>JAOPTO010000700.1:351319-470243 GCA_033822845.1 Tetrapedia diversipes | reverse complement strand
TATCTGTGGCCAAGGTAAACAGTTCGTTGAAAGCGGAGTATCGTAGGATGGGGCTTCACAAAGTTTCTGTTTCAAAATGTCAAAAGATTTCTGTCTAGCGTCTGTCCAATGGAACGGTGCGTCTTTCTGTGTCAGTTCTGTAAGAAGTTTCGCGAGTTTTGTATATATGATTTTATATTAATGGATCGTTGTGTCCTCAACTCGATGACGTGCTTAGTCAAGTTAGTACAGGGTTAGTACTAAATGGTCTGCCAAGAGGCCATTGCATAGATGGCACGTTGTCTTCTCTCAGGAGGACTATAATACCCTCCTTGATGGAATGTGAGGCGCTGGTCCATTTGTTTCGGCTGGTTAGCTCGTTAAGATACTCGCGATGCCATCTCGTCCAGAAGTGTTGTTTAATCTTCTGTATTTGTTGCCACCTAGAGAGACGGTTATGTGCTGTGTCCCTGAAATCTTGCTCGCGCACACAGGTCAATGAATCGCCGATCAGGAAATGGCCAGGTGTGAGGACGAGGAGATCATTAGGGTCTGATGATATGGGAGTTAGAGTTCGAGAGTTTAGGATGGATTCTATTTCTGCAATCAAAGTGTTAAAATTTTCAAAGGCAAAGAAGTCTGTCCCTGCGACGCGTTTTAAGTGGTATTTGAATGATTTTACCGCGGCCTCCCATAAACCACCGAAGTTATGGGGTGCGTGGTGGGATGAAGTGCCACTCGATGGCTCGGTCCGCGAGGAAATGTTGGACCTTGTTGAGATGGTCATCCGAACGTAGGAGTTCCCGAAGTTCACATAACTCGTTATTTGCCCCAATGAAATTTGTCCCATTGTCCGAATATAAATGGCTGCAAAATCCCCTTCTCGCGATGAAGCGACGAAGCGCCGCGATAAAGGCTACCATGGTCAAATCACTCACCACTTCCAGATGTACTGCCTTTATTGCGAGGCAGACAAAAATAGCCACATAAACCTTTATTTGTCTGCGGATTCGATGGTTTCTCTCCTTAATAAAGAAAGGCCCGCAATAGTCTACTCCAACGGTTGTTAATTGACGGGTTTCTGTGACTCTCGCCTTCGGTAGATCACCCATGATGTAATTGACCGGAGGTGAGTGAGCTCGGTAACAACGCACGCAATGTTTGTGTTTGCCATACCTGACTCCGACCGTCTATGGGCCAATACCTTGTCCTGACTGCATATAAGGTGGCTTGAACACCTGCATGAAGTTGAGCGCGATGCTCGCTTTCGATAATTAATTTAGTGATATTTGCTTGGGAAAAATTATCGGATGTTTCTGTTGAAACGGCATTGAAGAATGCTTTAACCCGCCAACTACTGAAGTTTGGCGGCCTGGCCATGGGTCTCTCGGGACCCCCACGGATATTCCACTAATACATATTTAGACCCGGCCAGGCGGCTCACCGATACTGTGCTGCCCAAATGACGGTCGTTCGAGACCGAGGTCCTCACCGATACTGTACACAGTGACAAACGCTCGACTCGTAAGAAAATATAGGAGCGGATAGGAACAAATAATAATGTGAATTGAGATGAAAGTTATATTTATTGTACATTTACATATTGTTACATGACATACATAAAATTTGTTGGGTTTTTTTAGAATGGCCACCGCAAATGTGTCTTTTACAAGTTTCGCATACAGTTGTGTATTTATTATCGTTACCTATACAGAGACAACACCGACCTCTCTTTCGTTTTATGTCCCAGCATTTCTTAACAATTATTCTACCTGTCGCTTCCATTGCATTTAAAATGTTTTTATGGAACCCTGATCCCTGCGCTTGAAATCGCACTACGCGTCTATTTATATTTTCGTCACATAGTTTTCTCCCTAAATGCTGTAAAAAAATTTTCCTTCGCGTTTTCGGAGGAATATTCTTTTTCCAGGTAGGAAATTTTATTTACCACAAAACAAAAGCATTATATGCAACAATGTCAATGAACTGCACAAACAGTGACAGTGGCCAACGACGGGTACAACGCCTACAAGAATATTCCCTCATAATTTTATCAAAAGTATCTACGCCACTTTTAGTATTATTGTAATAATGGATTATATGTGGTTTAAATTTTTCTGATGCTGATAATATATTATGTTGATGGTGTAGTGTAGAAAGTAAAATAACAGTTTGTTGTGGCTTTGGTGCGTGTGATACTAAAGTCGTTTTTTCAGTGAATAAAAATGTAGAAGAATATTGCGCCCGGTTTTTTACGTCTACTAAACATTTTGGTAAACCGCGTCTATTTATTCGCATAGTTCCAACTAGAAATAGCTTATCTTCTAACAATTGTTCACTTAAAGAAATATCTGTAAAAAAATTATCTGTTGTTATTGTATGGTTTGAATTCTTCCAGAAATCAGTTAACTGTTTCTCGACTCGTTGTCGTTGTTGTTTTTCTGGAGCATTTCTACGTTTTCCGAGGTACACATCTATATTGCAGCAGTAAAATGTTTTAGAGTCGCACAATGTCCAAATTTTTAATCCATATTTGCCGGTTTTATTTGGCATTTAAACTTTGAAAGAACAACGGCCGCGAAATTTTACTAGCTGTTCATCGATGCAACCCGCTTCTGTCGCACTGTAACATTCTTTACAATTTTCCACAAAAATGTCTGTTACATCTCGTAGTGGTGCCAGTTTGTCTTCAGCTTTCCTTTCTTGGCGTATGCGAGGATCGTCAAAACGCATGTATCTCAAAAGATCAACGAAACGGTCCCGCGACATTGCTGCTGCATAAAATCGTCAAGACATAGCGTCGTCTACTTTCCACAGCTTATGTTTACATTCTCGAGGTTCTCTATATCTTCCAATAACGAGCAGCAGCCCCAAAAACGCGTTGATCTCCACACGGTCCACAGGTTTCCATTGCTTTGTAGGAGGCATACATTCTTTTGCCTTCCTATTTGTATGCAATATAATACTGTGAATGATTTCATCATCTATAAATAAATCGAAGGCTTCCTCTATCGTTTCAATGTATTCGCTTTTTGGTGTCAGCGAACATTCACGAGACGCAATTGCTATATCGTTGCTGGGCCCAATACGTTGCCAATTACGTCCGGATACCTTGTGTTCTGGTATCCACAACATGCAGTACGTCGTCTTCTTCCAATTCAATTTCGGGCTCGGCATCGCTGTTTGATGCACTTTTACTGCCTGATGATTGTTTGTCTTGAGGAGTGTCGGTTTCAAATTCGGAGAAAGCCGACACGGAAAATTTACTATTTGAGCTCGTTACAAATGAAGACATTGAGACAATAAGTATAAAAGTACAACAAAATGAAAAGAAAAATTAATAAAAAAACAAAAATAGGAAACAACAAATTAATACTAAAAAATAATGTGTTAAAACTAATAATAAAAATAATAAAATATACTTAATACAAAAATAGTGTAAAGTACTAAATACTAAATACTAAAATATAAAGCTAAAATGCTAAAACAATAATAAAAACACGGAAATATAAAATAAACTTTGAAATACAGAATTGTTTCGATTTGCTGCACACGTTTCTTCTTCAGAGCGTTACTGAAAACTGACTTGACCGTCGATTTCGTTACTTCGACGCTCTGACAGCAAGTTACTGTCTTCCGTTCACTTGAAGTTCTACGGGTCTGCACAGGGGCAAAGAGGGATCGGGCCGCCCATTCCCACCTTAAGCGCACGTTCTGAGCCTTAGCCACGCGCTCTGCCATAGTAGTAGTATAGGAAAGGTTATAAATAAAAAAAAGGGAAAGAAAGAAGAGTGAATAATATAATAAATATACGTGTATTTAATAAAACTAAAACGACGCAAACGAACACAAAATAACAAACTACGCTTATACTTCGCAAACTACGCTTATGCTTCGCAAACTACGCCTATGCTTCGTAAACTACACAGTCCTTCGCTCTACGCTGGCTACTTCGCTTCTTCAACACTCTTTCTACGTTCAATACTTTCTGACTTCATCGTCTAATACTTTCTATCTTCACCGTTTGATACTTTCTGCGTTCGTCGTCTGATACTTTCTGCTCCGCGCTCGCATTCTCCCCGACATATATTCTTCCAAACACTCGTTTCCTTTCATTCTAATTGTCAACCTTTCTCACTCTACGCATACGGTCACGACCACCCAGAATTTCTCAGTTGCACTGTTTTCTCAAATTCTCATCTTTCACGCCTTAGAAACATTCGAGCCCAAACATTCTACGTTCACGCGACAATCGCCCAACTCAAGTACTCTGACCTTTCCAGCCTCGCATCCGCTCGATCACATTACTACAGTAGGAATAGATTTTAATTGCGTTCCTATCTCAATATGTATATAAATGTAAAGATTGGAAACTACAAATTACTGAGGTTTTATTTATGCTTACATTTAATGCATGAAGTTTTTGTTTTATTTCATAAGAATTATTTAATATAAAAAAGGATATTATGTAATATTAACGGTTTTTTGTATAGCTGGAATAGATAAATAGATTGTTGAAAATGCAATACGTTTTATTGTATAAACAAAAATTAATTTCTTATATGAAATATGTGTGTAATAGAAGTGTGCATGTTTTTCGTTGTATAAACTTTTAAAAGGAACGATGTATCTTCCTTAAAATTAAAAGTTCATTGAAACCATAGCGACTGTTTTTTGTTTATATAAACAATCATGTTCTACATATGAGGAAACACTCGAGTATTGGATAGTTTTGTGGCAGTTCCTTCGCCACCATAAATCAGGCACAATGTATTTTCTATTTTGTGAAAGTTTCACCCAGGCCTGGATAATGTCCGTTGACAAGTGGCAACCTGACCTAGGCGAACTTTAGATACGTTGTAACAAAATACTATTCTCGGAGATTCTTTTCTTATTTTCCTTTTTTTCTGTACATTTCTTCTACCAGTAATTTATGGTCTCCTTGAATAAGTTTCCGTCAGAGTCTTGTCAGAGTCCGGTCATCCCTTTGCCTATATTTCGTGCCCGAGTCAGCACAAATCCTTTAGTGCATATGTCCACTTTCTCTCCTACTTTTCCTACTACGCCGTTTCTGTAGCTGTACCTCTTTCTAATCTATCCCTATCCTATTTTTTTCTATCTTTCTTAAGGGTTTGCTCTTTGGCGCCCGAGAATAGTTCCACAAAAATTTAGTAACACGCCTTTACGCTGCGCGCGACACAACAGTTTTTTACAAATCCTCTGCAAGTCAACTTCGAACGTTTTTCCTGTATAGCGATTCATAGCGATTTTCATTGTTTAACTTATTATTTAATATTTTATCATTTTTAGAGTATAGTTTTCTTTATAATATCCTACATTTTTTGTTGTATTTTTAGTGTAACTTTTGTATTGATTTTTAAGTATAGTTTTAGTTTTATATTATTCTCTTTTAGTTATGGTTTTCTAGATTTTAAATTTTGTATTATAATTATTCTGTTTTTGTTTGCTAATTTTGTTTACTTTGTAATTTGTTAAATAAAATAAAATCATCATGAAACGCAAACAAGGGCAAACGATTCATAGTAAGGCGCAAAATGTAATTCGGAATGTAATTCGGAATGTAATGAAGCGGTGTGATGAAGAAAAGAATAGTAAAAAATTACTTTGTTTAGTAGTTTTTGTTTTCGTAAGAGTGTTTCAAGGATTAGAAAAGAGGATGCTTCAAGTAGCAAGGGACAAAGTTGATCATCACCCGGGAAAAAACGACCAAAAGCAGAGGAAAAAAAATTCCATTGCTCTGCTGAAGATGAGCAATTAATACGGATGATCATCTCCGAATTTTATATAGTACAGAAAACTGTACCAACGGGAAAGAAGCTATTAACGGCTGTAATGTATTGGCAAACGTGCGTTGCCGAGAAGCAACTGACAGTTGTGGCGGCAGGCCGTAGTTCTGGGCAAAGCAAGACACGAAGAGCATCGAAGCGGTTAGCGGAAAAGTAAGCTAAGAATTAACATTGTATACTTTTAAAGTGAGAGGAGATTGTAATGCATTGGCAAACGTGCGTTGCCGAGAAGCTACTGACAGTCGTGGCGGCATGCCGTAGTTCTGGGCAGGACGCTGCCGGGGCTTTGCCCGCGGCGTCAGTTGTTTCTTGCACGCCTAGAATAAACGTTCTTGGATACATGATAACGGCAATACGAGAGAAGATCGTTTTCCCATGGAAGTTAGACACTCTCTACAGGCAACTAAAGCAGATGGGATTTAAATGGAGAAAATCCTGTAGTATTCGTAAAATACTTGTTGAGAAGTCGGACATCGTTGCTTGGCGAGGTCAATATTTGCACGCCATACACAGCTACAGGACGCAAGGAAGAAGTATAATATACATAGATGAGACATGGGTTGACAACACGTTATGCTTCAATAAATGTTGGCAAAGCAATGAGATTTGCGGGATCTTAAAAAGCAACAGTTCATCGCATAGATTAATCATTGTGCATGCCGGGGGAGAGAATGGTTTCATTGATGGAGCGTTATTATTGTATAAATCTAGTTCAACAACTGGGGATTATCACGGGCAACTGGATGCGGAGAAATTTGAAAAATGGATAGCAGAGAAATTGCTACCAAATATTCCACCAAATTCGGTGATTGTAATGGACAATGCTCCATACCATTCAGTTCAGATGAATAAGCCACATACAAAATCAGCTACTAAAGCTATAATGATGAAGTGGCTCACTGAAAATAATATATCGTTCTCATCAAACATGAGGAAATTTCAATTAGTTGAATTGATTGAAACTAATAAATCACAAAAAAACATTTAGAATTGACGAGCTGCTGAAATTTCATGGCCATAACGCACTGCGTTTGCCTCCATACAATTGTGATTTAAACCCGATTGAATTAGCGTGGGCTGAAGCGAAAAGAAAATTAAGAGAAAAAGACATATTCACACTAACCCTTGACGAATTGAAGACATACACCGTTGAAGGGATTCAAGAAGTTAGTGCAACACACTGGAAGACATTTTGTGAACATGTGAAGAAAGTGGAAAAGCAATATTGGGAAAAAGATGGTCTAATTGAAGAAATTTTAGAAACAATGGATCTCATAACGGATGAAGAATCTGATGCTGAGTCTGACTCTAGCATAAGTTCCAATGACGAATAAAGTAACATATCGTACATTTATTTTTACAATTTATATATATAACTTTTTGTGAAATGAATGCAGGTTCATTTTTATTTACTTCTAAATTAAGTTTTTATTCCATTATTTTTGTTTCTAAAAAGAATTTTACTTATTTCTAATGGTAATTATACAACCAATGCTTTCTTAGCATATTGTAAAAAAACTAGTAAAAATTGTCATCCTGTATTAGATATAACTATTGTATAATAGTAATATGTTGCATCTACGCTAATGGGGCTCTGTTTGCCGCTTGTTTCTCACTATCTCTCTCTAACGCGCTGACCTCCTTGTCAGGCAGTACCCATTTGTCTGTAATTGCCGCGACGAATAGCGAGCGAGAATTGAACGTGTGCGTGAGAATACGTGTATCCCCTCCACTTTTCTCGCATTCCTGCCGCGGGACTTCAAGTGAGCGGAAGACAGTACATGGTACGTCTGTGTTAGTGCGACCGTCACATTTCGCCCACCAAACAGAGCCCGTCATTGTGTGCGTTATCGCTTTCAAGGGATTCTCAGCATGGGTTACGAAAGACCAAAGGACCGCAGGCGGAGGGTTAATCTACCGCCGACTCGCAATATTCCGTTTTGATCCAGAAACGGGTTTAAACGTTGGAGCTTGCCCTTAACTGCATGCGGCTGATTATTGTTGATGTGTTGAAGCTTTTTGGTAAAATATAACTGTTGAGTAAGTCTGATGATAACGTCGTGTGCGTAATTAATCTCTGCTGCTGTTAGAGGACCCTTTGTGGTGTTGATTCGCCTCCATCGGAGGCAGCGTGCGATGACTCGCCGCATCGTTCCCCATGACGAGTATCTCTCCAGAATGGAGGTATCCACATGAGTCGTGGTTAGGCACAATGTGGTCTTCTGTTTGGGGAGCACATTCAGGATAGTCATCTCCCATGTTGGCCAATGAGTTTCTTCGTTGTGAAGCCATTCTGGTCCATGAGTCCGGATAGATGGATTTAGAAATTCCTCTGGCGACTAGCCTCGGGATATGAGATCCGCTGGGTTGTCATTGGTGGGGACATGTCACCAATTCGCGATGTTTGTTTTAGTTTGTATTTCTGCCAGCCTGTTTACCACGAAGGTTTTCAACAAATGGGGTGAAGATCCCAACCAGTGAAGAACAATCGTGGAATCGGTCCAGAAGATGGTGCGGTCGATGGTTATGTGTAATACCTGTTGTACTGTTATCGCTAGAGACGATAAAAGAAGGGCTCCGCAGAGCTCAAGTCGTGGAATGCTTTGTTTTTTTAACGGGGCTACCTTGGATTTTGCTATCAGAAGGTTCACTCGAACATTTCCGTTGGCGTCGATTGAGCGAAGATAGAAGCACGCGCCGTATGCCCTTTCGCTGGCATCGCAAAAGCCATGTAGTTCGGTCTTAACTGCAGAATTGATTACCATATTTCTATTGAAAACTACATTGTTCAATAAGGGTAGCTGCGAGTAGTATTGTTTCCATTCCGTATGAATGGACATTGGTAGTGATTCGTCCCAATCGATCTTCATGGACCAAATCTTCTGCAGCATGATCTTGGCTGTAATGATCACGGGCGCAAGGAGACCCAATGGATCATAGATCCGAGCTGTTTCAGAACTAATGGATCGCTTGGTGACGCGATGTGTAGAAGATAAAGCCCTGACCGAATATGTGATGGAGTTGTCCGAAGAATTCCAAACGATACCGAGAGTTTTTAATGTATCCGATTCCCCAAGATGGAGTTGTTTGTTAATATCTTGCGATGGTAGACCTTGAAGTAGAGTCATGTCGTTCGATGCCCATTGTCGAACGTGCAGTCCTGCAGATTTTAGTATCTGCGTCAGTTCTTCTCGTATCTGGAGAACTTCCTCTATTGTCGATGCTCCAGTGAGTGCATCGTGAACATAAAAATCGCGAGTGAGGATTTTTGACGCGAGCGAAAATCGATGGCCTTCGTCGTGGGCGAGTTGCGTGAGACAGCGAATGGTGAGATAGGGAGCAGCAGATAATCCGAACGTAATTGTATTCAGCTGGTAAGTTTGGATTCTACCGGCTGAGTGGCGCCAAAGGATGCGTTGATACTTTCGGTCCTATTCACAGACGAAGAATTGCCGATACATTTCCTCGATATCACGCGTTACCACATACCGGTGCACACGGAAACGCAACAAGATGCACAAAAGATCATCTTGGATTTTCGGACCTATGAAGAATGTGTCGTTAAGGGATATTCCTGAAGTCGTTGTTTCCGATCCGTCGAATACCACTCTCAACTTCGTCGTCTGGCTCGTGATTTTTGTAACTCCGTAATGAAGCAAGTAATAACCATCGTGAGACAGGTGTTAGTCACTCGGAACTTCCGACATATGCCTGAGATCGAGGTATTCCTTGATGACCGCATGATATGCATCGGTTCCCGTTGCAATCTTCGCTCTACAGATAAGAATCTCTTGAGAGCTCCTGATTTGAATTCTCCCAATTGATTTAATTTTTGAGTAAATGGAAGGGCCACCACATATCTGCCGTCGGAATTACGGATGGTATTCTCCTTGAAATGTTCGTCGCACATTCGTTCTGAATCGGAAAGGTGCGAGGCTTGAGGTCCTTCTTCGATTTCCCAGAAGCGGGCAAGATCGCAGAGTGGTACATGTGTTATATGAAGAGTTGCGGGCTGTGCGTGATGATGGTGCGCTTCCTCCGATGACCCATCCTAGCCTCATTTTTTGTAAATACAAATCTGGCCCATCCGGGGATGAGAGATTAACCTGGCCGACGCTTAATAACAAGAGTGCCACTCCAGCACCGAGAAGAAGGTCGGACTGGAGCGGGGTTGTGAAAAGTGGGGCCTGCGAGTTTTATATTTCTCGGGATGTTAATCGTTGAGCGATCAATGGGCTGATCGGGTAGAGAGAATGAAATGCACGGAATGGTGAGAAAGGTCAATGTGCGGTAATAATTATGATCTTTTGACTGGATGGTAGTTGTAATCGAATGTTTTGCTATTGTTGATAATGCGTTGAGGGCTCCAATGGCAACGCAACATCGTTTGTATGGAATATTGAGCCTTTCCATCAACTCATCGGTAATAAAATTTGTAGAGGCACACGTGTCGACGAGTGCACGACAAGCAATGGGCCTTTGGTTTTTGTCGAGAATGAAGAGTTGAGCCGTTACGAGAAGTTCGTTAGTGATGGAATTGACGATAAATTCCCCTCACTTCAGCTTTACATTTCCATAGAAGCAGCTATATTCCCACATCGCTCTGATTCTATTCTTTATTTCAGTAATGCCGCAGAATAACTCCGTTAATATATAGATAAGGTATTCGCATCCAATCACCACTATCATTGAGTTCCCATAAAACCTTCTACTTTCAAAGAGGCAAAGGAGGAGTAAAATCTTCTTCCGAATTTTCTTCTTTGAAACACATTGTTTTTAATCCTAAGACACCGGATGCTGGAACAGCGTCACGTACAACGAACGCCGGGTAATTTTGACCCGTGGTGCGAACTTAAACATACTTGCATATTTTGAAAACCGACTGTTCGTGTGGCGACGATCTGTGGCCCAGTTCAAAATGACGCGACATTCAGTGTGTGGGGATTAAGTCGCATACAGATTGTATCCAAAGGGAAGGTAAGAGGAAATTCTTGTGGCTGTTTGTCGCATAACCTCCTCTCTTGTATCCTTTATCTTTCCTTGTTTAACCTATAAATCGTGCATGAATTTGATGAATCTTGCTCCACCTAACTTATTCGAAAGATGGAACGGTTGATGAAATTCATTATATAGATATCAAATTCAGTTGTATTATTCACACTGGACACCTAAGACTGATGTTATTTCAAAACGTTTAAAAAATGGCTTTGTTTTATAATGACGTGTAGTAAATTATTTCCAATACGCGAAACGAGAAATAAGAACACTATATTAATCATAGAAATAGATGTCCACTTATTCAATTTCCTGGTAGTTACTACGTATAATCTACATTTGTGTTATGGCGTAATTATTGTGTACGAAAAGAGAACAGTGACTTGTAAGAACTTGTTTCTCATGATAACAATTTATAATATATATTCCATTAATTTGTTTCGAAGCCTCGAACCATAAATACAAATCAGAAGAGGAGAAAGGGTTACTTGTCTCACGCTTCGAAGTTGAAAGAATTAAACAAATCTAACTTGCGGGTCTTCTGAGACCCTGCTCCTCTCGGCGAAACGTTAAGCATTATGCTGTATCTGTGAACGTGCCATCGTATCGTACCATTGTATCATACCATGTAGGTGATAGCTAGGTCTAAGGAATAACTAAATATGCGTATTCCCGTAACCAACTTATATTTTTCCTCGATGAACTATGTTATAAAACTCACATAAAGGAATATAAAAATATGCTGTTCAACAAAGTTATGGAAAAATTCATTGTAAACTTCTTTTTATGTAAAGTAGATGAAGCTTAACGTGTGTATTTTTAAGTGTGTATTTTGATAAATATAAGAACTGGGACTGTGAGTAATATCCTATTATAAATAGAGAAATTAATTTAATACAATTATTAGTTAATTAAGTTAACTTGTTTCATTTTATTTAATCGTATTAAAAATAATATGAAACCATTACAGTTGATATTGCATTTATTGAAATATTAGATATATTATGCTGTTCATATTATTCCTAATATTCTGTTTGTCCTCTTCTATATCATCTTGTAAAGTGAGTGTTTCAATTCATGTATTTTTTTATATATGATTGACTTATTGAACTCTAACTCTATCTTCACTGTAAAGGACAATTGATGTTGATTACTATTATCTCGTATTTCGGATATTTTGAGTTTTTGGAAAGGAACAAGAATTGTTATCAGTATTCTCTTAATAATTAAGCGCCTTGACGTTCTAGAAGAAGCAGGATTACTTACCGAAGTGTTAACTGACGGAGAACGCTATTATCCATGTAACTGAAGATGAACATTTCAACATTCCAACTACGAAATATTTCCTTCATCAATTCGAAATTGTTTAACTTACATATTCGCTAAGCAAGCTCAAATTATCAGAGGATATTAACAGCGCTAAGATTGTATTACACATCGAAATTTTTCATCAAATCTGAGCACGAACCTTCAAAAGATACTTTGAGACTATCGATTTAAAATACGAAGTCAATAATTTAATTATTACTAAACATAAATTCCACTTGTGTGCACAAGAATAACAAGTCAGTTTGCCAAAGTAACTTATAGTGAGGGTAAAGGACTTGTTACAAATTTAAAAGTAAAGGTTTTGAAAGAATTAATCTTGTTTTAAAAAAGATTTAAATTACCGCAAGTCGAGTTGGCAGTGGTGACATAAACGATTAAGCGAATCGGAGTTAACTGCCCTTGAGAATCACGATTCCCAGACAGGATCAAAATTAACTAAATCAAGAATTTGTGGAAGATGTACATGGTTTTCAAACATTTTATACCAGGACCATAAATCTGTAATAGTTCTATTTCGAGGAAATGGCAACACGAGCTTTTCCACAACAGAAGAAGCCATGATCAAGGATGGTGGTTCGTTAACCAAACTCGAGAGGAACAAATTTAAGAAGACTGCGTCGATGCTTTTAAATTGATTACTTGTATTTGACCTTAGATGAATATACCAGCTGTGATCGATTAAGGATACAATAAAGCAGGTTTGAAGTCTACTATGCAATACTTTATAAGCATTGTTAACGATTAGGTGATGATATATGAGGAAATTGATGTCAAGTTCATTATACCATAAAGAACACCTGATTGCAGAGACTTTGTATACCGATTTTGTTACCAACCATACGAAGCCAGCAACCGTCACCATTGCTTTATTACAATGCTTCCCAGAAATATCGAATGAATTTTGAATGTGCTCATGATCCAGTCAAATGAAAATACCTTAAATCCTAACATCTCAGAAGCAACATCTTTATTTATGTGACTACCATAATTAAGATATCCAAGAATTTGGAATTTGGAACGTGTCCTATATTTAATATATAGATGTACCAGACTCTGAATACATAATTTACATGAATACATGATTTGGATATATTCGTTTGTAATACAGTATTTAGAAGCACCTTCTGTCTCCAACCGACTTTGAGACATACACTGGTTACGATTGATGCAGTGTTCCAAAAACGTGCACTACACAAATATCTCGTAGATCTTGATACTTATCACTACTAGCAAATGGAATAACATTACATACATTCGGAATAAATTGGAAGAACCATGTTTGTTGCAGTCATTACATTCAGAAATTTGAATAAGCAGCCTGCAGATAACATGATTGTATTACCTTATCTTGCCTGGATGCAATGTTAACTGGAGTGCGGTTGAAGATCTGCATGTGATTACTCCAATAAGACCATACACATGAGGGATTTGGAATGAAATCCATTTACGTGGTAAAATAATTTAGCACTCTGCGAAATAACTCTAGAACATGCCACTGTCGCTTACGAAGCAAGGTATCGATTGCAATTGATGCTTAACACAATGTTTATGGGGTTGATGTCAGTTTGTCTAAACTAATTCCCTTTGTAGGAGGAATTATTGAAATTTTCGCAATTTATACTTTGCTATCCTCCATATCCGAAAATCTATTCGTGATGTAAGTATTGGCTCTTGGATACACTAGAAGGAATAAACTAAAGTGAATGTAATGGTAGAGAAGAAATAACATTCCTGCAGAAAGTTCTTATTATTTTTTGCAGAGTAGAGTATTTCTGAGGAGAAAGTAAAATTTAAGATCGAAGAGAAACGGAAGCGGTTGAAGGTCTTTCCTTTAGATCTTGGTGACACTAATATTTCGAAGAAGTTAATCTAAAATAAGTTCTCGAGTATATGCAGAAAGAAGAACGGCGATGTGCGCATATAGAATTTGAGGTTGTGAACGTTGGCAGCGAAAATAAGGAAAACCTTTCAAAATACTCAAAGGAAGTAGTAAGAAGAAAGAAGTACCGATCAAGAAATTTTGCAGATGCCTGTTATGGACTGTGGCATCTAAGTTGACAAAAGTAGTAGAAATCACTAATCCTGAGTCAAATATTAAAAGTCGACAAAGGCATATAAATATCAGTCAATTATTTATGAAGCCTTCATTGTTTAGTCTCAGAAGAAATTAATCCTGTAGAAAGAAATGCGTGTATTAGTTCTCAGATTAACAGAACTACATCAGAGGAGGATGAAATGAAAGTGATCATAAGTTTAGCGTTAAAGAAACGACAAGCGAGAGAACAATCTTGTCGGAACATGTTAGGTTTAAAATAATAGGGCACAAATATAAAAAAAAAAACAGAAACGAATTGTTATAACTTGTTTTAGTATTATACATTGTATAATATATTGTATTACCTTATAGTACGCTACATTCCATATTATATTCTGTTAATGCTTATTTGGCGCCACTAAACCGAATGAACTGCGGATTTATAATCGTAATCAATATTTCGTTTTTTAACATCATTCGACATATCTACTAGATCAAACGTCAGTGATTGTATTCCTACTATATTAAAACCTGTATGCTTACATATTATTATATATTAATTTTTACTGCGTTATATAATATGTTAGACTATTGAAACAATTAAGGGATTAATAATTGTCAGTATAACGGGGGCACAAACTAATTGATTAGAAAACAGTTCAACAATCAGAGAAATTAGTTTTTATTTCTGTATTGCACGACGATACATATAACTCACTTTTTACGACCCTATCCCGTATATCATTGCATCGTATACCGCTTTTTAACAGGAATGTAAACATTGTTATGGTTCGAACCATAGATTGGTATACATATTTACCTTTTTTTACGCATACATGCACATATTCTTCCTACACGAAGCTGTTTCGCTATAAACGATGTTTCTAAAAATTACAACGACAATAATTTCCAATCCCTTAATTGTTTTCAACAGTGCATATTACGTTACATTATAGTACAATTACCATATTATATTTTGTTTTGTTTACATCATATTATTGGATAAACAAAAGGTATAGTAATAAATCACAGTACCAGGAAATATTCTCTATCATCGTAAATACTTTTTCAAGTAATTAAGAAAGGAGGTCTCTGCTATTGTGAGTACCTTTCTTTGACTTTTCACGTATACTACATTCAAAAGAATTTGCCTATCTAATTTTATTTGTTTCATTCCAAGTAATAAAAGATTCAAATAAAGTGAAATATTCTTCCTTAGACTAATTATGTCCATGTAGCATTAAATTTAACATCTTTTCGGCGAAGTACAGTAATTCTTGGATAACTGCTGGACATGTTTGTTTGGATAAGTGTAATGTAATTATCCCTTCTAGACGTGCCCAGGAGTCTGACGTCGAGCGAATGACGAGTAAACCTGATCCGGGCTCTCCAGAATTGAGAAAGCTAAACATATCCAAACATAGAACTTATTTTCTTATTTTCAATTATTTTATTGTTGCTTTTACCAATATGTTTGTGAGAGTTTTCTGCTTAAAATGAAGGCAAACGCCATATAATTTGGGTAGTATTTACTTATTAATATTGATTGTATATCATAAACTACAAGTACGGAAATGATTGTATATATGATCCACATTATAGCGTGTTTGGTCTTATTTTAATCAGAAGATACTAACAAATACATTAGTAAAGTTTCTATTAGAAGAAAATTAAAGATATATCTTAACATTTTATTTTTCTTTAATCGCTTTCCTTATCTATATTCGGCAAACTACAAAAGCGAACGCCGAAGCTCGACTCGGGCCTTTCCTAGAACTCAAACACAACCATGCGTTCATAACTGCAAGCCTTCGATTATGTGTTCTCATTTGCTTATTCAAGCACTACTGTAGTATGTCAAAATCAGACTTGTAAATCTTCGCTAATGACTTTATTACTACGTCAATATCGAAGTCGTTTTTTTTTGTTTGTAATGTATTATTATAACTACGCTCCGATGTGAAATACAGTAACAGCCATAGAAATAAGATCACTCTGTGTCACGTGTAGTTCCTTGTAAACAGGTATATCTGATTTCTATCTACATGTAACACCAGTTTGTGCACATAATTTTGAAGCGTATTGCTTAGTTTTCGCTACTTGATCAGTACAGTAACTAACCAGTAGGGACTTCATCCCAATTATTTTAATCATTTCTTTTTTGAAGTCTTTATCTTCTTATATCTGAATCGTAATAGTGCTTAATTCGTCAATTAGTTTCTCCGTCAATTTTCCTTCGTCTCCAACTCTTATTGTACCTTTCTTTTAATTCCCATAGCTGAGCTATCTATTACGTATGTGTTCCACACATTCCTGTATTCGTTTTTCTATCAATATCTCCATTTTGAGATATATAGGTGTGTTTTAGCTCTCAACAGGTTTTATTGAGCCGCTCTACTTGTCCGTTGCCCCTTGAGACATCCGTCGTCGTCAAACAGTATTCAATGCCCTCGTCTCGCAAATTCACTCGTTGTGAACGCCGTTCCCTTATTAGATACAATCCGTCGCGAATTGCAGAAAATCGTCGCTTGTTTTCGCAATCTCGTCACAACGTCCGCTGTACTCGTCGATCTATTGACGTACAACCACGTAAACTTCGAAAAGGCATGAACCACATCCAAAATGTGTTGATACGGTTTCTTTGTCGAAGGCCGTGGTCCTAGGTGGTCGATGTGCAACGCATCCAGAGGAACGCTCCTTTTCTCGATCCGATTTAGCAAGCCTTCCTACTTTCCTTGCTTCCGCTCGTCTAGGATACACGTTACGCAGTTCCGTGTGACCTTCTCCACTCGCTGGTAAAGATTCGGGATTCAATAGTCTTTACTCATCAGGGCTTTGGTTTTTCCGACGGAGGAAAGTACCCGCTCATGCGCTCGTTGAATAATTTGAGTGCACACCTTCCGTGGTTTGACCAGCTGAATTTCGACTAGCAACCTACTTACCCACAGAGTCCGGATAAATTCCTCCGGCACCATGATCCCAACGAGGCTCCGGATATACCGAAGGAACTGTGATGGAGTTCGGTCTCCTTTCTCCTCGTGTTCCAGGAGCTGTTTGAGCTTCCGTTCCTTAGAGGTGGAGAGTCGTTTGATGAGCTGTTCCTTGAGCTTCGTAAATTGCCTTCCTGTCAGAAAGTATTGGACGGTGAAGGCAGAAAGTATTGAACGTAGAAAGAGTGTTAAAGTTGCTAAGTTGTAAAGCCGTTTAAGTTGTTTTTGTTAAATTGTTTTAAATATACTGTTATTAATATTTTTAATCGCTTCACTTTTATTTTTCACACCCGAATTCCATCTTCCGTTCTACACTTTATAGACCATTTCCTATAATAGGTTATTTCTTTTTCTTTTAGAAATGCAGTTATTGGATCAAACAAATCTACAAATTGGTTTAATACGTTGTAACTAGATAACCATCTAACAATGCAAAAGAAATTAATGCCATTTGGAAGTTCCTCATCCTTTAATTCTTCAAGGAAATTTTTGAATTGTCGATGATTTTTTGCATTGGTGCGAATGTAATTTACAGTGTGTAACATTGTTTTCATAACATCAGGATATTTTTAATATTTTGTAACGAGATGCTCTCGGTGAATTGTGCAGTGAATCGGTATGAATTGTGGAATTTGAGAATCATCTCTTAAAAATCCAATAAGATCGAGGTGTTTCAATGTGTCCGCCTCTCTTTTTCATAGTCCGTATTTTCGGTACACTTCACTAATGGAAAATCTATTATTGACCTCGACGGATCCACATCTAGACGTAGCGGTTAGGCTCTGGCTGTTGCTATGACCTCTTAGAAGCTGGCCTTTGCCCAGCCACTCACTCCCATCGAGATCATTTAGTGCGTCCTCCCGGCAGATACACCTGCAGGAGGAATCCTCCCGTGCTTTTCCAACACCTCCGGACAGGATGCCAGTCTCTCAATCCTTACCCCTCTGGTTGAGGCCGATCCCCTCTTTAACTCCTCCCCGAGTTTGCGGATAGTCTGCTTCTCTCACCCTCTCTCTCTTGCGACCACGAAGTTGTGGCCTATACGAGCATCTGCTCTTCTGCATGATCTCAACTCCTCCAACTTCCTTTCCAACTCCAAGATCTCGAGAGCGAGGGCACCAGCGGGCACTCATAGGCCCTCTTTCCCTTTTCCCACCCCTAATCCACCATCTCCGCCAGCCTTTCCAGTCGTACCACGTTCATATCTCATGGCATCGGGATCTAAATCCACGGGTCTGTCTAGGTAATGCAGTTGCAGCCCCGTCACACGTTGATGCCTGTCACCTCTGTATAATATAGTGCCCTCTGAGTACTGAGTAGCAGTTACACGACCACCGGTACCCCCTGTCACGACGAGAGTTTTAAGAGTTTCGCTCCGGTAGTCTTTGACGCGTATCGAGATATATCCCCCAGCCCACGCGTCTGGTGGGGGCACCGAGCTGCCATAATCTTCCCATCTTCCTGGCCAAACTTCATCCATAGGATTCGTCCACCACCCTTTGACATATTTATATACCTTAATGTACCTTGATTCCTCTATCTTGTTGTATTGGTTCTGTTTTTGATTTTCTTTGTCCCTTGTCTCTAATATTGTCACTAAGTTGCTACCCTCTTGCTGTAGTTGCCACAATCCTTCCTGAATGCACCTATTTCTATTGAGATATTCTAACCTTTCCTGAGCATTTCTTGTTTTAGTTTCCCCTTTTCTCCTTTCTTCCTTCACCTATTTACGTCCTTCTAATTTCATCAAATTTTGGTAGAATTTCATCGCCCTTTTTTCAGCTCTGATTCTTAGTTTCTGTCGATCGGTTTCTTTCAGAATAATATATAATACAATGGAGTACACTTTCCCTGTTTCAGGCGCCATTTTAATAACATATGTGTTTCGACGCGAAGTGCCAAAGTAACCCGTTGAAGCCTATACGAACACCAGCTCGTCGTCCCAGTAGGATACTCCATACGCTGTGGTTTATTGTCCGTTGAACATTTATGGAAGAATGTGGCTCATACAGAATTCTTCATATTTTCAACCGAATCGGCGTTCCTTGAAATGGTTAATTCATAATATGTGGTCAAATTGTTGATTACCTTATCGGTTAGTTTCCCAGATCGTTTTCCTCCTATACCTTCATTCTTTTTCTTCACACTTCTCAATCGAGTTCCAAAGCTTTTCTTCTCGTGTAGAACATATTCAAGCTTCTTCGCTATTACATTATCGTAAGGATCCAAATATAGAATTCTCTTAAAAGTTTAGCTGTTACCATCATCGATGTAACGCATACACTTTACGCCATGTAATTCTGCAGAGCGCGAAAACATTTCTTTTATTCCTTCAACCTCCATTTTTGCTGCTGGTCCCTCGTGGTTGACAGAGCAAATACGTGCAGGTCCTTCCTTCCGTGTTTTGTATTCTTCCTCCTAATCAGCAAATTTTTTCCCTCACGTCTCACAGGTTTTGCAATACTTGAATTTCACAACCAAATCCATCACTTTGTTGGTATATTTACCTATGATGGTTGTGACACCGAACAATGAACCATCTCCAGTAACAGTCAAATTTATTTTCGTATTTTCCTTCTGAAAAGTTTCCTGCACTTCTTCTTTTACAGCGTATTTAGTGGATAGGTCGTAAACCGCTTTGGAAACAACGAAAATATTTTCCAAGCACTTACAATATGTTTGAATATGTCTGTTCCATCATGCCACAAAATGTATTAAGTCCTTCTATCTCTACACCGAGTATGCGCATCACATTACAAAAACGATTCGCCGATTAATTTCATAGGCATTATTTATTTGTGGACTTGCATTTTTATGTCTAACACCGCAGCCACAGCTTGCAGCAATTTTAAAACCTAACCTTTGCGTACAGGCTTCATTAAATTTAATGTCTTTTTCACATATTTTACACTTTACTGACTCTGCTATTGCTGCAAAACAGAGAAAAATTGAATAATGCGGTAACCGTGGGTTTGTTCGGTTATAATTTTTCTGTCTTCCGAAAATGCCAGTTTTTTTTGCCGATGTACTAGCAAAACTATCTTCTAATTCATAAGTGTGTTGGTTTCCTCGAAACGACCTCTTTCTCTGCCGAGATGGATGCTTCTTACTCGATTTGTCACCTTTTCAAACCATTTTGGAGCTCTGTATACGTGCACTCTATTTAACAGTTGACAACATACTGAACGCTTCTCATTCCAATATGGAGGTATCCGTGCTTCGAATATAACTATTTTAACTCAGTTCCAGAAGGCTCTCTAGTATCCAGGTAGCCAAATGTTTCCTAAAAGAAAAAAGTAACGGCATAGCCGGGGTAAGTCGGCCGCTCCATTCAGCTAGCTGCGCCCGGCAGAACAACGCTCCGTGTGAAGGCACATGACACCTTTAATTTTTCGAATTCTGTTAAATTCTTTTGGGGACAAGTTTCTAACTCGTTAAAGTCTAAGAAAATGCAAAAAATATTCGATTTTTTCAACCCGTCACAGTAGAATGGCCCCTTAAGAATCTTAGTCTTTTCATCATCTGTTTTAAACCTTTTCTGTGAATGATTATTGAAAACAACTTATAATATATGAGGCGCTGAGAGTAATAAGGTCGAACTCAACATTTTGCCATTTCATTTTGTTTCATACTATTATAATCATTTTATTTCTTGCATGTTTTCTGTTTAGCAGAATTTTTCAGCTATTTTTCAATACACTTCTGGTGATATTTGTTGAATTCGCCTCTATAGGAGATATTTAAAACATGTTTTTCTTTAAATATGTCTTTATTTATTATGTCAATCATTTGACAGATTATAAGTAGAACAGTAATGATACTCATTGTAAAAATGTTCAAAACAGAAATACTCGCCACACAATGAACATCTTATAAAAGCGAGCTCTCCACAGGATTTTCAAATACCCCAGAATGCATTTCTATATATCCGCTTTTAAACCAAGCATATCTAAAAAGGTCCTTTGGAATTCCATTGCCTCCAAAGCCTACAGTCTTAAATTCATATCATGTACAATAGCTTTCCTATCACAGGCACCTTCGAACTTTTGAAGTACATATTTCGTGATGAACATTAGCTTATCTGTAATTTATTTACCTCTTTCTATACTCTCGGGCTACCTGTACAGCTGTTGGAAAGATTTAACTTTACGAAAACTTTTCTGTACACTGGTAAACGAACGGCGTGCGCCTTCTCCATTTTTCCAAAAGTCCATAGCTTTTCTCTTGTAATTAAAATCAAGCTTACCATCTTCATCGTTAACGATGCATTCTACAGGCTCAAAACTGTCTTTTTGTTGGTCTGTGAGCGAAGCATACTCTGCAAGTTGTGCACCGTGTGGTTCCGATGAATTGTCAAAATCAAATACACAATCGTGTTCAATAAACATTGCGGAATGTACGTGTTCTAACCTTTTTATAATATCACAAATTTCACTATGCGCATCAATGTCAACAGCGGTTGGAGACGTCTGTACTATATTTGCAACTTGAAATGTAGGAGTTAGCATGTGACTGGTTGTCACCGTTGACTGGCTGATGGAACTCACAAGTTCCATCTCCGGAAATATTTATATATCAGTCAGCAAAAACAAACCCGTAGATGTGATCAATTAGTTTACCGAATTTCATATTACAGTCCGAAATTTATATAATTGATCATGTAAGTTATCTGTTATGAAACCAATCTAGTAATAAAAATGCTACAGCAGACTTTAAATTCGATAATAGACACTTGTAGCAGGCCTGCGGTTTATCCGTGGCTCGCTCGTGAGACTACGGTCGCGGCGCGGGGAAAGGTCCGGCCAGAATGTTAGACGTAACCTCGGGGAAAGCAAGGAATCAGGAGGACGGAGAGCCTGGTCCCCGAAGGTCCGGCTGCTCCAGAATATAAGGTGTTGGGCCTCTAGGTTGTTGGAGTGCCTGGTCCGAGAAGGTCCGGCAGCTCCAGTCTTATGAGCGTTTCTCTGGGAAAGAACTCGCACGGATAGAGAGCCTGGTCCGCTGAGGTCCGGCTGCTCCGAAGGTCGAGGTTTGTTTTCTAGGATACGACTGACTTTGCTGTGACTTTCCCCGGTATTTATATATTTTCGTACTTCTAGGCCCGTCCAATCACGGGCCCGCGTTACTGTACGCAAGGGTTTTTTATGGCACTGCCTGCCCGAGGTACGCCGGTTACGCGGCGTACGGGAAATTTGTTCTTTCTTATATCTAACTTACTTTCTACTATTTACAAAGAGCGTGTTTTGCGCTACAATCTCCCCCTTTAGTCCTGGGAACCGTCCCGGTGAAGGACTAGCCTAAGTTGTCTTCTTTTTGGGTCGTCCTCTTTTCCGGATTGGGCATACTGGTCGTTCATCTCGTGAGTCCCCTGCCCGGTAAGAGGTTAGGTGGGACGTATGATATGTTCCCAGCGGCGTAGTAGGGTCGTCTTGGCTGGCAATCTCGTATGTTGTGCTACCCTTTTTGTGGAGTACTATGTAGGGTCCATCACGACGAGGAGCCAGTTTAGATGTGAATTTTTGTTTCGCCTTGCTCAGCGCCTGGGTGGTGACCAATACCAAATCTCCTGGTTGATATCCTGGATCTGGTCGTAGGTGCGTATCGGCGGCCCGTTTCCTGGTTTCTTGTTGTCGTTCGTGTGTTTCCTTAGCTTGGTGGAGCGTGTGTGCTAATTGTAACAGGCGTGGGGTAATCTCCGGCAAAAAGTTTTCAGATTGGATGATTTGTCGGAGGTCCGTTGTGACGTCATCGGGCGTACGAAGCTCCCTTCCGAAAGTCAAATATGCAGCACTATAGCCAGTACTGGAACACTGTACTGTGTTCATCGCGAATCTGATAGCTGGAAGATTCGTATCCCACTTGTCGTGCTTTTCTCCGACCAAGATAGCAAGTTGCGTCTTGAGATCCCTGTTTTTTCGTTCGACTGGATTGGCTTCAGGATGATACACCGGAGTGAATCGGGATTCGATTCCTAAACAGTGTAATGTTTGCTGCATTATTCCGCTAATAAACTGGGTACCGTTGTCACTTAACATCTGCCTAGGTACACCATAGCGAAGAAAGATTTCTGCGGTTAAGATTTTGGCGCATTCTTCGGCTGATGCTACCGTTAGTGGAAACAATTCTATCCAACGGCTGGCTGTGTCTTCCACGATGAGGATCCAGCGCATCCCAAGTTCGGTATGTGGAAGAGGTCCGAAAAGATCAACGGCGATGACCTCGAACCGCCGCTGCATTGCTGGGGTTTGTAGTAGTCCAGCTGGTTTTAGATTGCTGATTTTATACCGTTGACACTCGAGGCAGTTCTTCACATGGTGAAGGACGTCACGTCGCATTTCCGGCCAGTAGTAGCGTTTGCAGAGTCGTTGATACGTCCGATCGCTGCCATAGTGACCAGCAGTAGGATCGTCGTGGTATCTCTGCAGGATCTTCTTCCTTTCGTGTACTGGGATTACGAGTTGGGCTTCCTCGGTTTCTGAACCGGGAGCGTAACGGTAAAGGATTCCGTTCGTTAAAAGATATCCCTTGTTTACCCATTGCAGAAAGTCTTCGTCTTTTTGCACATTTTCGAAACTAGTTATAATTGTTTTCAGTGTTTCGTCTTTTAATTGATTTTCGCGTATGTCGGCTTCGGACCTGGTTGGAAAATCAACACTGATTACCCCAAGTTCCTGAGTTGGTTCCTCCTGACCCTCGTCCTGTGGTGGTCGGGACAAGAAATCTGCTAAAACATTGGAACGTCCCGGGGTGTATTGAATCTTGAGGTGGTATTGTTGTATTAACAATGCCCATCGAGCTAAACGTCCGCTCGGGGTACGAAGAGACATGAGCCATCGGAGAGGTTGATGATCGGTAATGATACTGACTTCGGTTCCTTCGATGTATCCGCGGAATTTATCTAGTGCCCAGATCACTGCGAGAGCTTCGCGCTCGGTGGTGGAATAATTTCGCTCGGCTTTGGTAAGGAGCCGGCTCGCATACTCCACCGGTTTTTCTTGCCCCTCCTCCCCCTGGAGGAGTACTCCCCCTAGAGCGTAGGCACTGGCATCTGTCCGAATGATGAAGGGTTTCGTTTCATCAGCCGGTGACAATATGGGTGAACTTATTAGCTTCTTTGCAAGTGTAGTAAAGGCGTCTTCCTGCTCTTTCCCCCATGTCCATACTGCGTTTTTCTTCGTGAGGCGTGTAAGAGGTTCCGCGATTGAGGCAAAGTCCGAAATGAATCGCCGAAACCAAGAGCACGCTTGTACAAAGCTGAGGAGCTGTTTTATGTTCTGTGGTGGCTTACGTTCCGAGATGGCTACGACTTTGTCTGGGTCAGGTTGAATCCCATTTGGTGTCAAAACGTGTCCAAGGTACTTAATTCGTGTGCAAGCGAAGTGACATTTTTCCCGTTTCAACTTCAACTGGAATGTCCGTAGGCGATCAAACACGACCGCCAGATCGTTTAGGTGGCTTTGGAAGCTATCAGAAAGGATAAGTATATCATCTAAATATGCCACTATTCTTCGATCTCCGAGACCACTCCTGAAACGGTCCATGAGCCTTTGGAATGTCGCCGGAGCATTTTTTAATCCGAAAGGCATCTTTTTGAAAGCGTACAGCCCCAATGGAGTAATGAACGCTGTTTTTTCCTTGTCCTCTTGTCGTACTGGGATTTGCCAATATCCAGCACGCAGGTCCAACGTAGTCATCTTCTGAATTCCTTTTGCTGTGTGCAGAAGATCATCTATGCGAGGCAAGGGATAGGTGTCTGTCACAGTAATAGCGTTGAGTTTCCTATAATCCACGCATACTCGAATTCCTCCGTCTCGTTTCGGAACCAGTACCACGGGTGCTGACCAAGGAGATTCGCACTGTTCAATGATGTCATCTAATAGCATCTGGTCGACTTCCTGCTGAAGCTGTTTCTTCCTCGCGGGGGTTAGCCGATAAGGTGGAACCGAGATAGGTGCGTGGTTGTTGGTGTCAATTCGATGCTCAGCAAACGGAGTGGTTCCTGTGCTTGCATCGAAAATATCAGCATTGTCTCGCAGCAGTGTCGTTAATTGCGTTACTTCCTCTTTCGTGAGGTTTGCTTGCTCCTCTTCACGAAGATCCACTGTCGCAATGTCAATCGTCGCGATCACTGTGTTGGCGAAGCATTTATCAAATAAGTCGTGGATTAGTTCGTCCGTTTTCGCCGGCGATTCCCGGATCGGACTTAACATAGACGGCACTTGAAATTCACTTAACTCTACACTATTAATTTTAACTTTTTTTGGCGTTACTGGAAGTGGACTAAGCTCCCGCGGAATCTGCTCGTAATCAGGAGTACGGATTTTCCCCCTTTCTATTGTTGCGATGTCTGGCTCGCCTTCGAAGAAGTACATTCTCTGCGGTAGCTCGACAAAACTCCACGTGCGTTGAGGAATGTTTATCATGACTCCCGCATCCTCAAGGAAATCAATTCCTAATAGAGTACGGTTATCCGTTGCCTTTGGTAATACTACAAACGGGGTGTGACATCGTTTCCCATTGAGTTTTACCGTAAGATCTGCGGTTAGCAAAGTTCGTTCTTGGTAAATGCCATCCGCTAGTGCCACTCTCATGTTCTTCCGTTCGAAATGTGTTCCATTCGCCGTAAGAAGCCGGTACAGTCCATAACTAGCAACACTAGTTTTTGCACCCGTGTCAAAGAAGGCATACCCTTGATGACCATTGATTGTAATTGACACCGCGGGACGGTGTCGCGAGAGGGACGTATTCACTGCACAAAATTCACTTTTAGGCGCTTTGACTGGAGCACTATTACTACAGTTCGGACATTTGCTTCTCACGAAGCCTGGTTTACCACAACCATAGCATTCCAAGGTTACTGGACCAGCTTTCGGGGGTTCTCTAGTTGTTGCTTGTGCGGCTGGTTTCCGTTTCCTGCATTCATCTGAAGTGTGTCCAGGTCTTCTGCAATGAGAGCATCTTTTCCCTTTCCTCTCTTCTGGTATTTCTGGACCTGATCGAAGTTCTGCTTTCTCCAGTTCCAGTTTTTCAATCAGTCTGGCCTTTTCGGTCAGTTGCTCGATTGTGGTTACTTGATCCCTAGTAATTTTCTCCCTGATACTATACTTCAATTGTGCATATATCATGTCTAACTGCACGATTTCCTGGTGTAGATGGGGTAATTCCGCGAGAAGAGCGCGTATTTGGGCTATAAATATATCCGATGGTGTCCTTAAGCCTTGTTTGCTTCGGAAAATTTCGGAATAAACTTCGTGAGCCTGCTTCCGTGGTGCAAAAGCGTCTCGAAACAGATCAACCGTTTTTCCCCAGGATCTAACCGTTTCCTTGACCCCTAACCACCATATAGCTGCATCTCCCTCCAAGAGCAGCGGAAGGCCCTTGATAGCATTGGAGTCAGTGATGTTCTCTATCTCCTTATAGATAGATACCGTTGTAATAAAATCTTCCAATACTGCTCGATTCCGTTGTCCATTGTACCTTGCTGTACATCTCGCAAAACTACCCTGTAGTGTAGTTGGCTCTCCCGGTGACAGGGCTGCTAGTATGCGAGCTAGTTGTTCTTCCGTCATTTCCACGTTTGGCATGGTTGTACCGGGTGCTGCTTCCTCGGGTATTGGTTGATTCCGTTTTGACCTCCTTGGGGTTGATGGATCCCCTTGCACTACTTTCCGTGTTGATGCCGTGGTTACCTTCGGTTCTGGGCCTCAAAGTTGGGCGCCAATTTGTAGCAGGCCTGCGGTTTATCCGTGGCTCGCTCGTGAGACTACGGTCGCGTCGCGGGGAAAGGTCCGGCCAGAATGTTAAACGTAACCTCGGGGAAAGCAAGGAATCAGGAGGACGGAGAGCCTCGTCCACGAAGATCCGGCTGCTCCAGAATATAAGGTATTGGGCCTCTAGGTTGTTGGAGTGCCTGGTCCGAGAAGGTCCGGCAGCTCCAGTCTTATGAGCGTTTCTCTGGGAAAGAACTCGCACGGATAGAGAGCCTGGTCCGCTGAGGTCCGGCTGCTCCGAAGGTCGAGGTTTGTTTTCTAGGATACGACTGACTTTGCTGTGACTTTCCCCGGTATTTATATATTTTCGTACTTCTAGGCCCGTCCAATCACGGGCCCGCGTTACTGTACGCAAGGGTTTTTATGGCACTGCCTGCCCGAGGTACGCCGGTTACGCGGCGTACGGAAAATTTGTTCTTTCTTATATCTAACTTACTTTCTACTATTTACAAAGAGCGTGTTTTGCGCTACACACTTTATTTATTTATAAAAAAATAAATAAAAGAAACTATTTACAAGAATGGATAGGAGATACCGAAGAGTACTTCAACCAAAAATTTAAAAAATCAAAAAAATGGAATTTAAGGTCTGGTGGAGGGGGTAAATTAAAAAGTATCGATTTTTTGAAAAATCTTTTAACACATTCTTGTAAACATAAAAATAGCATTCAACTTTTGTTCAACCCCTTAATGCACGGTTTTTTATTAAAAAAGGTCAATTTTTTTTATGTAAAAAAATTCAATTTAGAACGTTGTCTTGGCAAAAAAATTAAAAAAATACGAAAATAATCAAAATTGTTATTGTATTGTAAATTTTATTGTCGCTCGAATTATCTCGAGTGTGCACAATTTGGCCAGTTTAGCGCGCTCGAGTTAACTCGAGCGTGCACGTTAAGCGGTTAAACTCTTTTTCAATATCTCTCACCGTTCTCGTGATTTTCAAGGAGAAAGATAACTTTCCATTCTCTTTAAGGGGTGAAATCATCCCTTGAAAGTGATATTCGGCATAAACAAAAAATAGGTATGTGTTACGGATGGTTTACTCTACCTATACACCAAGTTTCATATTTTTTTTAATTTTCGGGTTTGCAAACTTCCCTTGTAAGTCCATCATGATTGGTAGATGATCGGATTCTATTCTTTCATCAACTTTGAATCTCTTCGTCTCCCACCAGCTCTCTGTGTTCACGATTACATAATCTATGAATAAAACTCCTTTCTTTCCTTTTTTTTTTACGCGGAGGGAATCTTCAAAAAGATATCCAGCCTCCCTGAGGGTGGAAGGCAGGTTATGTGGGATTTGTACCCACTAAGCCCTCCACGGTGGCCACCTGTCGCATGTCGGGAGGCACCGGGAACTCTAGTAGAACACGTCCAGTACCTCCACCGCGATGTGTCTCCATGGAGACCCTGTCTAATAGGGGCGACGCACCCCTCCGCAACTTATTCTAGGGGGGGGCAACTTTATTTATAAAGAAACTTAACCTAGTTGCATTACTTATTGTTATCTTACAAGGGAACACTGCGAACTGTCATTCACGGATTTGAATGAAACTTTGTGGGATTATAGAGTGATCCAAGACAAGAATAACGGTATGCTTCATTTCGGCCCAATCGCTCTTTAAGGGTGTGAAAACTAACCTCAAAGTCAAATCGACACTTCCACTTTTTCGCGTATATCTGTTAAAGTACAAGAGACAGGGAAAAATGTTTTAGATAAAAGTTTAATGGTATAACGAGCGCTATAATTTTACTTTAAGAAAATTTTTTGAAATGTCTTCCTTGTTAAAAGAAAAAATTTTTCTTGCGTTATTTTAAACAATTTTTACATTTTCATAATCACTAAAAATATTACGGATTTTATTCTGAATTCAACCATGTATATTATTTTTACTATGCAACACCAACTTATCTAAATATACGACGTAACGTACACCGCGCGCACGATTTCGGCCTAACAACTCACAGTAAGTTACATACTCGGATTTTTTTTTCTCGTTAAAGGTCATAATATATGACGATTACGAATGTGATAACATAAAAACAGCAAAATATAAAATATTATATGAAGATTGATGGCATATCACATACATTGCGCTATGTTTCATATATACATGTATGTTTAAAAAACTTTAAACTCGACTAAGGGTATATGCCCTAGTCTTTGAATCGCCAGAAGAGGGAGAGTGGTATCGACAAAGGTTAAGAACTGTCAACGCTGAGGTATATTTATATTGGTGTCCGATGCGGAACACCGTTTATTTGAATTGTACAAATTAGAATGAAGAATAATAATAAAAATAAAGAGAGGTTGCGCCTGCTCCTTGGCCCGATTTGTATTTGCCTGGCCTGGTCGAGTGGTCCGGCTTGTCGGGCTGGTCAGGGTCTTCACCTGCGAACAATTGTGGACTGTATGAAATTAAGAAAGTAAATATTTATTATTCTTAGGTCCGAATCGTCGGCTTATTGCACGGCGTTAATCCGTGTCGCGACGATTTCTTGCGGCGGCAATTAATCCTGTTAAGAGATTAGTGTTGAGCATCGCAATGCTCAACACATATAGATCAGACGCGTCGGTGTGTTTAGACTACGTCTTGGTAAACACCAAGGATCTACTCTCTCATGTGTGTATTCGACTTGTCTACTACATAGACGATTCCATCGTAATACACACAACGCCTTCTTCCGCTCGTTCCCCTTACGTGTGCGTTGTAAGGACACACGTAATGCGTAGTCCATTATGGCTGGCCGCATGGACCTGCAGAAACTGCAGAGCGCCTCCAGTATTTCTTTCGCAGAGCGGCTGGGGCCTCCTCGCATTGTTTCTGCATTATTGGTGCATGCACCGCCGGACCTACACTGCGACAGACGTAGCTCAATTAGCATCATAGCCATTGCAGTTTAGAAGGAACGACCGTAGCTCAATCGTGCACGGATCGAGCGTATTCTAGGACTTTCAGTAAGACCCCCTGTGCGTGAACGGGCGTCCCCAATTCACTTGGTGCACGGGAGCAGGACCATTATCCTCCACTAGAATACACCTGCTGTTGGTAGGCAGGTTTTAAGAAAGAGCGTACCCCACTCTGTAGGCGTATATCCCCTTAATGCTTCACGAATTGGACAGCAGGGATACACCGAACAGAATAGGTGATTATTACCGCCATGGTCGAGCTCCGATAGTCGGAGATCATCGACTGTTCTTTCCTCGTGTCCAGAGGTATCCAGGTGACTTTTGTCGGTGAACCAGATGCAACTCATGTTTGTTCACCGACATCACGGAGCTACAGGATGCAAAATGCTTGAATCTAGAATTGGAGAAAGCCACGTCCAATTCTAGAATCTCCCGTATGTATGACCGATAGACGAAACCACGAAACGCGTAACGTTCCCGTACCTTTCTTTACGACAAACTTCAACTCCGTGATTATTTCCGTTTGAGATATTAAACTATACTTTTCTGCGCAAGGCAAAATTTCGTAACGGAATGCGCCTTCGTCTGCGTGCACTCGGTATTAAATACCACGCAGACGAAGTATGTCTTTCTCTCTCACTCGTATATGAACGCCCTTTCTTTGGTCGTTAGTTAAAATTTCAAATTTGACGAGCTACGGGCGTTAGGGATTCGTTAAACTTCTTTTTTCTACCTGGCTGTTCGATTCCCTCGAACAACAAATGCCAAGGCCGCGTCGATGTTTACCGAATCTGCCGTTAAACATTACTCGATTACCGTTGCTTTTAAGAATGTACGATGCAGAGGTCGCGAATCCAGGGGCGTCGCTATGCGCGATATCGCCCGAACCTCTTTCCGCAATGTACTATTTTTAACAATGTATGAACATTGATTTCATACTTATTTAAGGGGGTATTCTAGTCTAGAGATCAATTTTTTAGGTGCTATTTGGGATTTTTTTTTTTTTTAAACCATAAAGACATTGTGTCAGGATTTGTGGCATGGTCTTGATCTATATTTAAGAAGTATACATTATTTTTTTCATGAAAAAATATTTATAATTGTCGAAGATACAGCTAGTTCAGTAGTGCCCCTTCAATTGAACATGCCTGCATGGTTACCACGATTTCGGCAGTTCTTCTTCTCTGAAATGGACAAACAAACATCCATTATGTTCAGTATGAACGTGACTATCGTCGGTACCAATAGTGTATAAAAACATTGAAGAGAAAATTTTTGGCAGCACTTTAAAGTTAGGTTATTGATTCTTTGTGCTTTCTTTCAAATTTAGCGTGCCAAAAAAACAGTTAAAAACATTAGATTTTAAAAACTTTGGTACGGACGATAGAGACACATGTGCTGAAGGTACCCTCCAAATTTGGTCGTAATCGGTCAACTAGATTTTGAGATATCATGGCAACTATTTTGAAAAATGTGGTTTCGAAAAAAACGCATATAAAGTATTTCATACGAATATGTGTACTTACGATTAATCTGCCAGGCCAGGACCGTACAGGGGACCTTCTTCTTGTTCAAAAAACTCCTGCTGAAGTGCTTTTCGATTCCTTTGAACAATGTTGCCGCCAAGGCGGTGCGCCGCGGGTCGCCCCAGGTCCACGCAAGGGGGGCATCGCACTGGACGCGCGCGCGCAGTTAGTCGCGCAATGCCCTTCGCCGCCACACCTATAGCAGCGTCCACTGCGGTCCACCGTCGACACGCACCGCTGCCTGGCGTGTCCGACTTCCAGACAGCGGTAGCACCGCAGCGGTCGCCTTTCAAGTGGCTCGATCCTGGCCGAGCACCACCCGACCCGGATCTTGCCTGCCATCGCGACGCGTCGCGCTGCCGCCACCGGACACAGGGCCCATACGGAGCCGAGACCAGAGGAAGAGCTGCGAATGGCTCCCACCCTGACCTCCGCCACCGTACAGCCACCGCACCCCGCAAGGGCAGCGGCAACCTCGGCCGGTTGCACAGATTCGTCGAGATACTTAATACGTACCTCCGCTGTCTTCTGGGGTCTTCCAATCCGTACTCCAGTACCGGTCAGAGCCTCCACCATCTTCTTCGCGAGGCCGTCCGCTCTGATCCTTCGGTCCGTGCCAGCGACCTCCAGGATGAGTCCCCCCGTCGCCGATCTCCTGGGTCGAACTCCGTCGATTTTCAACTCCTCCAGGCTGATCTTTTCCCTGACGGTTGCCAGGGCCTGGGCGTAGGAGCATTTGACGCCATCCGGTATGGTGACACTCACCGCCGCCGTACGGGGAGGGCGTCCGACCACGGCTGGCTTCTTCCGCTCCTTCTCCTTCGCTGGTCCTCCGTTCTTCTTTTCTGCTGCCGCCGGGGTTTTCACGGGCTTTTTTGGTCCTGCCCCCGCATTGGTTTTTATTACCTTAGCGGACCCACTTGGTTGAGCGCTAAGAGCAGGAGCGCTTTTCTTCCTGCGACTCTGTACCGTTTGCCATTCCGGCTCGGTATTGGCTGCCCTTGCTGCAGCTTTGATCGGGGGCTTCACAGGGGCCTGCCTACCTGCGGGAGCCACCTTTGCTGCCAAGCGCACATGCAGCAATGGAGCAAGCTCCGCTTTGAAAGCTGCCAACCGCTGGTCCATCATTCTGGTGATGGATGCCACCAGCCTATTGGCCTCCAGCTCTTCATTTGCTGGGGCGGGTTGCGTCACGGACTGTGGCGGACTGTGGCGGTGCGGCCGCGTCTGCTGCCTTCTTCTGTTGTTTTGTCGCTGGCCTCGCTTCCTTAAGGCGAGCGACTTCGTCTTTTAATGATGACATTTCCACGCGCAGCTGGCGGTTTTCCTCCTCCAGCCATTGCGCGCTTCCAGCCGTGTGTGTCCGCTTGACCAGCTCGGTGACGGCCGCCGTTGTGGTCGCGGCGGCCACACGGAGCAGGCGGATAAACCTTCCTTGAAGGTTCTTCGAACCGCACGACACTTTTTCCACGGTCCGCATGTGCTCTAGTACGAGCCCACACAGACCGCTGGGGTCCTCTTGTCTCATTTCCATCAGGAGGTCCTCCTCCTTAGGGAGAGCCGCCTTTGAAGCGCGCGAGTATCTCGCGCTTGGCGCCTCGTCTTCTGAGGGTGATGACGACAGGACGCATCGCGCCCTCCGCTTCACGCCCCTCTGCGTGGCTTCTTTTCCCAGGGCTTCAGACCCTGACGTTATTGAGGCGTCGGAGTCGACATCCGACTGCCTCGCTGGTCGCAGCGCTCTCGTTGCACGTCGTGTGCAGTGGACACTCTCTGTGTCACCATTCTCGTTCATGGTTGACGCAGTTTGCTTCTCTCCCGACGCCAGAGCGCAGCGTTCCCGTCGCTGTTCTTTCTTGGGGTTCATTAACATTAACACGAGCCCCTGGTGGCGCTTCGGTCGCTCTTCTGCAGTTGCCGCGCGTACGCAAGTGCTGGCGTTGCTGCTCTCGGCCACGTCGGCCCACGCCCAAGATGGCGCATAATATGGCCGACGCCACCGCCCAAACACAGGTTTTCACTAATAAGAGTTCGCACACAGCACGGATCTGTCCGACACTAATAAAAAAATGTTCTCACCGTGGTTGTGCACACACCCGCATAAAGGCAACTCTGTGCCTTTAGCCCGACGCGAGATATAGTCTGTCGAGTCCAACCCGTCACTTCGGCCCCGTGGCGAACAACGCGATCGACGAGTATCGACGAATCTCGGCTCGTCGTAGTCCGATTGTCACGAAAACGCGGACACAGTAGCCTTGAACCACAATAGACACTAATCACACAGGTTCCGAATATTCCACCAACAATTTCCGGATATTTCCGCAAAGAAGGCCCGGAGCGACGTTTCCACGCGTGCGCCTATATGCGCCATCTGTTCCTTCCTCCAACTCCTTTCTTTCCTACGTATGTTTTAACCAAAACAATGCGCACAATGCCATCCGTTTCTGGGTACGTTTTCGTGGTCCATACAAGGATCTACTGCATGACAGGTACATAGTTTTCTTTCAGCAGGGCGATGGTACCTTCCTTGATGTGGTGTTGTCCATCCTTCCATTTATGCCGGATGTTTAACTGGTTGAGTATTCTTTGTGCCACCTTACCCAAAAGTACTGTTTTACCTTTTGGATGTGTTTCCAACACGACAACCGATTGGTAAGTGTGTTAGGATTTATTTAAAAATGGGCAGTGAAAAAAAAGGAATAAGGAAAAGAAATACACTTTTAATTTTGATATAATTTTAACTAGCAGATGTCGTTAATGATCGTATTAACACTCCTCCTCAGTAACGATCTCATTTTCGTAATTTAGCTCGGATTCTTTTGAGAACGCTCTTATTTTCATACTTTGTAGAGGCTTGGTTAGTAGATCTGCAATCATAATATTAGTAGGACAGTATCTTAATGTGATTTTATTACCTTCAACCAGGCTTTTAACAAAGCGGAATTTTGTATCTATATGTTTTGTTCTTCTGTTGAATTTATTTCCTTGAACTAGCTTAATGCAGCTTTGATTGTCTTCATAGACTTCGATTGGGTACTTTAATATTTCTCCAAAATCTTCTAATAATTTTATAATCCAGATTACTTCTTGACAACATTCGGCTAGTGCGACGTACTCTGCTTCGATGGATGACATCGCTACACACGTTTGTTTGCGTAATGCCCAACTGATTGTGCTTCCATAATATTTGATAATATATCCACTCGTAAATTTTCTATCTAATTTCGATTGTGCCCAGTTTGTGTCTGCATATGCTATTAATTCATTATTTTTTTTGTGGTAATCTCCCAATTTTAACTTGTAATTGATAGTGGTTTTTAAGTATTTTATAATCCTTTTTGCTTCGGTCAAATCTGTCTTTGTGGGTTTGCTCATTTTTCTGCTTAAAATACTGGTGCATGCCATTATGTCTGGTCTAGTCGAGGGGGCTACATACATTAAACTACCTATTATGCTCTGAAAGATGTTTTTATTATCTAATTGTGAACTATCTTCTATCCTCTCGTATCTAATATCCATTGAGATACTTGATCCTTTGGCATCCTTGAGTCCGTGTGATTCTATAATTTCGTTAACTTGTTTTCTTTGATGGATGTGGTATACTTCGTTTTTATCCTTTTGAATTTGAATTCCAAGATAGTTACTTATCTTTCCTAGCTTAGTAATTTCGAACGGTTTTTCTAAGGTTTTCTCTAAGTTGTAAACTTCTTCCTGTCTGTTCGTGGCTAGAATAATATCATCGACATATATTGTTACATAACTTCTCACCTGTGTGTTAATCTTTGTATACAAGCATTGATCCGTTTTTGATTGTACATATTGTAGTTCCGTGTGTTTTTGGGTTATACACTTGTTCCAAACGTTCGCTGATTGCTTAAAACCATATAAAGTTTTCTTTAACTTTAATACCCAGTCTTCTTTTCCCTTAATTTTGTACCCTTCGGGCTGCTTCATATACAGGGTGTTCGGACAGCCCTGGGCCAAAATTGAAAGAGTAACTCCCTGAGACATTCTAAGACGAAAATCAAGAGTAACGATTTTGCGTTTGAGGCTATGTTTACGAGTTATAACTAGTTAAAGAAATCGGTTAGTCCGGACCGTTCGACGCCTCAGAGCGAGCAAGCTGGCCTCACAGGTCTTGCCACCCAGGCGGTGCCCCGACGGGCGCCCCCTATCCGCACACAGGGGACACCGAGGGGGGGCCGAGCATCCACCAGCTCGATGCCCGGCTCCCCCGCACCGATAACAGCGGTCGCTTCGGTCGGCGCTGGCGGTGCACTTTGCACTGACGTGCCCCACCTCCAGACACCGGAAGCACCTCTGCGCCCGCCGCTCCAGCGCCTCCACGCGGGCAGAGCTCCACCCGATTCGGAGCCTACCCGCGGCTACAGCCCTGTGGGCGATCTCCAGTGGGCAACGTACCCACACGGTGCCCAATCCGGAAGAAGATCTCCGGATCTCTCCCTGCTGCACGCTTCCGTCGGGAAGCGCACCCAGGGCAGTCAGGGCCGTGACCACATCTTGTGGTCGCACGGAGTCGTCCAGGCCGCTCAATCGCATCTCACCGCACTTGGTCGGCCTGGACACCCGGACTCCGCTCCCGGCGAGAGCCTCGCTCATCCGACCAGCGAGGCTCTCCGCCTTGGCGACTCTATCATCGCCGCCTACCTCGAGAATCAGCCCGCCCGTTGCCGCTAGCCTCGGGCGGACCGATTCAATCCCGACGTCCGCCAGGGAGACCTTCTCCCTGGCAGTCAGGAGGGCCTGTGCGTACGTGGTCCCCACACCCTGCGGGATCGTGAGGACCACTGCCGCTGTTCTGGGTACCCTTCTCAGGGTAGGCCTCCCAGAACCCGTCTGACGGGGTTGCCGTTCCGTCGCCCCTCCGCGATCACCGCGCGGCAGGGGTCGCGAGGCCACGGCCGTCCCGGTGCCTCTCCGCTGCTGGGCCACCGCCAGCCCGCCTCGGACCGATCTCCTTGGTCCGGAGGGAGTCTTCCCGCGGCGATTCTGTTCTTTCTTCGCAGAGGTTCCCTTCCTCCGGGGTTGTACCCTCTGCCACTCCTGCTCCTTGGGGGGGTGGGGGGAGTTTTTGGTAGGTGCCCGCACTGGCGGGGGCAAGTCCGCAGCCCGGCGTCCACCGGAACCCGCTGCGGCCCCCACCGCCTGGGCATAGGTGGGCCGGGTCCCCCCGCCATCCACCTCTTCCCTCGCCGGCCGGACTTTGTCCGGCTGCTGTCCTCTAGGACCCGCTCCACGGCGGCCCATGGCGGCCTCCAGCTTCGCATCGATTAGATGTCCTATCTTGTCCAGGAGAAGCCCGTCCCGGTCCTCCAGGGCCCCTCCCGCCGAATCGGCGCGACGCAGCCTTTCTCCCGACCGCGTCGCGGCTCCGCTCTCCGGAGCGCGTCTCCTGAGGAAGGCCATTTCCTCCCTCAGGCCGCCAAGCTCAAGCCTGAGCTCACGTAGCTCGGCGCGCAGCTGGAGATTTTCTTTCTCCAGCCACTGAGTCTCGCTGCTCGCGCCAGCGCGCTTCACCAGCTCGGTGACAGCCGCCGCGGTGGTCGCGGCTGCCACACGCAGCTGGTGTACAAATCGTCCCTGCAGGTTCTTTGACCCGCAGGATACCCGTTCAACGGCCCGCATGTGCTTGAAAACGAGCCCAGCCAGGCCGCCGGACGCCTCACGCTCCATGCCGCGCGTGAGTTCGTCCGCCTTTGGAAACGCCGCTTTCGACGTGCGCGAAAATCGCGAGCTCGGCATCTCGTCCTGCGATGCCGGCCGCGACAGAACGCATTGCGCCCTCCGTTTAACACCCCTCGCAGATGTTCGCCGCCTGGACGCGGTAACACCGGGGGTGACCGAGGCGTCGGAGTCGACATCCGACTGCCTCGCCTGTCCGTCCATCTCCGTCACGCGACGCGCGCAGTCGCCCTCCTCCATTGTCTCTTCCCCCACCATGGGCGATGCGGTCCGTTCCTCGACCGACAACGCGCTGCCGCGCTCCTGCCGCCGTCCGACGGGTCGACCGGCCAGTGGCGCTCCCTTCTGCTCTTCTCCGGTAACTGCCGCGCAGGCGCGCGCAGCCGCCGTTGCCGCTCTTGTCAGAATCTTCGGCTGTGTATCCCATGTACTTCCAATATGGCGGCCACCACCGCACTGAAAAACACCACTCCCGCTAGTGATCACAGGTTCGCACTACACTCACAGATTGTCTCCACGACGCGCACTCCCCGAAAAAGGCGACCGCACAACGCCTCCGACCCGACGCAAAAAATTGTCAGTCGGGTAACAAACACGCCGCCTTCGTCACGTGGCGGGCCGAACGACCGGCGAAAAACCGACGGATCTCGGCACGTCGCGATCGGAAACCGTCGAAAACGATCACCGAGCCGTCTCTGGCCGCGACCAACACCACCGACCGCTACAATCAGCGGCACGCCGAGCACTTCCGCAGAGATGAGCAAAACTCGAGGAAAGATCTCAAAACGCGTGCTCACATGCAGAGCGTCCACGCAAAGTCACCTGCCTGACCCTGCAGGATACCCAACCGAGCTTGATTCTATCGCCATCTTTAAGCTTTTGTAACATCTGAGCTGGCCCCTCCACCACCACAAGTTTGGTGCCGTGGAAAGAATTGCGAAACACCTTACACGACACGCCAGTGAGAGGAATCTCCGTGGCTTTTGCAACTGCTTCCAGTATCTCCTCTATCCCGACCGTCGGGTCGATGTCACGTAGCTCAATGACACCTTTCGGAACCAGTCTTCTTACTGGTGCCTCTTTGCCTAACGCTGCAACGACTTTGTTATATAACATGCTGCTGTCTGTGTTGGGATTGAGTTCCAGCAGCATGTCACCGCCACGCGTTTGCCGTAATTTTTTAATTTCCACATCGACTTCCCCTATATTCTGCTTAATCGATTTAGTAGTCTCCAGTAACTTGTCGGTGGTGTCTATCTTGATTACGATGACTTCGCCTCTTGGCGCCTTTCCCTTGGGCTCCTTATTAGGGGCCCTCACCGTATCCGTCCTCCCCCTGTCGCTCTCGTCCTTTAAATCTTTTTTACTCTTCCTGCGCCTCACAATTTCCCAATCCGATTCGGAAGAGAGTTCTCCTTCCGACACTTTCGCACATTTTGTACCTCTGATTGGGGGTCTGGCTGACTTCCCACCGTCAGCCATCTCCGCCAACCTCTTCTTTTTTTCTTTTTCCCGCTCTGGCGGAGTGGTCTCCTTACGTTTGCCCCTAACGACCTTTGCGTAAGAGGTACCCTTTTCCTCACGCTTCGGCCTCGATTCTATTTCGGCAACCGTGGAGTTAGGATGTCTAAATATTCCGACATCACGCTCCACGTTTTTCAGATTTTCCTTTTCCAACTGATATAAGTTTGAGGCAGCTCTAGCCAGTTGTAAGGCCCTGTCCATATCATTCTTCATTTTCATCCCAACTTCTCTAACGGATGGATTCACTCCTTTAATCCTGCCTAGGTAATTTGCCACTATCTCTGCCTCTGAACCGACCATCTCCATGACGTATGCCAGGACCTCAAGGGTGACACCAATGCCACCATTTTCGGTGTTAAATTCCTCTGCTTTGGTTTCATTTCCTCCTCCGCGTTACGTCATTCCCCTCGCGAGTCAGACTCCCCTCCCCGCGTGACGTCATCCCCCCGCGCATTCTATGAGGGAATAAAAACACGAATTGTTTCTCTGTAAATTAAAAAGTTTTTATTAATCCTTTTCAAAATATAATTGAACTACTTAATCTAATTCTTAATCCTACCAGTAAATTAAAAAGAAACAACATTCGGTGTTATTATTCACACTATTAATTTCCCTTTTTAACGCTATCTTATGCTCTTGTATCCGGTCTGCCACGTGTCTCTAATCGTCGCTACCTGTGTTAATCTCGAGATCCGACTCACTGATTCAATTGCGCGCCAGATTCATCAGATGCGAGGATACTTTCCTTACATACATACAGGGTGTTAATCTACCTCTGAGCCGAAATGAAATGGGAGGTTCTAGACGTTGAAATAAGACGAAAATCAAGCATGACGAAATTTCGTTAAACGCTTCGTTAATTAGTTATTAGCAGTTAAAGATTGAGCAAAATTAGGCAATCCGCCTTGCAGCGCCGCCCGTTTGGCTGGCTGCGCACAAGCGAACTCAGGACCGTAACGATATGTGTTACAACACTTACCTCATGGAGCGCAGGAAAACTTGTTTGTCGCGGGTAATGCAAAATCAAAGCTTCAGTCACTTTCCAAAAAGTATGAAACGAATGTTGAATGATATTAAACCTACTTACTCGCAAAATCCACAAGAGCATGTTAAAACTCGCCCATTGAGATTTCCGAGTAAAGAGGGTCAGTGATCATAAAATCGAATACTTCTGTGTTCGGCATTAAAATGTTGATATGTCCTGAATGCATTAAACAATGCGCAATTAAAGAGGTACATGCAAAACTTTCTTGACCATTTTGTCGTTTTTCTGAATATGGGATAGTAACTCAGATATTGGTCTACTCGGTCCACTCCCTTCATGTATTTATTGTAGTCTAATATACTTTCAGGTTTTTTTATTGGGCAATTGGTTTTCCTGCATTTTCTTTTAGTGTCAATCAAAGTGGCATTATGTATTGCATTGACCATCCGTATCATTTTGGTTTTCGAAGTTCTCCATAACTGTGCCAGTATATCATCTTGTCGTTAATGGCAGGCTTCAAACACATCGAGTTTTGCGCACTTTAATTTTTCTGGAAATCCTCTATTTTTCCGTATCGTTCCACAAACTCGAATTTTCTTTTTAATTAAATTTTCCTCAAGTTTTACGCTGTTGTAGTAGTTGTCCATGTACAGGTGATGCCACTTTCCATAAGACGATGTCAATAGTTCCATCACTGTTTTTGCTAAAGGCTCTCCAACGCCGGAATATATTGGGTTGTTCGGAAAGTCATTTCGTTTTTTTTGGGGAACATGAAAGACAGTTTTCGTATAATGAATAAATATTTTATTAAATTATATATTGGCCATTCTGGTCCAACACCTTTTGCCATCTTTCTGGCAGTAACATAATTCCCCTCCTATAAAAGTTTTGGTCCTTGCTGGCAAAAAACTGGTTCAGGTGGTTTTTGACATCTTCATTTGAGGTAAAGGTTTTGCCATCCAAAAAATTTTGCAGGGACCGGAACAAATAGTAGTCGGAAGGCGCCAGATCTGGAGAATATGGTGGATGTTGCAGTACGTCCCATTCAAGCTGTAAAAGTTTTTGGCGAGTGACCAAACTTGTGTGAGGTCTCGCATTATCCTGGTGGAACACTACACCCTTCCTGTTGATTAATTCGGGCCTCTTCTCTTTAAGTGAATCATTCAATTTGTCCAGTTGATGACAATAGACTTCTGAATTAATCGTTGTATTGTCCGGCAAAAGCTCAAAAAAAACGATTCCTTTGACATCCCACCAAACGGAGAGCATCACCTTTTTTTGGTGAATGTTGGCTTTTGACACGCTTTCAGCCGGTTCATCTTTTCTGCTCCATGACCTCTTGCGTTTAACATTGTTGTATACAACCCATTTTTCGTCCCCAGTAATAATCCGCTTCAAAAATGGATCATTTTCTTGACGTTTGAGGAGCGAATCACACGCGTCAACGCGACGACACAAATTTCGCTCCGTAAGGACATGGGGCACCCACACATCGAGCTTCGAGGTTAAGCCCATGCCTTTCAAATGGTCATAAACAGTCGAATTCGACAAATTTAATCTCTCACCGATCTCTCGTGTGGTTATTCGCCGATTTGCATCAACTAATGCCTTTATCGCATCTTTGTCAGCTTCGACCGGCCTTCCAGACCGTGGTGCATCTTCGACATCAAAATTGCCGGATCGAAATTTTGCAAACCAGTTCTGGCACTGGCGTACTGTTAACACGCCTTCTCCATACACATCTGTCAATTTTTTTCTCGCTTGGACAGCATTTTTACCTTTTCTGAAGTAAAAAAGTAAAATATGACGAAAATGCTGCTTATTGCTCTCCATATTTAAAAGGGCACCAACCAAAAACTACTGCGTAGAATTAATAGAACTTTTTCACACACAAGCCTTGCAATATCAGCTCTCAAGACATATAATGGTTATGCGGCTTAAGTGTGAAGTTGGTTTCGAAAAAACGTAATTAAGTCCTCTGACGGGAAAAAACGAAATTACTTTCCGAACAACCCAATATTTTAAATGAGGAAATATATTCCGTATTGGAATCACATAACATTCGAATAAGTATGCCATACTTTGTCATTTTTGAAGGGTTGTAAACTTTAACCCTTTATAAGGCAGAAGGATTCGGAGTAATAAAATAACTTGCGCTTATATTTTTGGCATGTTTTTATTTATATAACAAAAATAAACTTAAAAGAAAAACACTAATTATTTCGGAAGTTTTGGAAAAATAGGTGGTAAAAATATTCCCACTGCCCGTCAACAGAGTCACATGCAAGCTGAATTTGAGACATTATTTTCTATGAAATTGTGCAAAACAAGGCGTGATACAAAGAGGGACATTACACTTGCTGCATTTTATTTTGCTACGCTTATCTTTGACCTTTGTGCTGCACAATTTACAGCGTCGGTAAGTCTCCAACTCTGCTGGCATATGGTCACCTACGTTTACAAACCGCAGTTCTTCAGGTACAGCATTTACAGTTTTTTGATATACCTCTGGGCATGCTATGCGTGATTTCTTGCAGATATTTGTAGGCAAGCTTGATCTTCTTTTTCTGCTGCTATAGCCACCAATCAATCCTCTGGCAACAGCCACCCGAAATTCTAAGTTGGTAAGCTTTTCTACTCTCGACGTTAGGGAATATAAAATGAAAGAGTTTGTCAAACTTGCGTCCATCAAGAAGTAGAATATCCGCAACCACCAGCGTTTACTTCTCCTTCCGACAGCATACGTCCCCTTCACTTGGTCAAAACGGTCGACACCGCCCATTCTTTTGGTGTATTCTTTCACAACCATAGGACAACTTACAGCTTCCCTGGTGCCATTTTTTTGCGTTCTTTGTACAGTTGTTACTTCCACTTTAGGATGAAATGCAGTTGTCAACAATAAAACCTGTTTAGTATCTTGCCACACAGTAAATGCTACATCTTGTTTAGTTCTCCACTTGAATTCACCTTTTTTCAACTTTAGGCTTTTGTTTTTGCCGTTTCTTTTTGTGTTATTTTTTATTATGTTAGGTAAAATTGCTCTATTTCTTCTTACTGTCCCAGTGGCATAAATATTTTTTTCATACAAGTACTGCATGAGAGAAAAATCGCAAAAAAAGTTATCGAATGTAACATGAGACTTGAAATCTTCTTGTGCTAATTTACTTGACAATTTCTTTACGACATTAGCCCCTAGACCCTCTTCTGTTCCTTGTCCTGTTTTACCTGTATAAATTTCATAGTTATACAAGTACCCTGTGCTACTATCACAACAGCACCACACTTTATAGCCCCTTTTTATGGGCTTTAGCGGCATGTACTGCTTCAAACTGGACCTTCCTTTGAATAGTATCATGCTCTCATCGATACTTTGTATTGAAATTGTATTGAAATGATTGACTAAGTAAAGATATTAGAGGACGAATTTTATACAATTTATCAAAATTTACATCTTCTCTACTTGGTTGTTGACTATTATCGTTCAAATGCAAAGTCTCTAAAATTTTCTTGAAGCGTTTTACTGGCATAACTTCAGCTATTTCATTCACACGAAATCCAGGATCCGATGACCAATATAAATCAATATGTGGAAGAAAATGATAACCCATTATAATGAGAATGCCTAAAAAAGCACTAATTTCCTGTGTGTCAACAGGCTGCCAATTTTTTATATTTTGCTGCTCCGCATACAAGTTTGTCTGAGTAACAATCAAATCGAAGACTTCATCACTAAAAAACTTTTTGAAATGCGCTACTGGACGTGCTCTCCTATTCAATAAATACCGAGGTTTTATTGTCACCTTATCAAATTCATCGGGATCTGGCCTGGATGTCCAGAAAACCTTCCCCCATGACTCATTTTCACATTCAGATTCATCAGTCAATTCTTGTTCTAAGGGTGATGATGACTGTACTATCAAAGGCTCTTCTGGCTGCGAGTTATCTAATTGTGAACATAGTGCTATTGTAGATGTACCTGACTCGGAACAACTGTTAGGGGTAGAATTCAAATGAGTGGGAGAATTTTGTAAAAGGTCACTTGAATCATCAGGTGCTTCAAGTAACCGTTGTATTGTATTCACGTTGAACTCTTCTGCCTCATCAGACTCAAATCCGTCTTCTGAGCCATCATCGGACATGTCCAACATCTGCTCAATATCATTTTCATTCAAATAGCGCGGCATTTTTCATGAAAATCTGAGAAAAGAAGGAACTAGTTCAACAAATGTACATAACACGCCACGGGCAGCGGGAATATTTTTCCCACCGAGTAAAAAGTCTTCTCACATCTAAATACGATAGTAACTTGTAAGGTATAGCAAACAACTTGTAGAATAAACATAAATACATAATAAAAAAACAGTTTCTTACCTCTTTTCAAATAAAAAATATGAAGATTCACGGAGTAACAAATTATCTTTCAAAATTACCGCAATTTTTGACAGCTAGTGGCGCCAAGAAAAAATATGTCACACAAACGTCATTTTTTTTTTTATAATAATAAACCAGACCTCCTTAGTTGCCAGTGCAACAAATTAGGACTCCTTTGATAACTTACATAAAAAGATACACAAAGTTTTTGTTGGTGGTAAATATATCGCCTCTGCCTTAAAAAGGGTTAAAATTCAGTTGTCCACGACATGGTATCATTCCTTCGTCAATCGAAATGTTTTGACCAAGACTAAAATTTTTTTCAAACTTTTTTGAAAAATAATCGATCATCGGTTGCACTTTAGAAAGTCTGCCGGCATTATCCGGTTCATCATTGTTATTTGAAAAATGCAGAAATGATAATATTTGTCTAAATCTGTTGCGGGTCATCGTTTTGCGAAATATGGGAGATTCTATCAACGGATTCGTTGACCAGTAATCATCTATTTTTGCTTTCTTTACTGGAAGGAAACCTGGGACTCCACACGAACAAAAATGGTTAACCGCTCGGGCTTTCGGTGTTCGAGGTCCAGGTAAACGGAGTAGTAAAAATGTTTATTGATTGGCTGTAGGGAAATGCCTTCAGCAGTTTTAATTACGATATTTCCTTCGAGGCTTTCCAGGGTACCGCCACAATAATACCTCCTTACCAGTGACAACGCTCGCATTAAAAGAAGAGAAAAAACGGTTTTATTAGCGAACGTAAAATAAAAGCTTGGTTTATAAACCTAATACTATAAAACTTATTAGCTATGCCTTAGTTGACTATTATAAATATTTAATCCTATCCTAATTTAGTCCAGCTTGATAGCGGTTTGGATAACAAACTCTCCTTTCGGAACGTGTTAAATGACGGTTCTAGAGGTCGCGTTCACAATTACTGTCACTAGGTACGTGGTCGTTATTTGTGAGTTTTCTATGAATGATGACCCCGCTTTCATCGCTTGGTTCTTGTATGTCCTCGGGTACGATGAAAGCAGGTTTAAGGCGGTCTACACTAATTCTAACATTCATATTATTTATTTCGATTACAAAGGTCTTATCATCTCTCCGGATAACTTTATACGGTCCGTCATATGGTGGTTGCGTAGAGCTTTTAACTATGTCGTGACGTACGAACACATATGGAGGTGATAGTAAGTCATTGAAAATGAACGATTTGCTTGAACCATGCCGTTTTACTGGTTGTGGCTTGATGTTATTAAAATGCCGTTTTAATTTTGTGACGAAATCCGAATTAGGATCGCGGGGACCTGGTAGAAAGAACTCAGCAGGTAGACGAATGGTTGTGTCATAAACTAGTTCTGCTGCAATCGCGTTTAAGTCAGCCTTAATGACCGTACGTATCCCTAAAAGAACAATGGGTAACCCTTCTACCCAATTGTTCGCGTCATGGCACTTGATAGCTACTTTAAGTTTTCGGTGTAGTCTTTCAACCATACCGTTTGCTTGCGGGTGGTATACGGTGGTGCGAATGTGTTTCATGCCAATTAGTCTGCAAAGTCCTTTAACCGTTTCGCTACGGCAGTCTGTTCCACGGGAGTAGCGCCACTGAACGAAGCACCGCGCCGCACAGTGTGCACATTGCGCATCGGTAGTCTTCGTGGGTGAACTGTGTGATGTCATCTTCGTCACCTTTTCTTCATACAAGGTTGTGTACCGATTAAATTGACAGGAGTCTATTGGGGCCGATTCCCAATAGGAAAAACCGTCTTCTGTGTGGAGGCAGAAGCCCGGTTGGAGCTGGCAATGTTGCCCTGAGCGTAATATTATCTGATTCGTATCTGTCCTTACTGCTACTGTGAAATCTCGAATGGAAATTTGGACCACCACGTTGGTCCATATTCCGAAGGGATCGTTGTATGTGGTTCCTTGACATCTTCCGTCCGCGGCTATTGATCCGGCTAGTGGGAGGCTTCTTGTTGTTGTGGAATTAGGTGTCACTCCGCCGATCTGCGAAGCTGCAGTGATGAAAATTGTGCCTGTGGCGTGCAGCATTGTGCACGTCTCTCTCGATACGGGTAGGGTGTATGATTGTCTGCCATTTGCTACCACTGGAATATGGGAGTGCATACCACAGTAGTATACTGTACGGTCGATCCCCACGTTGCACGGGGTCACCTTCATTTCATCGTAGTAGGTGAGCTAAAGTAGGTGGATGAGTTTCTTCTCTGTTTTCGGTTTCACATCAATCACATCACAATTTGGCCTGTCTATCATTGAAAATGTAGACACATTAAGTGTCCGTCCGCTGCAATCATAACCGATTAGCGGCTGCACCACTTCGAAGATTGCGCATAGAACAATTACTTCGCTGAACATGTTACTCAGGGGTTTCGCACTAGAGTGATTTGCGGATTTTTTTTTTGGGAAGATTGCTGGCTGGTTGCGCCGCTCCTGTCTGTGAGACCAGACTTATCGGCTAAAATGTGTAGAATGGTGTTACCTACGAAAGTGAGCAGATAAAATCTGTGATTATCATGAGGTGTGGGGAGGAAAAATGTCAAAAAACCTCCTACCCAGGAAGGGATTTACCGGAACTGTTGATAAGGCAATTGGGTTGAGTGTAGCGTGCGGATTATGATTGGGCCTTGAGTGAGAGCGGTACGGGGATTTTTGTCCTATAAGGAATACGGTTATGGTCGTAGGTCCCGGTGATTTGGACTAAGGGGTTATGGTGGTGGGCGACATCATATCTGCTAACTAGGGTTGATATATATGCGTGAAGGTGGAGGATATTGGTCCCGTTTAGGAGATCGTCTGTGGGGTATCTGAGGGGTTTGTCTGTAATAGTTTTTAGAATTTTGTTTTGGGTTCTCTTGAGGAGGATATTTAATGGGTGGTTGTTGTGGGTGGGGAATCACCAAGACTGAGCGCCGTAGGTGATAACCGGCCTAATCACGCTTTGTAGATGTGTAACCGAAGTTTTAGATTTATGTGAGATTTATGGTTTATGATTGAGTGTAAGGCGGCGGAGATCTTAAGAGCTTTGTTGACTCTGTCCTCAACTGTGGGTCGCCAGAAGAGGCGGTTGTGTAAGGTGATGCCTAGGTATTTTACCGAGGTGGACCATGGTAGGGGGTGGTGGTCCACTTGAGGATGGTTTGTTGTCTGGAACTATTTTGTATTTTTTAGTGAGAAGAGGATGGCTTCTGTTTTCGAGAGGTTAACGGATAATTTCCAAGTTGTAAAAAACGAGAGCACTTGGTCGAGGTATGATTGCAGTCGAGACTTAAGAGTGGTTAGGTTCCATGAGGAAGAATAAAGTGCCGTGTCATCCGCGTACAGGGCAAGAACGCAGTTGGTGTGCCTGGGGATGTCATTGATGTAAATATTGAAAAGTGTAGGTCCCAGGATAGAGCCTTGGGCAACGCCAGCAAGAATGTAGTGAGGGGCGGATTTTGCTCCGTTGATGTGTACGTGGAACTGTCGGAGAGTGAGGTAAGTATGTATTAGGTTGTCCCATAAGTTTCTTCCCTTTTTTTGATGCGAAATGAATACACGATATTTGTTGTTTGAGGTTGATTTATTGTGTTATATATGAACCGTTCTGTTCTATAACCTTCTTCCATATCTCAGGTAGCCTCATTATGCCCTCTTTCCAAAATTGTTGAGGCTTACTTGCAAAATATTCATCTGTGTGCGTTTTTATTTCGCTTATGGATTTGAAAGATTTACCACGGAGAGAATTTTTTAAGGAGAGGAACAAGTAATAATCGGAAGGAGCAAGGTCTGGGGAGTACGGAGGATGAGGTAGAACGTCCCAATCGAACTGTAATAATTTTTGTCTCACGACCATTGCAACATGCGGTCTTGCGTTGTCGTGATGGAAAACGACTCCTCGTCGGTTCGCCAATTCTGGCCGTTTCTCTGCTATGGCGGCTTTCAGTTGATCAAGTTGATTACAATATTTGTCAGCATTGATCGTTTCACCTTGAGGAAGGAGCTCGTAGTACACTACACCTTTCCAGTCCCACCAAATGGATAAAAGAACCTTCTTCGGATGAAGTCCAGGCTTCGCAACAGTTGAAGGTCTATTTTCCTTGGACCAAGTGCGTTTTCGAGACACATTTTGATACAAAATCCAAGTCTCGTCTCCAGTGACAAGACTCTTTAAGAAAGGATTTCTTTCATGTCGCTGAAGAAGCAAATCGCACGTAGAGACGCGGTTCATAAGGCCGGTCTCCGTCAATATGTGTGGAACCCAAACTTCATACCGATTTGCATATCCCATCTTGATCAAATGCTTATGTACCGTTGTCTTGGGAATGTTAGTGTCATCCACTATCTCGCGCACACTATATCGCGGATTTTCAGCGAGCACAGTCTTGATAAGGTCCGCATCCGTCGTTACTGGGCGGCCGTTGCGGTCTTCATCTTGCAAATCGAAATTGCCGGCTCTCAATTTCTTAAACCAATTACGGACGGTCCTAATGGTCGTAGTACCACTCCCGTAAATGGTGCAAATCTCGTCTGCAGTGTCCTTTGCACTATTGCCTTTTTTAAAGCAATGAAGCATAACATGCCGTAAATGCTTCTTTTGGTTCTCCATATTGAACGGGGCAGAAAAAATTTTAAAAGAGACTTTGTCACCAACGAAACGTACTTTGAAAGAGCTCTGGGACGACTGAAACCGATGCCATAAACGGCTAAGAGATAAGCCTGCATGTTTATATAAACATAGCCAGTCAGACTCATTCGTAGCGTGGCGCGGAAGAAACTTATGGGACACCCTAATATTAACTTAGTTATTGAGGGGTTTAGTCCTATCAAGTGTAGTTTGTAGATTAAGGCAGGGTGCCAGACCGAATCAAAGGCTTTTGCTAGGTCAAGCAGAATCATGGCGGTGTGTCGATTGACATTGAGCTCGTGTGAGATATGTTGCGTAATTCTGAGGATTTGGTGTATAGTGGAATGTTTCGGTCTAAAGCCGAATTGTTCAGGAGCAAGGATGTTGTGCTTATTAGTGTGGTCTTTGAGTATCATTAGGATGATTTTTTCAAGGATCTTACCTGGTATGGAGAGAAGGTTGATTGGCCTGTAGTTGGAGTAATTGTCTTTGGGTTTACCTGGTTAGGGTATTGGAACTATTTTGGCAGTTTTCCAGGTGGTTGGGAAGTAGGATATTTTTAAACTCGCCCTGTATATGTGGTAGAGCTGGAAGGATATCTTCGGCGAGGAGTTTTTGAGCATTAGGACTGAAACTCCGTCGGGCCCACATGCTTTTTTGGTTCTCAGATTCCGAATGAGGTTAGCGATGGAACTAGGAGTGACGAGTGTGGCTGGAAAGTTAAAACTTTGCTGCGGAATAAGCTTGGTGAATTCAGTGTGGAAGAGGTTGACTTCTGTTTCGAGCGGTGATGAGGCGTCGGCAGCTGCTTTGTGGATCTGTGAGAAGGAGTCGGCTAGAATATTAGCTTTGGTAAGGTTGTCGGCAATTATGTTTCCATTGATTTTTTGGGGTGAGATGGATTGTTTCTTGTTGGTGATAGCATGGTAGGTGGACCAAAAGGTGGGGTCAGGTTTTTTGAATTTTTTGAGGCGCTGGACCCACTCGGAGTTACGGAGGTGGGCTATCTTAGAATTGATTTTGGAGGAGAGGAACTTAATGTAGAGGTAGAGGGAGTGGCTACCTGTCAACTGCCAGTTTTTTCTGGTTCGCTTTCTAAGCCGAATGAGAGCCACGAGATGGTTATCGGTGGAGTAGGTTCTGTTGTTGGTGTTAATTGGTGTGGTTGCGCGTTTTTTGCAAGCGTGCATAAAAGCGGTGGTATTTTTTATTGCGGAGTCGACTGAGTGAGGTGTGGGTAGCTGGTGGGATATACGAAATTGGTTGGTTAAGTTATTATATTTGTGCCAGTCTATCTCCTGGAGAGGAGGGAGGGCCAGGTTGTTGTCAGAAGGGGTGAGTAGGATTGGTCTGTGGATGGAGGAGAAGTCGTCGGTAATCGTACAGTCAAGTGATATCGGAATGTTTGTTAGGAAAAGGTCTATGGTGGAGGGTTGGCGTCTGGGTTGGAGGCAAGTTGGGTCATTTGGAAATAGTATACGGTAGCTGGAACTAAGGAGATTATTATAGAGTGTGTTTCCTGCTTGATTATATCTATTGTTGTTCCAAACGGTATGTTTTGCGTTGAAATCTCCTCCAATTAGTGTCGGGGGGCCAAAGCGAAATAGTGTGTCCAGATCTCTAGGGTTTAGCTGAATATTAGGTGGGCGGTAAAATACACCTATAACGAGTTTAGGGTGGTGGAGTTTGACGAGGAGGAACTCGTGGTAGAATGTATTGTGGCTGTCGATCTCTGTGTGGGCGAGAGAATGGTGGATGAAGATGGCGACTCCACCACCCTTCGTCGCGTGGTCTTTTCTTAGTATTGAGTATCCAGGAATGTTGAAGGTGTGTGTGGGTTTTAACCATGTTTCAGCCACGAGGAGGATATGGATTTCTCGTGAGTGTAAGGTGTGAAGCAGTTCGTTTCTTTTGTTAAGAATGGAACCTGCGTTCCAGAACATGATATTGGGAAATTCGTCCATGTTTTTTTTAGTCTAAGTCTGATAGGATGGATAGGAAGGCATTGAACTTTTCTAATTTTGTCACGCATGAGCGTAGTTTGTTATTGTGCTTTTCAATCGTGGAGATCATCAGTTTGACGTCTATTAGTTGATTTAACTCCTTAATTGTCCTGGTTAGTCGCGAGATGTCGCTGAGGTCAGACGAGTCTGTTGGGTGACTATTGAATGAGGTTGGGGTTATTTTCGGAGGGGAGGGTATCGTGTAGGCGTGTGAAGCTGCGATTTGGGCGTACGTAGTGGGATTAGCTTGCACCACGCTGTAGGCTGGTGTTTTAACTACTGGGAGTGTGGGGATGGTGAGGAGGTTAGTCTTGGGGAGGGGGTGCTGTTTCGCTCGAAATGTGGGGAGTGGTATCTCTTTTCGAGAGGTAGTTGAGGAGGGATGGGCATTGCGAATAATTTGCAGTGTGCTGTCCGCCGCAGTTGTAACATCGGGGGGTGGGGGGAGGGCCTTCGTAGGGTTTTTTGCACTCTGTCGACGGGTGTTTGTCTGCGCATTTTACGCAGATGGGTTGAAGGTTGCAATTGGCAGATGAGTGCCCAAAAGCCTGGCATCGGAAGCATTGGGTGTGTAATTTCTTCGATAGGAACTTTTCCCAGTAAACCCGTGCGCTGAAAAGGAATTTTATTTTAGTAATTTCCGAAATTGGGGTTCCTGGGGGGAAGATTACTTTGAAGGCATTGGTGTTTCTTAGTTTGATGCAATCGGAGGGATGGAGTCTCTGTTGCTTAATGCGGTCGATGACCTCTTCCGCAGAGCAGTTGGGTAGTCCTTTTAGGACCATGGGAATAGTTCGTTTGGATTTGTTACGTCCAAGTCACCGCAATTCTTGGCGAATTTTATGGGGTTGTAAAGCCCATGTACGCTCGGTCGCGACGTTGACCGCGGACGTTGATTAAAGTAAAATTAATTACTTTAATCTGGTTGAGATGTCTCTCGATTGAGACGCGTGGTGTAAACGTGATTTGAATGTCTTAAAGTTGCTTGCTGACTTCTGACGATGTTTATGGTTTTTACTGAATTCTTACGTGGTTTTTTAACAATTGCTTCGCGGTGCCGAAGTGACTCGATTTTTATATGGAGGAGTTCGAATGTTCACTCCTCCATATCTCAGGACGATACGCTGATTGGTTGGAGTCAAAAAATTAAGACTCGAATCAACGTACGCCCTGAATACCGCCTACCCCCGTTCTTGTGCCCTTAGCACGTATTTCGAGAACGAGGGTGGGGTAAGTCACTCGGAACGGGAAGATTTCCCGAGTTTAGGCGACGAAGGGGAAATTCTGCTGAGCCCATGTACCCTCTCGAGCGCGGGTATCGGCTGGGCGCCAAACGTATTGAAAGTCCCTTATTTACGACACGGGCTTGGCTATTGAGGAGACACGGTTGACTCGAAATTAAGACTGTTGTCCCTCTGTGGACGTAAAGAGGGTTTGAAATTAAGCAGACATACGCGACGGTTTCTTCGTCCTCAAAAATAGCATTACCGGCACGCTCATGTCGTAAATATGTCAAGGAAAACTTCCCGCTGTTGTTCCGTGGGACGGAACATGCCGCCCCCCTTGAAGTGTTTACAGTTCAATAGAAGAAAAAATAGGTGATGTGTAAGGATAGCGCGTACTTAAATTATATCTTAACCTAAATTAGATAATACGTTGATTACACGTGATTTAAAGGATTAATGATATTTACATCTTACGTGAATAGTGGTTGGTTACAAAAATAATTTGCCTGATCGTGGCTAATATGTGTTAATCATAAATTGGTAACGGTGCTACTCGCTTAATACAACGCTTGTATTCGCCATGTATGGTTTTTATGGTGACGACGCGGACGATTCCATCGTCACCGGGATGTATTGCCGTGATTCTTCCCAGCGGCCAGTTGAGAGGTGGTACGTTGTCCTCCCTGACGATCGCCAGTGTGCCAATTTTAATATCTGGAGCCTTTTGCGTATTCCATTTTGTTCGTATGGTTTGCTCCTGTAAATAGTCTTTCAACCATCTATTCCAGAAGTGTTTTCGCATCTGCTGTACATGTTGCCATGAGGAAAGTCTGCCTGCCGGTATCGCTGAGAAATCGTATGCCGGCATACTCGTTAAATTTTCGCCGATGAGGAAATGACCTGGGGTGAGTGCGTGTAGGTCATTAGGATCGGAAGACAGAGGGGTAATAGGACGGGAGTTTAGGATTGCTTCTACTTGTGTGACGAATGTTAGTAGCGCCTCGTATGAAAGCAATGCATCGCCGATTACTCGCGTTAAATGATGTTTAGTTCGCCGAACTGCCGCCTCCCACAGTCCCCCGAAATGTGGTGATCTAGGTGGAATCGTATGCCAATTAATTCCATCATTGGCTAACGTATTGGAAATCGCGGTAAGATTGTCTTGAGAATTAAAAAATGCATACATTTCTTTGATTTCTCGTCTTGCGCCTACGAAGTTTGTCGCGTTGTCGGAATAAATATTGCATGAGATGCCCCGTCGAGAAAAAAATCTACGTAATGCTGCTATGAGTGCATCCGTCGTCAAGTCACTGACAATTTCTATGTGTACCGCCTTTGTGGAAAAGCATACAAAAATTGCCAGATAGACCTTAATTTTATTTCTATTGCGATGTACCTTTTCCTTTATGAATATTGGGCCGCAATAATCTATTCCAACATGCTTGAATGGTCTCGAGTAATTCACGCGATTAGCAGGTAATTCACTCATTTTATAATCTACGATGGGCGGTTTAGCTCGATAACAAGTCACGCATTTATGAATGATGCCTCTAATCGTGTTCTTTCCGTTCTGAATCCAGAATTTCTGACGAACTGCGTTAAGAGTTGCCTGAATCCCGGCATGAAAGTGTTTTACATGAGACTCTATTATGATTAGCTTTGAAACGTGATGGTTTCTAGGTAGTAAAATCGGGTGTCGCGTGCTGTATCGTAAATTTGCCTTTGAAAGGCGACCACCGACCCTTAATATCCCATCAGTGTCTATGAATGGATTTAAGGGAACAGTATTTCCTTGAAGGTTTTCGGCGCTATTCAGTGCGTGTATCTCTTGGCGGTATACCTGAGCTTGTACGGTTCGGACGATGTAGTGTTCCGCCCGATGGATTTCAAAGGCAGACAAAGCTCCTGTGTTCGATTCCTTATGCGAACTATTAAATCGAAACCGCAAAACATAAGCTATGACCCGTTTCAGTTTACCGTAAGATGAGTATTTTTCGAAAATGTTCCAATGTACGATTTGGGTAGATAAGACGGTGAGTCGTCGCGTTTCAGGTATTTCAATTGCCTGTAGACGTGATATCGGCCAGTACTCTTCACCCTTTGACAACCATGATGGTCCATGAAACCAAAAGGTGTTATGAGCCAATTCCTTAGCAGATACACCACGAGATAATAAATCTGATGGGTTATCGGCTGAAGGGACGTGACGCCATTCAAAATTATCCGTGATTGCCTGAATCTCCGTTACGCGATGAGCTACAAATATTTTCAACGTGTGAGGTGGGGTTCGTATCCAATGTAACGCAATCGTTGAATCTGACCAAAAAACTACGCGGTTAAATGAAACCTTCCGCAATGCTCGAATCGTGGTTTTGTATAGTGTATAGTTTCGCAAGAAGATGTGCCGCGCACAACTCTAGTCGTGGTAATGTCACAGTCTTTAAAGGTGCGACTCGTGATTTGGCTGATAACAATTCGGTTGTTATACAGCCATCGTGATCTATCGCGCATATATAAATGCAGGCTCCGTATCCTCGCTCGCTAGAATCGCAAAAACCGTGTAGCTGAAGTGTTGCGTAATTCTTAGTAGTAACTTGTCTTTTGAATCTTAAATTGCTTATTAATCCTAAATCGTCGCGAAATGCGATCCAAGCGGTGTGTAAATCTGCTGGTACCGATTCGTCCCAATTTAGTTGTAATTTCCACAAATCCTGCATTAGGAATTTGGCGCGTATGATGATCGGTCCGAGTAAGCCTAATGGGTCAAATAGTGATGCTATTTCTGATAGGATTGTCCTCTTAGTAACGCGAGCTTTGTAATTGAGTTCCTTCAAACTATACGTTATTGTGTCGTTATTTGCGTCCCACCAAACCCCAAGGGTTTTTATAGTATTGTCCAGGTCGAGTCGTAAATGCGTGGTGTCTGTGTGGTCGTCCAACGTCTCGAGTAGCGTTTTGTCATTCGTCGCCCATTGTCTGAGTTTGAAGCCCCCTTTCTTACAAAGTTCGATGAGTTCGTCTCGAATTGTTATTATTTCGTTATATGTGTTTGCACCGGCCAATAGATCGTCGACGTACATGTCTTCGCGTATGATCCTAGCGGCTTGAGGAAACGGGCTGCCTTCGTCAACCGCGAGTTGTTGTAACGAGCGGATTGCCAAAAAGGGAGCAGCGGAGGTGCCATATGTGACGGTGTTTAGCGTGTACGTCTTAACCGGTGTTTTTACATCGGAACGCCATAAAATTTTCTGAAATTTACGATCTCCGGGATGTACTAAAACTTGCCGATACATTTTTTCAATATCGGCAGTAAGTACGTATGAGTGAGTTCTGAATCGGACGAGTAAAGAATATAGGTCATCCTGTATCGTTGGACCGGTTAACATTCTGTCGTTTAATGATATGCCGGTAGACGTTTTTGCGGATGCGTCAAATACTACTCGGAGTTTGCTAGTTATGCTGTCTTGTTTTAATACCGCGTGGTGAGGTAAATAACAGCCGTCGTTCGATGGATCTATGTTTGTTTTTGACATATGACCTAATTCTATATATTCGCGAAGGAAAGTTACATACTTTGATTTTAACTCCGGGTTCTTTAGAAACCGTTGTTCTAATGAGCGGAATCTTCTAATTGCTATGGAATACGATTCTCCTAACTCTCGGGCGTTTTCCTTCCTCGGCAATCGGACAATATATTTTCCAGACGTTGGATCGCGAGTTGTGTTTGATATGTAGTGGTGCTCCGCCATTCGCTCTTCTGCGGACAGTATCACGTTACGCGACGGTTCTTCAATTTCCCAAAATTTTGTAAGCTGATGTTCTACCGAATCGCGCACCAGGTTGCAACGTATGGATCGCGATATTTCTGCGTTTGGAATTCGTCCGGCGACAATCCATCCTAATTGCGTTTTTTGCAGCGTAATCATATTCTTCGCTAATGTGATCTGACCGACGCATAGTAATCGAAGGAAAAGGTCCGCACCAATAATTCCGTCTACCTTGGACGGAATATGAAAATTGGGATCCGCGAGTGGTATGTTCTTCGGGATGGTCAGATCCGTCCTCGATACTATCCGGGTAGGTAATGCATCTGTGATGTGCGGTAAAATTAAGAATGTGGCGTCGGTGCCAAATTTATTAATCCGCGATCGGAGTTGTGTTTTCAACGATGATTTTATGTTTGTTATTGACTTATTAATGCCGACCACTGGTATCTCAACCCTATTGCGTGTTATCCCTAATTTGCGTGCGGTGCGTTCATTTACGAAGTGCGATTGTGATCCGGAGTCTAATAGCATTCGAAACGGTTGGGGACGACCTTTATTGTCTAATAGGTAAACTATCGCGGTCGACAATAGCATTTCGGAACCGATATTCGCGCTAAGAGCCGATACGTTGACCTGCGTGACGGCCGGCTCCTCTTTCTTCGCCTCTTTGTGTAGCAATGTATGATGTCTACCATTACATTGTTTACACGAGCTGGCGGCACAATTTTTCGATGTATGGTTAGGTCGTAAGCAATTCATACAAAGACTCGCGTTTTTTACCATATCCATCCGCTGATTTATCTGTGCGTTTTTCAATTTTGGACAATTAGACGTAAAGTGTTTGTCCTTGCATAAGTAACATGAGGCGTTAATTGCCGAGTACGCAATGTTGCCGACGCGATTAGGTTTCTGTACCCCTAGTGCCTTTGCCGCCGACCGCGTTTGATAAACGGGTGTTACGTTGTTCGTCCTATCATTTAAATTTTCTCGAAGCTTTCGTTGGGTACGCAAGAATTCGAGTAATTCTTCCATGGTCGACAGAACGCGCCCGTGGGAGCGTTCCTTCCACTTCATACGTGTCCCTTCGTCAAGCTTCGAGGTTATTGCGTATATTGGAAACGCTTCCAAAAACGGTCTATTTAATGCTTGTAATGCCCGATAGTGTTTTGTGGCCTGATCCACTAACTCGCCAAAGGAATCATTATTGTATCGTATCTGTGCGGGTAACTCGAAGAATGCGCGTATTCGATTGTTTATCACGACTGTCGGATCGTGATAATAATCTTCTAAAATGTTCCACGCTACTGAATAGTTTGCCGCGGTGGTATCTAGCGATTCTATCTTCTCAGCAGCCTTTCCCGTTACACAGAGTCGCAGGTAGACAAGCTTCTACTGGTCTCGAAAATTAGGATTCGAGTGGATCGCAGAACGGAAAGAATCAGCGAAACCCGGCCATGCTTCGTACGATCCGCTGAACGTAGGTAAATGGACGGTCGGTACCTTTACCTGCATGTCGGATGACACTGTGAGAGGCGATTCGTTTAGCGGTAGCACATTGTTGGAACCCGGCGGTTGTTCAACGTACTCACTAAAACTGACGCGATTTTGCGATTGAACTGTGGTTGTTTCTTCATGTCGATTAGATAACTGCGACTTGTTAAATTTCTCTAATAGGTGTTGGGCTTCAGATATATTTGGATAATATATCCTGAAATTCGGTACGCTCAATTAATCGCGATTCATATTGCTCGTCGGATGCCACGAGCTTAAGCGCACTCTGAATGTCTTCGAATGCATCGAAGTCGCGTTCCATTTTCGCTAATCTAAGTTTTAGTTGATGAATGTTCGACGGATTAGAATCATCAAAATCCTTAACGTATTTTGCGAACGCCGTTAACTTCGCTTTAACCGCGCCGCGTTTTCGAATTAGTTCGTTTTCGGTATGCATATTGCTTTCACACGCCATTGTCACAGATTATATGCGGATAGAAATCACTGAGGATACGTGTAGGACGGCGATTTAACAAATATGTCGACTTACCCTAGTCAGCTTCACTGACGATGATGTATTCTGCAATGATGCTCGATGTCTGCTCTCTGCACGTTGAGACGAAGACGAAGTTGATCTTCTTGATCCTGCGATGATGCTCGATGTCTGCTCTCTGCGTTGAGATGAAGACGAAGTTGATCTTCTACGGCCAATCACGAACCCTTGTTGAAGAATGTACGATTCTTCACAATGATGTCGTTGATGATCAGCTCCCGTAGAATCGAAGTCAGCAACGGTGATCGGAGTCTCGATGATTTCCACGCTCCGACGGTACTCGATGCGTTGTCCTATGGTAGATGCACTGTCGTCACAGCCGAATCTCCCTTAGTGTTGTAGTGATGTAGATGGACCCAGCCTCTTCCAAGTCTCTGGATCCGGCTCGAAGGACCAAATGTTACGTCCAAGTCACCGCAATTCTTGGCGAATTTGATGGGGTTGTAAAGCCCATGTACGCTCGGTCGCGACGTTGACCGTGGATGTTGGTTAGAGTAAAATTAATTACTTTAGCCCAGGGCTTCTTAAACTTTTGTCATTCACGACCCCATACAAATATAAAAGAAAAATAAATTATTATTTTTTGATGATTTATTTATTAGGTAACAATATACATATACATATACATATGAAAATAGCTCAAAACCTTCAACAAGTGCGCGTGTCTAGACGCTGCAAGTCCACTGTATTCCGCCAACTCTAGTGATGTTATAAAATGGTATATATAAATATTTGACATTAAAATCTCTCGACCCCAGAATTTTGCTACGCGACCGCATTTGGGATCGCGAACCATAGTTTAAGAAGCCCTGCTTTAGCTTAGTTAAAAACGTCTCTCGATTGAGACGCATGATGTGAAAACGTGATTTGAAAGTTGAACGAAGGATTGCTTAAATGAATACTGACTTCTGATGATTGCCTGCGATTTTTAGTGATTTCTTACGAGTTTTTCTGACGATTACTCTGATTTCTTGCGATTTTTTCTAACGATTGCTACGCGGTGCCGAAGTGACTCGATTTTTATATGGTGGAGTTTGAATGTGCACTCCTCCATATCTCAGAATGATACGCTGATTGGTTGGAGTCAAAAAATTTAGACTCCAATCAACGTACGCCCTTAATACCGCCTACCCCCGTTCTTGTGCTAGCACGCGTTTCGAGAACGAGGGTGGGGTAAGTCACTCGGAACGGGAAGATTTCCCGAGTTTAGGCGACGAAGGGGAAATTCTGCTGGCCCCGTGTACCCTCTCGAGCGCGGGTATCGGCTTGGCGTCAGGCCTATTGAAAGTCCCTTATTTACGACACGGGCTTGGCTATTGAGGAGACACGGTTGACTCGAAATTAAGACTGTTGTCCCTCTGTGGACGTTAAGAGGGTTTGAAATTAAGCAGACATACGCGACGGTTTCTTCGTCCTCAAAAATAGCATTACCGGCACGCTCATGTCGTAAATATGCCAAGGAAAACTTCCCGCTGTTGTTCCGTGGGACGGAACAGGATTTTAAGGAGGAGGTGTAGAAGGGGAGATTACGGTTTCTTAACTCAGCCTGAAGATTTTTGAAATCCTCCAACTTTTCGAGTTGGAGCCTTACGTTTTTTTTGTTGTATTTAATGGAGAAAGTTTTGCCTAAGGAGGATTGCAGCTCAGCTTCGAATTTTGCTATGCTACAGTTAAAATTGTAAATGTATAATGGATGGGGTTTTTGGTCGGGGCGCGAGTTGGTATTGAGTGGTGCGGGGGTGGGTTTAGATTTTGGAGGGGGTTGGTTTGTGGTGGGCGTGTTGATGTCGGCTTCAGAGGCTTGAGAGAAGGCAGCAAGGGCAGAGTACCTGTTGGCCACAGGTATGTTTGACGTGTCGTCTAGTGTGGTTGGGTTTGGGCTTTTTTTCATGATGGGAATGGAATGTTAGTGAGATTTTTTGACTTACTCATGGCTGGCTGTTTGGGTTTTACCTGAGTTTGGGAGGAGGGGCTAATCAGCATGCTCTCACGGAGGAATGTGAAACGGCGTTCTGAGATCTTTCTTCCTTCAGCTTTTTCAGCTCTTAAGCGTCGAATGTCCTTTGGTGGCAGCTCGACAGCGACTGTGTGGTGCTACTGGCAAAAATTACTGAGTGTATCTTGAATGTAATGTTGAACGCAAAATCCTAGAGTGATTTGCGGATGGCCCAGGCTCGTCTTTTAAAGTTCGTAGCCTGTGGGAGGGGGGTGTGGGGCTGCGTAGCGTCATTCGCTGGCCCTCGCTCGCTTAATCTTATCTACGTGAACAATTTTGTGCTTATCACTACTTAACTTAAGTTTAACGTTTACCGGAGACAATACTCTCTCCATAGTGTGCGGTCCCGTGTATTGTATATCAAATTTGCCCTTTCTCGGTTCCTTAAGTAAATAAACTAATTCTCCTTCTTTAAAATTTTGAATGTTTACTCTCCTATCATATAGTATTGCTTGCTGCGATTCTTTGCATTGATTAAATTGTTTTTAGCTTGATTCTAAATTTCGTATAACTGCTTTTGCAAGTTCTCTAAATATTCTGTATATTACTCATTTTGTAAAGTTGAAATCTCTGAATTTTCGGTCGGCAACCTTGCAGGGTGCCCAAATACCAATTCATGAGGAGTGTACAATGTACCCTCATGGACGCTCGTATTATAGCTGAACATTGCCATCGGCAACCATTCATCCCAATTGGCTTTGTCAGCGAACTGTTTTAAATACTCGGCTGGAACATGGTGTGAACGCTCTATAGAGCCGTTGCTCTGTGGCCTAAAATCTGTGGTACGAAATTGTTTTATTTTGAATTTTCTCGCGATGGTTCTCATTAAGCTACTAGTGAAATTCAGACCTTGGTCTGTGAGGATTGCTTTAGGAGCACCGTGTTTACAAATAAGAGTTTTTATCAATGCGTTCGCTGTTTCTACTGAATCTGGATTTTTACTGGGTGTGGCTATTGAATATTTAGTTAGAAGGTCTTGCATCGTTAATATGTATTGAAAGTTATTGCGAGATTCGGGGAGAGGACCTACCAGGTCGAGAGATACCTTATCGAATGATCTGCCTGATGTATCCGTCATTGTCATGGGCATCCTTGTCTTTACTCTTACTGATTTCGCTTTCTGACATGACTCGCAAGTGTTAACGAACTTTCGAACATCTTCTTTTAACGTTGGCCAAAAATACTTGTCTTGGATTTTTTTTATTGTTTTTGTTATACCTTTATGACCCGCGAATGGTGACGAGTATAATTCTGTAATAATGTCGCGTCTGTCGTTCGTTGGCGGTATTTTACTTGATTCGTATATGTGTATATTTTAATGTCTGTATCTTCGAAAAAGTCTAGTAAAAGGTTTCTGATATACGTCCAAGGTATGTCATCAAATGATTGTCGAGAAATTCATAGTGATTTTAAATTTAACTCTGTTACAACATCAAATAGTGATTCTATTGCTTGTTTCAGTATTGTCTCGTCAGTCGAGTATGTAAAGCTGGATTTTACTATTAAACTGATTATGTGGAATTTTCCCGAATTTGTGACTTTTGCTCTGCCTAACATGGGGTTATCTATTGCTGGTAATTTGTTTGCTAGGGCTAAATCATGTCCTGGCGGATCTAATGGCTGTCTGTCGGCTGTACGAAAAATGACGAAGTTGTCGTTTCTTTGAACTACCCTGTCGTTTGTAGGGATTAAAATTTGCTTGAAAGATTTTGATATTATGTCTCGCTCTGGCGTGGAGTCGAGGAGAGGAGAAGTCGAAAAAGTTGGAATAACGGGTGGGTGGGTTGGGACATTAGTTGGAGGAGTTTTATTAGAAATTAGTGAAGTCGCTTCGGTTAAAATTAATGTAGTGGGGGCGGAAAATAGTGACTCGTCCGAGAAGTTGTTTTTGGATATAGGAAGTGCAGAGATTTGTGGAGGACTTCTGGACAGTGCGTCTGCATTCGCGTTATATTTTCCCGGTTTGTAAAATATTTTATATTCTAATTCTGCTAATTTTAATCTCCATCTTAAAAGTCTACTAGTAGGGTCTTTTACCGAATTTACCCATACCAGAGGTCTGTGATCTGTTAGTAAGTTGAATTTACGTCCGTGCAAATGGGGTCGAAAACAATAGTCGCGAATACTATTGCCAAACATTCCTTTTCTATAACTGAGTAATTTTTTTCAGCACATGTAACAGTTTCGAAGCATATGCAATAGGTCGGTCGCTGCCTATTTCGCCTTAGCTTAGGATGGCTCCGATGACATGGTCAGAGGCATCCGTTGTCACATTAAAATTATGATTGTGTGGTGGTACCCTGGAAAGCGTCGAAGAAAATAATAGTAATTTAAACGGCTGTAGGGAAATGCCTACAGCCGACCAATAAACTTTTTTTTTACTACTTCGTTTTACCTGGGCCTCGAACACCGAGGGTCCGAGCGGACGACCATTTTTGTCCGCGCGGAGTCCCGGGTTTCCTTCGACAATTTCCAGGGTGCTACCACCTCCACCGAAAGTACAGCCAGCCCTTGGCGGGGGGCTACAGTATATAATGACCATTTTTTGGGAGACACAAAAAAGTAAGTCCTCATTTTTCCAATAAGCGTCAAGCAGGCCTATTCATTTATATTTTGTTATTCATATTGTTATCCATTATTTTGTTTCGTTGAATAAATCGTTATTGTTCTTGTTACTATATTTTGTTATTTCAACGCACTTACACCTCAATTGAAATCTGGGTACTGTAATACAGGTTCCCTACAAAGCGCTTCACGCAGCGTTTGAAAGGCAGCTTCTTGGGCTCGGTTTCAAGTGAATTTGACAGACTTTTTTGTTAAGTTAGAAAGTGGGTTAGCTATTGCCGAAAAATTATTAATGAACCGACGGTAATATCCCGCAAGCCCGAGAAACTCTCTTACCTGTTTTATGTTATTTGGAGTTGGATATTTCTCCAGAGATAACAACTTCTTAGGACAAGATTTAAGACCTTGTTCGCTTATTACATGCCCTAGATATGCGACTTCTTTTCGCAAGAAACAACACTTAGACGGTTGGAGTTTTAAATTGGCTTCGCGTAGTTTATTGGCTAGTCTTTCGAATTTCATTTTGTGTTCCGATAAAGATCTGGCATATATGATGATGTCATCTATATACACGAGAACACCTAGCCCCCGCAAGACATTATCCATGAAACGCTGAAATGTTGTCGGCGCGTTCTTTAGACCAAACGGCATTCGATTAAATTGATAATGGCCTTGCGGAGTAGAGAATGCTGTCTTACCCGCGTCAGCCTCGCATATCCCTATCTGGTGGAAGCCGCTCGCCAGATTAAATATGCCGAAGTATTTAGAACTTCCCGATTGGTCCAGAATATCCGTGATATTTGGTAGGGGGTATGCATCCCCCGATGAGAGGCAAACGATGTTGTTTTCTAACAATTCTTTTACTTGCTTTTCTATTTCTACCTTATGACAAGATGGATATCTGTATTGTTTAACGTTTACTGAGCGTTTGTCTGTTATGGGAATCTGGTATTCCACTAGCGGCGTCTTCCCCAGTTTATCGCCAGGGAGGTAGAATACGTCGGAGAAATCCTCGATTAGTTCTGTTCTCCTCCTGGTTAAGGTCAGACAGATCGACCAATTCTCTGATTTTGGCCGGTCTGCTGCTGATGGGTATAGTGTTGCTGATTTCTGCCGATCCTCCAGATTTGAGGGTATCAGCATAGTGAACAGCTATACTCGAATTTTAATTTGATTCGATTTGATTTGTGCGGTTCTTTCGCGAATTGGAATTGGAATTAGAAGTTGAATTGATTGTGCGGTTCTTCCGCGAATTGGAATTGAAATTAGAAATTGAGTTTGAAATAGTAGTTGAATTTGAATTAGTAAATGCGTTGCTAACAGAGTCAGAGTCGAGGCGCGTCGCTGCATCGAAGTCTTCTACCTCATGGATTGGAATAGGCGTGACTGGAAATGTTATCCTAGTCTCGCCAGCATTAACGCATTGGACAATGGCCTTGCCATTGGTGTTGGAAACTAACGAGTCTGTGATTGTGACCTTGTCACATATTTCTTGTCGCGGTAGATACCCTATCGCGGGGCCGCTGACCCCGACCGCGATACAAGGTACGGAGCGTGGTTCCACGGTGCAGACGGAACGGCCTATGAAGGGCGTGGTAACTCCCCTCCACCATAACTCCTGACTCATATAGAGTAGGTCGGCACCTTGCTGCAGGAATGCGTCCCCAAGAATCCCGTCCGTAGGGATTGGAAATGTGTCATCGACGACATGGAATTTGAGTACTGAGTCGTGGAACGAAATTTCCACGACTCCTAACGTGAGCAGAGAGCCACTGGTGATGCCCGAAATGCGAGCACAGTTGTTCACATCCACCAGGGTTTCTTTATCTAAAGCTCCGCGTTTAATGAGGTTCGCCTCCGCTTCCGGGTCGATCATCATGGACGCGACACCTGCTAGCTGTGGAGCTGAGAGTGCCACGTGTGAGAGCGCTGATTTGGGATTAATTTTTACGCTTGCGATTCGCTGTGCGGTGGCGACTGATCTTCCACCTGAATTTGACGAATCGGCGCTGATACTACCTCCCGTCGCTGTCTCGAGGTTGACGGGAGGCTTCGGTCGTTTCCCGAACTCTGTTTTAAATTGTTGTTGTACTGGCGTTTCCGGCACTCTAGTATATCGTGGCCCGGTGTCTTGCAATATTTACAGTATTTCTGCTTGCGGAAGTCCTTATCGCGTGTATTCTCGGAACGCTGTTGCGGGGCTTGGTCGCGGTATCTAATTTCGTCGCGGCGGAATGCCTGCTTCGGCTGCGGTCGCCAGCTACTTTCTCGAGAGTATCTATTATTCTCCAGTCGTTGATTATATTGGCGTTCTGCGAAGTGTCGTCTATCTCGGTCTTCGGTGAATTGAACACGACGCTCCGCGCGCACGGGCCTGTCATAACGTTTCCTATCTAATTCGTCTTGTTTATATAGATCTATGGCTTCATCGAATATTCGCGACAGTGGATATCCCTTATATAATTTTACATCGGAACGTAGTCGTGGTATTAACCCGTTTATGAAACTGTTTTGTGTGAGAATGTCTACGTCTGAAAGTGTCGGATTTTCGTCACAGTCTAGAATTGCAGTCCTTAAGTCTTTAACTCTACTGATGAAGTCTAGTATGTGTTCGGTTTGTCCTTGATATAATAAATATTGGCTAACTCTCCGCGGTAATGATCTACTGTAAGTGAAGGTCCGAAAACTGCCTTCAATCTGTTACAAAGCTGGCCTACTGATCTGATATCATCGTCCTCGATAGCCGTATAGGCTTTACCCTTCAGCTTGTTAATAATTATTGTTTGTTAATCAATTGTTAATCTAGTTAAAGTCCGTTCCGCGTGTTCGGGGAGAGTGTCTCTTGCACGTCTACAAGCTCGTGTGAATTTAATGACGGAAATATTCGTGCCGTCAAATGTAGGGATAGTGTCTATTGATTCCTTTATGATATATGTTAGTGGCTCTGATGTGTCGCGATTTGAAGTTATTTCCTCTGAAATTCGCGTAGATTCCCTGTCTTTCAATCGTTGAAGTTCGCTTTTAAGAGTAGCTAATTCATTTCCTAAATCACTATCTCCACTGGAGGTGGATGGCTTAATTGTTTCGCGTTCTCTCTCTAAATCGCGGCGCGTTGTTTCTAATTTCGCGGCCTGCATGTTGAGCTGTTGCTCTTTATCATGGAGTTTACTCTGGAAGTGTAAAAGGTCTGCTTCGTTAGCAGCTGTTTGCGCTTCTATCGATGCCTTCGACCTAGTCGTCATCATTAACGAATATCGCCGAACGCTTCGCGAATCCCACCGCTGCCACCAATTAATCTATGTCAAGTCCCGGACAGTCACTCGGTGCGGTGGCTAAACACAATCAGACGTACACGTAAATCAATAAACCTTTCGAGGCCCTGGAACCACCTTTCAGTATTAGATCAGGGCTCGAGGTTGTTATTGTCATTTAATTCGGCATACTATTCCTTTCCTCCAATCTTCTAATCTCTTCTTTAACAGCAATTACATCCTTCACATAGGCGTGTACAGTTACTCTACTTTCTTCTTTCTTCAGTAAGCTGCACAACATCTGTGGTGTGAGAGCTCCATGTTTTCGTTCGATACTCCTCCTCTGAGTGCTCCAATAATCGCATTCGAAGACGCTATGCCTTGCATCGTCGTTTTCCGCGCCACAAAGGACGCAACTAGGATTCTTTACTTTACCTATTTTATGTAGGTAGTACCCAAAAGTACCATGGCCCGTAAGTACCTGCGCCAAGTAATAATCCACTATCTTCGGGCCCCACGCACTCCACTCATCTATTTTCGGTATAATTTCAAAAGTCCATCTGCCATGTTTGACTCTTCCCCATTCTTCTTGCCACTTTGTTGAGGCCTCTGTTAACACGATCCTCTTTACCACAGCTTTTTCTCCTTTCTTAAGGTTCTTATTATTTGTCCTCTCATATATCTCCCTGCTGGCCTGGAACCATAGGGGTGGATCGGTAGCACGCCCCGCTAAGACGCAGACGGCACACGCTGCAGCCGTTCTATATGCCCTTACAACCCTAACCTATCTTTTGCACCATTTGAAGCTTCCGCTTTACCGTGGCATAGTCAGTTGCCTCCGCCCAGACCGGCGCAGCATATGACATTATAGATTTAATAACCATATAATATAACATGCGTGCGGGATATCCTCCACCTTGTATTCTCGACATAATCCGCATAAGCGCACCTGCGACCTTATGCGCTTTCTTCGTCACTTCTTCCGTCTGGTATTTAAAATAGCGGTTTCCCTCAATATGTATCCCCAAGTATTTGATTACCCTAACCCTTCTAATGATTGAGTCCGCGAAATGAATATCAAGATTTCCATGATATTTTCTTCCCGTAAGCAGTAAGGCTTCCGTTTTCTCAATAGCGACTGCTAGCCCCTTTTCACACAGCCAACGTTCCACCTTTATGAGCGCTTACTCCGCCGTCCTTCGGATGTCTTCTAGGTTCCTCTCTGTCATTACTAATGCAACATCGTCCGCATATCCCACGACCGCGACCTTCTTATTCCCACTTGTTTTAAGTAGGCCATCATATACTAAATTCCATAGGAGCGGCCCAAGGACCGATCCCTGCGGCACACCTGCAGTTACTGCAAACCGCTTTTTACTGTCAAGCGTGCTTGCCACCAGGTCCTATCACAAAGGTAGTTTTCTATTATCGCCGTGAGATATGCGAGCAGTTCCTTAGATCGCACTTCATCCAAAATATGTTTCCATTGGATCGTATTAAAGGCATTACGAACGTCAACTGTGATTAGCAAACAATGCTTACCTTGCTTCTTAGCCAGGTCCCACCTACCTATTACCTCCATAATCGCTTGTACTGTGCTTCTGCCTTTTCTAAATCCATACTGATTTTCGGCAAAGCCACAGTTACCTACTTCTAGCGCTGCGTTCATCTTCTGGGCTATCACTTGCTCCAGGCATTTCCCAAAAACAGGTAATAGGCAGAGGGACCTATAGCTCTCTGGCTTGCCGTTCTGATCCGTTTTCTTTGGTATTAAGGTCAATTTCGCTTCCTTCCATCTCTTTGGGAAATAGCCCATGCTAAAGCATTTCCTATACAGTTCCTTTATTTCCCCCCACCAATATCCGGCCATGTCGCGCAGGATGTCAGCGCCAACGCCATCAATTCCCGGCGCTTTCTTTGGTGACATTTTTTTAACAGCAGCGTCCATCTCGTTATCCGTAATTTCCACCTCATAGCTGGCTGTTGTCCTCGGCCCTATGACTTGTTCTTCTGTGTCAACGATATGCGCGGAGAAAAGCTTATACATTATTTTTTCGGTCTCTATCTCTGGTAATCTGATTTTAGGCCCTCTCGCCTTTATGCATCTAAGCGCAATCCTATAAGGCGCCCCCCAGGTGTCGGAATCAATGGACTCGCAAAGGTTTCTCCACGCGTTTTCCTTAGCGGCATTTATTTTTTTCTTAAGAGCTCTTTTATCCGCCCTCCATTCACTGCGCAGCGTCACAACGGATTCTTCAAACCCTCTCCGAGCAGCTCTCTGCAATTTCCTACGAGTACTATTGGCCTTTTCTCTCAGTGCTTTAATCTCCTGCGTCCACCAGTACTTACAATTTTTTCCTGCAACCACGGTAGGTAGGTATGTTGTTGCCTCCGTGATTGCACCCTCTATGTGGTCCAGCGTTTCCTCAGCCGTTAGTTCCCTGGTATCCACGTTTGCCCTTAACAGAGCTGCTCGGAGTCTTCCACGGCAGATTTTTCCCCTTACCTCAGCCTCATTAAAATTCTTTTTCTTTACTATCTGCCACTCGAGATCTATGTCATGGCATACGAATTTATGGTCAGACGTAGTAAACCATTCCTCCACCTTACTACGCACCACCGCCCTTTGTGCTGGCTTACTGACCATTAAAAAATCTATCTTAGATCTCCGGCCATTTCTCTTAAAAGTATATTCCCCACTGCTGTTTACGGGTACTAACTCGTTTTGTAGGGCCATCTCAAGTAAAACGCTTCCTCTTACGTCTAAGGTGCGCGATCCCCACACTGGGGACTTTGCATTAAAATCGCAAAGTACAGCGATAACTGCCTTAGCCTCTTTTTCCTTGGTCGCATTTTCAATGCCCTTAAGGGCATCTTCAAAGTCTTCTGCTGATCAAGATGGCGGTAGGTAGCAGCTCACTATTGTTATCTTACTAAAGTGCACGGCAACGAAGACTTTGCCCTTCGTTACACCCTTGTGCACCCCAATCTTCTTCCTGCCTGAGGGAGTGATTCATAAAGCTGCATAGCCCCCTACGTCCCCGAACCAGCCCTTCTCGGTACAGTTTGGCTCACTAACGGCTAGGGCGTCAATTTCCCGTTCGCACGCTGCTTGGGAGGCCAGGTCTTGAGCCAGCCTACTACGATTTAAGTTAATCTGTACCAGCTTGAATTTTATTTCCTTTTCCTCAACTTACTTATCGCTTCCTTATATGCCTCACACCTGGTCGACCCTGCAATGTGGACCGCCTTGTCTCCAGTTATTCCCTTACCAATGCACACCCTACAGGCAGGTTTCTCAATTTTACACTCCCGCATTGCGTGACCGGTTTTCCCGCATTTGCGGCATATTACCGCATCACCCTCAGCGCCAGCGCACCTTGCCGCGATGTGCCCAATATTGTGGCACTTGTAGCACCGCATTACATCCGGCACTTCCTTCACTCGGCAGCTCACCCACCCTATTTTTACTCTGTTGCCGATCTTTCCGAAGGGTCCTGCCGGTCTCTCAAGTATTGCGGTCTGAGTACCCATGAAAGCGTCTCTTATGGACTTATACCTCATTTGCACAACCAGTACTTCAGTGTGCCTCGACACCGCATTTAAAACTTTCTCCACATCCGCCGTGGGTTCGATATCTCTGATCTCTACTATAACTTTCGGTACCAGCCGTCTAACAACATTTTCCGTTCCAAGTATTTGCGAAACCCTCGCATGGAAATCCGCACCACTGTCACTGGCGCCAAATTCGACCAGGACATCTCCTCCTCTGGTCTGACGTATGCGCTTGACGCCAGTGACTTTAGTTCCCATTTTAGCCTTTAGCTTTCTAGCCACCTCCGCAAATGTCTGCTTCAGCAGTACCTGTATGGCGACCGCTTCCCCTCGAGCAGGCGCACCTCGTGGTTTCTTCCTCATTCGCTCTTCCACCGCAGTAGGAATATTTCCTCCCTTCGGCGTCCGAAATTCATTCAAGGTGTCACCCTCCTCCACCTCTCCCTGCACAGCAGGTCTGTGGAGCCTCCTTCTTCGAAGAGTCACAGTTTCCCATTCGGAATCAGTTGTATTACTGTAATCCTCGTTCCCCTGTTTCAACCTTTCTACACTTAGTATTTTCGGTTTCCTCTTCACATTTATCTTGTCTTCAGGGGCCTCCGTCTTTATTCTCTTCTTTTGCAGGCACTCAGGCGGAGTAGCCTCCTTTCGCTTTATCCTAGCAACCCTTGCATAGGATACCGCTTCCTCATCCCGCATATGGTTCTGTACTGTACCATCCGTAAAGGAACTAGAAAATCGGAATAAGCCCGCTCTGTTAATAGCTGCGTTCTGCTCGACCTTCTCTTCGTTATAGAGCGTGGAAGCAGCCCTGGCTAGTTTAAGGGCCTTATCCATATCCGTCCTAAGCTTAAGCCCCACCTCTTTAACTGACGGATTTACTCCCTTTATTCTGTTTAAATAATTGGCCACTACGTCCGCTTGTGAGCCAACCATCTCAACCACTTGTGCCAGAGCCTCTAATATGACACTCCCGTTTTCTGTTCTAAAGCACTCCGTCTTCTCCTCTTCCTTTACATCATTGCTTTCACTCACATTTGACCTTGGGCCGGTTGGGGTGTCATCCGAACACACATTATCTTCTTCCCCAGTGAGATCAATCTCACTGTTACTCTCAAGGTTCTCTAATGTCTTGAGCAATGCTCGCCCTATAGGGCTACGACTTAGCGTACGGAGGGGTCGAAAAGGTGATGGTTCGACCGCCTTATCCCCTAACCCGCTCTTCATAGCCTTCTTAGCAGTACTGACGGCGCTTGGGTCACTTTTGCAAGGACCGCCACTTTTGCAAGAACCAGTAACACTTATAGATACAGCAGCCTGGCCTCCCACTGCTTGCATCCCGCGGTCGCTCGTTAACGATGCGGCGGGACCCGCTTTACCACCCCTATCCGCACCGGTACTGGGGCATCCGACCTCCCCTGCACCGTAGACTTTATTACTTTTTGATGTGCTATCCATATTTTTTCTCTAAAGGTTTTGCCATGGTCGTCATCATTCTACCAGTCCAAGAACCACTTCCCCTTCCGCCCTCCTGTTCGAAGAGCAAAGCTCGACAAACAGGAGGCTCAACAGCACCACAAGGAGGCGGGGTAAGTGGATTTTACCATCCAGGGCCCACCAACTTCACCGAAATTCTCCGCATTGAGTAAGTACCAAGAGGTATGTACCCAGATATAGGTAGAACATCAGTTCCATCGGGGTTTCGACTCACGAAAAGGCAAGAAGTCCCTGGACAGCTTTCGCTGCAATTCGAGAAATTCGCGATGATACGCGCTGTATTTGCATTGCGTAGAGGAAAGAGTCTTTGTGAGAAAACCTATTGGTTGCTACGCGTTATCTATTTGTTGTTGCAGCCCCGCTCCCATCGCGGAATCGGAGGCATCTACAATAATACTAAGTGGTGCCCCAGGTATCGGGTGGGCGAGCATCGTAGCGTTGGCAAGGGCAGATTTCGCGGCCGAAAAAGCACGCTGCGCTTCTCCGTCCAGAGTTATCGGCGCGTTACCTTTTTTGGAACCCTTTAAGAGGCGATTTAGAGAATCTAAAATTTTCGCGGTGCGTGGGACGAAGCAACGGTAAAAATTGAACATTCCCAGAAACCCACGCAATTCCTTAACCGTTTTGGGTTCTGGGAATTTGGAAATCGCTTCCACGCGCTCAGGTAGCGGTTTAATATCGTCCGAATTTACCGTGCATCCCAGATACGTGATTTCGTCAACGCCGAAGTACTTTTTGCAGGGTTTATTAAGACGCCGTAATTTTGTAGGCGGGTGAACAAAATGTTTAGGTGCTCGTAATGTTAATGAAATTTAATCCGTGATTTCACCGACGAAACGCTGACAAGACTGAGCAGCATTACGCAATCCAAACATTGTGTTCACAGCCTCGAAAAGACCGAATGGAGTCGCGATTGCCGTTTTTTCGATATCTTTGGGCGCGATTGGGATCTGATGGTAGGCGCGAACTAGATCAATTTTTAAGAATACCTTTTTGTTGAACAAATGGTGCGGAAAATCCTCGATATGAGGCGGAGAATATCTGTCCGGTGTAGTGCGGGCGTTCAACGCACGGTAATTGCCACACGGGCGCAGGCTTCCATCCTTTTTTGTGTAACGGAGATGCTCATGGACTCTTCGATGGTTGAAAACGGGTGGTCCTGGCGTTGTTTTACTGTGATGCAGCACGTCGTGTTTTACTAGTTCTCGCCGAAACACTGGTGGTCGGGTTAAATCGGGAAATTTCATTAAAAGTTCGTGATATTGGGATTCGCCGATTATCGTTTTAATAGATTTAATATTGTTTGTTGGATTTGGCTTTTGCTCCGGTTAACAGATCGTTGATATAAGAGTCCTTCAAGAATGTTTCAGATCCTATGGGGAATTGTTCTGCTTCATCTAATGGTAGCTGTTGCAATGACCGCGGAAAGGAAAACGGAGCGGGTGCAGTGCCATATGTAACCGTGTTGAGTTTGAATGTTTTAACCGCGTCATTCATAGAACTTCGCCACAATATTTTTTGAAATTCTCTATCATCAGGATGCACTAAAATTTGCCTAAACATCTTCTCTACGCCTGCTGTTATAACGAACGCGTGCTGTCTAAATTGAATCAGTATTGACAACAATGAATCTTGTATTGTAGGCCCAATTAATAACATCTCATTTAATGAAAACCCGGAAGTTGTCTTTGCCGAAGCATCGAAAACTACTCTAACCTTCGTGGTCGGGCTTGACTCCTTAACGACCGCATGGTGTGGTAAATAATATCCTAAGTCGTTATCAACCTCGGCTTCGGACATACAGTTACTCACTTTAATATTCGGACACTATAATACTTTTAAGTATAATGCTTTATATCTTCCTGAATTATTAAAATATTTATTCACTAGCTTTTTACCATGTTAACTTATTTATTATAGACAACAGAAACATAAAAAATTATTTTGTAATTGCAACATGTCATTACGTAATGAAGGATAAACAAACGATGTCTATTTTACGCGTTACAAAAATATTCGGACACTACAAAAATTTACATTATGTACATACATTTTACCTAAGATTAAACAAAAATTCAGTATTTTGTTGGATATCCCTTATGATGAATAACTTGTCTTAAGCGCTTAGGCATGTTTGAAATGATTTTTTCTAAATATTCACTATTAATATTGTTCCATTCTTCTTGTAGTCGAATTTTTAATTCTGTTTTTGAGTGTATTTGGGTATTCCGTATCTTTCGCTCTAATTCATCCCACAAATTCTCGATGGGGTTAAGATCTGGAGACTGGGGAGGTGGATGCAGCACTTTTGGACAATTATATAATAAGTACTCCTGCACAATTCGCGATTTGTGCTTAGGGTCGTTGTCTTGATAAAACTTAAAATGATTGCGGATTCCCATTTTCTCAGCACTTTTTAATAAATTTTTCTTCAGAATTTCTAAATATTTATTTTTATCTAGGATTTCGTCAATAAACACTAATTCGCCAACCCCAACGCTTGATATGCAGCCCCACACTATCACACTTCCTGCTCCGTGCTTTACGGTTGGTCTTAGATTTTTTGGTTTCCATTCTTCGTTGATTCTCCTCCACACTATACCCCTTCCATCTGAACCAAAAACGTTGTATTTACTCTCATCAGCAAAAATTACGTCCAGCCACCATTCTTCTTCCTTTGAAAGATATTCTTTTGCGAAGTTTAATCGCTTTCTCCTGTTTATTTTATTCACATACGGCTTCCTTCGTGCAATTCGTCCATTGTAACCACTTTCTTTAAGTGCCCGTCGAACAGTCTGTGGGTTTGCATTTTTTCCAGTTTCCTGGTATAATACCGACGTTAATTGCGGTGCACTTAATTGTGGATTTTCCTTAATTTTCCTTATAATTATCCTCCTATCTCTGGAATCGAGAAGGCCTGGACGTCCTTTTTGAGGTTTCAATTCAATGCGATCTTCTTTTTTGTACCGTGTAACAATATCTGCTACAGTACTTTTCTTCATGTCCAATAAATTTGCTATTTGACGATAGCTTTTGCCTTTTTCGTAATTAAATATTACGAGTTGCCGTTTATCGAAACTTGTGTTTCTTCCTCTTCGTGGCATTTTCAGTATTTGATGTTTATTGCTCAATTTCCTGACCTAGACTGACTTAGACTAACGGAAGACAATAACGCTACTGTTATGTTTACATTTTAGACGTAAACATCGGATTAGATCGCTTCTTAGAATTAATCGCTTATTGTGTCCGAATATTTTTGTAACGCGTAAAATAGACATCGTTTTGTTTATTCTTCATTACGTAATGACATGTTGCAATTACAAAATAATTTTTTATGCTTCTGTTGTCTATAATAAATAAGTTAACATGGTAAAAAACTAGTGAATAAATATCTTAACCCTCTATGGGCCGAATTTTTGTTTTAAATCCAAAAAAATTGGTGGAACAAAAAATCAGCAATTATAAACCTATATATGCAAATGAGAACAAAAAATTTCGGTTCAAACAATTTTATTGCAGTAATTACACTATGTGACTTTCAAGTCACAGCGGCCTATAATGTTTGAAACCGTGTCTATGAAAACTTAAGCGTGGAATGCCACAAAACAGTTTGCACTTGGCGTTAAACATAAATGGACATTGCATTTGGAACATTTAATTTTTGGAACTCCTTTACATCCGGGATTTTTACAACGTCCTCTGTTATCCGAAAAAATTGGCCAATGTGCTACTTCATCCTTTCGCACGTCTTCTACAGGTAGTATTGAATTTGATCTCCTTTTTCTTTTATTTTGCAATTGTTTATATACTTCGCTTGAAGCAGGACGCCCTCTTTTCTTTTGGGTTCCTTTGCGTTCCTGACATAAACAAGATGCAATTTCGGTTTTGAATGTCAATAAACTATACTGACGGCTGGGGCTTACAGAATGCGATATGCAATCTCGCTTATATAAGAGCCAAGCATTGACCACCGCTAAATCTAACAAATGAAACATAATGCGGTGGTACCATTTCTTTGATCGAATTTTTATTCGATACAATGCTATCAATGAATCAACTAAATCTACACCACCCATGTGTTGATTGTATATTTTTACTATATTTGGTCGTTGTACGTCGATCATTCTGTTTATTTTTTTGTCCCACCTTTTCACTATGTCTATTGGTTCAACTTCACAAAACGTGCTCATCAAATGAACAGCCTTATTATCGTACCACTTTACCGCATTTATGGTGACCCTGTCAATAGACGTAGAAAGTATCTCATAACTTCCTCGGCCCTTAGTTTTCATGAGTTTATCGGACGGAAATTCACAGTTTTTTAGTCGGTTTGACCGCACTGTTGCAATACTTTGTATTCCTAATTTTTCTAACTCAGTTATTAAAGGCAACGTCGAAAACCAATTGTCGAAACAAATTTTGTAAAACGATTGCTTGGGAATAATTTTTGCCAAACGTAATACCACATTACCACTACTTCCGACGTTAGGTAATTCGGGATCATGTATCACCTTGCCGGTGTAAATTTCAAAATTATATATGAGTCCTGTTGAGTCGCATAGTAAAAAAGCCTTGTAGCCCCATTTTTTAGGTTTTTTGGGCAAATAGTTTTTTAGGCTATGTCTTCCTTTGAACGGTATAATTTGCTCGTCAACACACACGTGTTCCGACATTGGAATGCGATTAAAATTTTTCACTAATTTATCCAGAATGGGTCTTATTTTTTGTAATTTATCGGTCACTTCTGCATTGTTTGTTGTATTGGCCTGTAAATTCTTACTAAAATGTATTTTTGATTTTATGTCTCTCCATCGCGTACGACTCATGGTATCGGCAACAGCAGACACCCTTGTCTTTGAATTCCAATACATTTCCGTTCTCGGTAATCCATAAATTGACATAAAAAAGCAGCAGCCGAAGAATTGTTCAATTTCATTGACTGAAACAGCAATGGGTTTTGCTGGATCACATTGTAATGCATATATGTTGGTATAATCAACTATATTGCTTATAATGTCCATGTCAAATAGTTGTCGAAAATAAGTCATAGGAGAATGGGGTGCTTCAGGGACGTTAGGGCAATCTCCTTTCCAAGGGCGATAAAAACTATTATTATTCGTGTGGGATAGTGGCTGCCAAACAATTTTTTGTGGTCCTGCATCTTCCGTATCTGACGAAGATTGATCACTAAATTCTTCATCACTATCGATAATATTTATGCGTCGTCGGGGAAATACTATTATATCCTCATCGGACTCGGAATCTAATAACGAGTCATCGGACCTATTACCGCTAATTCGTCTAATTCTAATTCCTCTGTTTCTTTCATGTGACTTTCTATTCATGTTTTGGGTATATAATGTATATATCTGAAAACGGAAGAAAGCATAACCTTATTATAAATGTACCGAAATCTGCCATGATGGCCCACTGTTACTTCAAAGTTACAAAACTTTATTATAAAAAAAAATGACAAACTGAAAATTGAAATGCAAACAAATAGGTTGTTACTGATATACGTACCCAGAGCTATTATGTGCACTTTTTTTTCTTTCGTAATCACTATTAGAATTTCAAATAATATCAATTCAATCAAAATGTTTCGCTTATACGTACTCCGGACAGTTTGCACAGCATTTACTTTGTTATTTCAGACTGAAGAAGCTAGCAACGGTCATAAATATTGATACTGGTTGTCATGACAACGTTAAAGAATTAAAATTTATGCGACATCTTACAACAAAAGGCATAATTATTTGGTAAAATATCAATAAATTGAAATGTGACCTGAAAGTTACACGGGCCCATAGAGGGTTAATAATTCAGGAAGATATGAAGCATTATAATTAAAAGTATTATAGTGTCCGAATATTAAAATGAGTAACTGTATGTCCTAATTCTAAATACTCTGTCAAGAAATCGGTATATTGTTTTTTCAAATCTAAATTATTCTGCAGCTTGCGCTCTAGATTGTAAAATCTTTTTAAGGCCATTGCCTTCAAATTACCGAGAAGATTGCGCTTATCATTGAACGGTAGTCTAACTATATATCGTCCTTGCTTATCCCGAAGTGTAGTTTCTGCAAAATGATTCTCACAATCCCTTTCCTCCGCGGACAAAAACTTCGCTTCTGGAATTTCTTCCAAGGCCCAAAACCGACTAATTTGGTTATCAAGTGATGTTGCTAAATGACAAACTCTTTTTGTACGCTGTGAATTAGTTTGCCTATTACTATGTATTTCCCCAATAACTATCCATCCCAATAGAGTATTTTGTAATATTACCGACGAATTTTTGAGCTTAATCTGACCACTCTCTAATAATTCATAAAATAATGCATTCCCAATAAGTGCATCAATTTCTGCCGGAATATGAAATTCTGGGTCTGCTAATTCTATATGTCTTGGTAAATCTAAGTCCCTAATGCTAATGTGTCGGAGCGGTAGTCTACCTGTAATTGAGGGTAACGCTATAAAAATTACTTATGTTTTAAGCGAACTTGTCTTGGAAGCTATACTAGTCTTAACTGTGTACTTGGCATTAACGTTAAGTTGCCCTAACCTGGAAAATGAAAGGTCCAATTTATGCCTTTTTAGCTCTAACAGTTCCGCGAGTCTATCTGTAATGAAATGTATTTGTGAACCACTGTCTAGAAGTACACGACATGTGTGCTCCTTATTGAACTTGTCTAATATCACAATTTGAGCAGTATCGAGCAAAGTTTCTGAATCGCCGGAAACAGTTAAAACGGTTTTAATTGAATCAGCGGATGTTGAAGATGTGGATACAACTAGGCTATTGTTCGTTGCGTCCTGGGTCTCGGTCGGAAAATGCAATAATGTGTGATGCTTCTTATCACATTTACGGCAATTAGTGAAACGACAATTAATGACGGTGTGATTGGGACGCAGACAATTCAAACAGAGTTTTGATTTCCTAATCAGATTGTAACGATCCCTAATAGCTAATTGTAAAAACTTCTGGCATGTGCAAATGTAGTGATCTCAATTACAGACGACACATAATTGTTTGTGCTCATCTGTTACTAAATACGATTGATTGCGCGATTGAGGTTTCGTGCGTAACTTATCCGGTACATTATGATTTTTTACGGAATTTAAATTTTCCATCCCTAAATCGTCACCCCGAGCATGCTTGTTAATGAAATCTAAAAATTGTCTAAATCTAGGAATTTCTTCGTCTTCTAACGTGCGCTCCCATGAGCGACGGGTATTTCTATCTAACTTGCTTGCTAATATATGAATTAAAATTGTGTCCCAATGCTTAATGAGCTGATTCACCGCTTGCAGTGCATTAATGTGTATCTGAGCCTGCTCCGATAGTTGTCTAAGATTCGCCGGGGTATTGCGCGTAATCTCTGGCAAATCAAACAAAAGCTTCAGGTGAGCATTTATAATCCTACGCGGCTTGTTACTACGTTTATGTAGTGTAGGGGTGTACGTCGGGTAAAAACTGAAGAATAGTCTCGTAACATAAAACACTTTATTCTGAACTCCACGACCGTACCCCTACGTACTCTAATCAAGACTGCCGATAAAACTCAAAAAGCTCTAGACCTCTCGCGAGGCTCCCTATTTATTCGCCTTTAGCCTGATAGGCGGCTCCTGCCCTAACCAATGAGGATCCTCAAAAATTACCCGCCCTCAACATCCCCACGGCATCGAGGAAACGGAATACCGAACAATTACCGATTCCTTATCCTCGGCACCGTCTGATGTTTTCCGGCACCGCGCTTTCTTTGCGGTGCCGCACTGCCTTTTCGGCACCGCACTGTTTCTGCGGTGCCGCACCGCCTTTTCGGCATCGCACTATCGTAGCGGTGCCGCACTGTTCTTTCGGCACCACACGGTCTTTGTGGTGCCGCATCAAAGGACGCCTACAGTAGCAAATCCCAAGCCACCAAATAGTTGCCCTCTCCCGCGTTCAAAGATTCGATTATTGCGGACGCTTCTCCGCGCAATGTCTGACGCCGCCATGTTGTGCTCCTCCAAGTCACAGCCCGTAAGTCCTGCAGCCTCTTCGTTTTTTATTCGGGCTGTTATCTTACCTATAGGTTTTCCCATTTCGCTCTTTTGGATAGGAAATGAAACTAGCTATTTTTTTCCTTTCTCTTCAACATCGCCTGCGATATTGTTTCTCAGTTTAACTCACAGTTTGCTTTTTTCTTTGATCCTTAGATCGACCTTCGATGTGATACATTTATATACTTTTTTTTTATTAAGGTACCTTAGACTCTTGGTCCATAGGTTGTAATAACAAGATTACAAATGTTTAGTAGGTATACATATTATAAAGATTTTTGATAGTTATCAATACAAGTTTTAACCATATTTAGTTTCTATCGCAGAGTTTAGTTATTTTACTCAGTTTTAATCCTATTTTAACATACAACCTATATTATTATAATTTATTATTTACATTACAATTATGTTACAGTTGAACTACATTCACCTCAGTCTTCCTTATTTAATCTATGTCTTATGCTATCTTTGTCCTGCTGTTTACACTTCTTAAAATTTATATTGCTAACAGCGCACTTATTATTGTTCAGGAGTGTAAAACTTTGATATTGTTTAGCTCACAGAAGGTATTGATGATTTGGGGAGCTGTGAAATTAGGCCCTTTCAGAAATTGGCTGATTTTGTATGGGGGCTTCCACCCAGCATATTGTAAATATGTTATCATTTGGTTTCTATGGTTGTTATATATTGGACATTCTCACAAAATGTGGTTAATATCCTGGTATGGGTGTGAACATTCACACTTTGCTGTTTCTATAATTCCTATCGTAGTCAATGATGCTTTGGTATTTAGATGGTTGCTTTTTGTTCTCCCAAATCTCACAATGAGCTCCCTGTCTCCGTTGTACTCGTAGTACCATCTGTAGGCTTCGTTCTTTGTTCATAATATTGGTGATAGTATTCTTTACCTTTAGCTTGGAATGTGTGCATTAATTTTTTATTCGTGTCTTCCCACATTTTTACCCGGTATTTTTCTCTGAAATCTGTATAAGGGACCTTTTCAGTATCACCATAATCTTTTTTTGTAGCTTCCTTTGCCATTTCATGTGTACACACATTCCAGTGTGTGCTGGGATCCGCAGGAAATCTATGCTGTATTTGCTATTACAAGTATCATTGAAGATTCCAATTTTGTATTTGATATCTGTTAGATACCTGTTCGTTGAGGCATTTGTTTCTATTTGGTTTGTGACTACCAAGGCACTGGTGAATCAGAGCAGATGAGGTGGTTCAGTTCTATGTTTGCATTTGTTGTTGTTTGTAGCTGTTTTCCAATCATCGTATCTATACTGTTGTTCCTTATGAGATACTTATACTCTACATTATTGCATGGGAAGTCTTCTTCACTGCAGACCATGTCTCTTATTTCTGAGGTTTCCTTTATTCATTTAGCAAGAACGCTATTACATAGGGTGCTTGCCCTTCCTGCTATTGTATTCATACCCGGTATGTACCTCCATGGTAGTAATACAGACATGATTTCTATTTGCCAAGGTTTTGCCAAAGTATGAGCACCCTAGAAAGAGTGCTATCTTTTCTATATGGGGCAATGCTGCTTCTGCTAGGACAATATTATTTGGTGTGGACTGTCGAAGACCAAGAGATAATTTTAAAGCGGCTGTTTGTATGGATTCTATTTTGTTAATTAAGTGGGCCTTGTGTGGAAAGTAACTGAAACATATTCAATACGGGATCTGATACATTTATTTATTTATTTATTTTTTTTATTTATTAACGGTACTGAGGCCTCTGATAGGCCTATGTACCCAATTGTGGATTACACAGTATGCACTTATACATAGCCTTATATTCTATGTAGGTTAACATTAGATTAACAGAATAAAACAAAACAGATGGTTGGTAATGAGCTTAGGTTCTAGGTTTAGTACTAATTTTAAGGTAAATATAAATTTGCTTATTAAATTTAGTTTGCGCTGAGGTTTGTGTATCTGTTTGTTTATATGAAAAGTGAATGGTGTCTCAGGAAGTTGTCAATAGGTTTTAGGAGTTTCAAGTTGGGTGTGGATAGGAACTGGGCTATTGTGAGGGAAGGTTTTGCTTTCTCTTTTTTAAGAAGGTGTAATAATTCTTGTCTGCCTTGTTCCAAAAGTATGATATGGTCCAGATCTTGAATAGGTTCACCACAACTACATGTGTAGTCTTGGATAATATCTACTCTGGCTAATGAGGCAGCAAGGTTATAGTGACCAGCTCTAGCTCCATTAATCCAGACTGTGAATTGGTGAGGAATGTTTTTGTTAAAGAACCATGGCTTGCTGGATTCTCTATAGAAGTCTTGGAAGAAATAAAGACCCTTATGGCTGCTTTGTTCCTTCCAGTTATCTTCAGACAGATGGTATGTTTTTTCCTTCAGACGTTGATGCAGATCTGTGCAGGGGATGGAGTAAGTGATGGAGTTGGCAGAGATGGCAGCAACCTTGACATGGGTGTCAGCCATCTCATTTCCAACAATGCCTTTGTGTGATGGAATCCACATGAGAGCAATGTTGTATCCTGCCTCTGGATTGTTTAATTTTTGGAGTGTGGCCTTGATTTTGGTAATGTCTATATTAGTGTGAGCATTGAAAGTATTATTCTTCAGGCTGGTGATTAAACTAAGAGAGTCTGTACATATTAAGTATGATTTAGGAGGGTTTCTGCTGATGTATTCCTGCGCAAGCTCTACTCCTGTACATTCCGCTGTATATATTGATGCCAAGCTTGGGAGGCTGACAGTTTTTGTGTAATGTAGCTCAGGTGAGACGCAGGCAGCTCCCACATATGGGCTGTTACTTGATTTTGAGCCATCAGTGAAGATTGTTACGTATTCCTTGAATTTAAATATGACTAAGTCTTGAAAAATAGAGTTTAGGTTTGCAATGTTAGGTGGGTACTTATAAAAGTCTAGGTGAATTGCAGGCTGCTCAAACTGGAAGCAGTAATCTAAACGGTTGCACATGAGGCTGGGGAGTAGGTCTATATATGGAAGGAATTCTTCAATTGTTAATATACTTCTGATTAATGCTAAGTCTTTGTTGATATTTGTGCGGTAGTGGTGAGCTCTGTATGCTTCACAGAAATTTAGGAGGGTTATGTAGAAAGGGTGGGATTGATTTGAAATTACCTTTAACAGATATTTAGACCCTAAGTATATCGACCGGTGCTGGAGATACGGAATTTTGACTTCTGCTAGGATGACATTGGTGGGAGTGGATTTCGTGTATCCCAGGGCTATCCTAATGGTTTCTATTTGCAGCTGTTCTAGCTTCTTTCTTGTTTTTTGATGCTTGGGGAAGTACCACATGATATCGTATTCTATTTTTGATTTGATGAGTTAGCTGTACAATGCTAGAAGTGTTTGAGGGTCGCAGCCCCACCAGGTGCCTCTGAGGAATTTCAAGATGTTTAATGTTTTGGAGCAGTTTAGTAGGATTTGTTGTGAATGCTTCTCGAAGTCCAGATTGTGGTCTATGTGCAGGCCAAGGAATTTTACGGCAGATTTGCTATTGATGATTTTATCACAGATGGTTAACTGGGTATCTGTTTTCTTGTTGGAAGAATTTCCAAAGGATCAAATTTCCGTTTTCTCTATTGCAATGCCTTTCTATTTTCTCGATGCCTTTCTTTTTCATACAGTGGTGCTGCACTTCTTGTCCCACCAGGTTGCGGAATTGCTTCGAGTAGATGTATTATTTTTGGGTTTTGATGTGTGTAAAAGTGTGGCTTTCTTCATGAGGTCTGTGAAAGTTTTGTACTTTTGAGTAGGAATTAGTTCATCAAAGTCCTTGCTCAGGAAGTAGAGATATTGGTTTTCCATTTCTGCACTGTAAGCTTGCCAGTTTGTTTGAGTTGTAGAGATCTTGTTAGTTTTTCTTTTGTAGGAGTATTTTTGAATTTCTATGGTGCAATGTATGAGGAAGTGGGCTGAGCCATATGTATCATCTAGTTCGGTTGTAGATATTTTGTGAGCAATTGCGGCATTGGAGATTATGAGGTCTAAATTGCTGCTAGTTTGGCGATAAGGATCTATGTGAGAGTGATCATTTGTGTTGTGGATGAATAGCCTGTGGTAGTCTAAAAGTGATAGAAGTTTTATTCCAGCTGTGTTGTGATTTTGGCAGTTCCATTGAGGGTGCTTTGCATTAAAGTCCCCAGCAAGAATAAAAGAACCTTCCCTAGTAAGCGTAGATATAAAATTGCTCCAGGTGTTGACAGGAAATTTGTCGCTTGGTCGTATGTAACAGAGAGCTATAGTAAGGGGCTGTGGACGGTTAGTTATTTTAATTGCCAGTGATTCACATTCGGTGTCTTCGCAAGTAATGTTCAGTTGCTCAAATGCTAATGAGTTCTTGATAAAGATACATACGCCACCTCCTGTTTTGAGGTTTGTTCTGTCCTTTCTGATGATTGTAAATTTGGAAAGGGTGATATTATTTTCAGGTTTTAATCATGTTTCATTTAACATTATAATGTCGAACTTTGGACTGAGCAGTTCAAGCTCTGAGATCTTATTAGATATACTTCTACAGTTCCAAACAAGTAATTTGATTTGTTCAATCTTTTTTATTGGGTTTTTTGGATGCAGGTTTGTATTGTTTTAAGTTGTTTGCGGTAGTCAGTTTACTTGGTGAATTAGTTGATATCTGTAGAAGGTTGTTCTTAAGTGGTAGTGTGCTGGGAGGTACTAGTTTTATTGTAGATTGAGTAGATTCTCTGGAGAGTGGGCTTTTAATAGTTATTTATTTGGTTGTGAGTGGCGTAGTGGATTGTTTGCTGTTAGTTGTCTTGTCGTTTTTCTGAGATGATTTTACTGCAGTGGCCCAAGCACCTGGACTACCATTGGGTGCCGGGTTAGCTTGTCCTCCAATAGTTTTTAAATGAAATTCTTTTTCCATCGTTATCTTATTTAGAGCGGGGTAGTTTTTTTCTTCTATGCAGTGGACTGGTGGAGTAGGCGCTTTTGTGAAGCCTCCAGTTTCTGTAACTATCAGATTTTTGGCTTCCCAAAATCCTACACTCTTATATGCTGTGATTTCGTTGATTTTTTTGTTTAGTTGAAATTCATCGCATTCTTGGGAAAACTTGGAATGATTCCCCTGGCAATGCAGGCAGCTCTTGCAATTATTATACTTTTCATTTTCCAGTTGACCACAGTTTTCACAGCAGCTTTTACTTTTGCATTTTTTTGTGGTATGCCCATATCTCCAGCAGTTTTTACATGTTTTTACTGAGTCAATATAAACATGGACCTTGCAGTTATATAATGTAAATACCTTAATATAGTCTGGCAGTGTAGTTCCTTCGAAGGTAATTAAAATAGATTCACTGGGTATGAGTTCCCAAGCGTTGGTCTGTTTGTTTAAGGCCCTTCTATTCAGTCTGAATGCTCTTAAAATGCGACATGGGGAGATTGTAGAGGAGATGAGTTCCTCTATACTCATATCTGTGGGAACGCCTTTAATGATGCCCTGCTTCATGATTTTGTGGCGTGGGATGAAGGCCTGTATATCAAAATTGTCCAGGTTTTGGGCCAATACAAATGCATTAGCTTTCTCCTTATTTAAGAATACTACTTCTGCGCATCCAAAACCTGTGGGCTTTAATTCTGTGGCGCCAGCTTTCATTGTGTTTAGTGATTTTGCAATGTGAATCAAATTATGTGCCCTGGTACTTTTTTTAGCAGACGCATTGATCTTTATTTCGACGAAAGCAGGCCCTCTATGGCTGTCGAGGTATATAAACGGTTGAGATTTATGTTTTGCATTTTCCTGTAGGCTGTTTATGTTTTCTTCGAGTGTGATTTGGCAGGTAGTGCCCGAATTTTTTCTTCTTTTGTTGCTGTTCCCATGTGCGGATGATAAATCTTGTTTTTCTTCCTTCTTCTTTTTACTTCTCGACGGAGGATGATCCACGTCCATCATGGCGTCGGTTAGCGTCCCATTGATGGATGAATCTTCAAATTCCTTTTTTTCTGCCGTTGGTCTGTTATACTTTTGTGCTAAATCTTCCTTCCAGCTGCCTGTTGTTTTAGGGTACCTATATTTCACTTTGACGAAGGCAGGTCCTCTTGTAGGTAATATTTTCACACGTTTTTCTCCAGTCACTCAATTTTATCAGCTTACAATTCGAGCGCTCGATTTGGAATCCCATCTGATACATTTATTTATTTTTTTTTTATTTATTAATATACCTTAGACTTTTGGTCCATAGGCTAAGTAAGAACGTTACAAAAGTTTAGAGTTTACATATCTATATACGTCTTATACTATCTTTAACCTATTACTTGTATTCTTATTATACTATATTTATCCCTATTTTACATTATTACATATTTTCCAATTTAACCTAAGTCTTATGTTATCCTTAATATATTACTTATATTTCTATAATACATCTATATGGTGTAGTTTTCTTTGCTTCAAACTCTGATGTTATTGAGCTCACAGAAAGTTTTAATACTCCTGAGAGTTGTACCATTTAGGCCTTTCAAGAATTTGCTGATTTCGTATGGGGGTTTCCACCCTGCCTGTATTAGCTCCATTATCATTTTGTTTCTGTGTTTTTCATATATTGGGCACTTCCACAAGATGTGATCCATATCTTGATGTGGGTGCTGACATACACATTTTTTTGATTCGATGATGCCTATTCTTGCCAGCGATGCTGCTGTATTAAGATGGTTGCTTTTTATCCTTTCAAATCTTACAATAAATCTCCTATCTACATTGTATCTGGAGAACCATAGCCTCTTTCTAAATTCATAATAAAGCTGGTGGTACAATCTTCCCTTACTTTGGAACTGTAGAGTTAGTTGTTTGTTGGTGTTCTCCCACATTTTCTTCCGGTATCTTTGCTTGAAGTCCGTAAATGGGATTTTTAATGATTCCAGGTGTTCTTCCCTTGTAGCCTCCTTAGCCATTTGGTCTGCCTTTTCGTTTCCCTATATTCCAGCGTGTGCTGGGATCCAAAGGAAATCTATACTGTGTCTATTGTTACAGTTGTTTCTAAAAATTCCTATTTTGTGTTTGATGTCTATTAAGTATTTGTTTGTTGTAGCTTTTGTATACCTTTGATTAATGCTTGTTATGGTACTGACAAGGGATGGACCCCAACTGTATCACACCGATTTCAACGATCTTTCACAGGATGATAGAGCACATATTGTTAAGTATGTTTGCTAAATATTAGCCGTAGTTACTTGATAGTTTTAAAGATATAATTGGTTAAAGGTACATACTCCGCGAAGTGTTATGATTATATATCGTTGGTTGCAAAGCCACGACGGCAAAGTACCGGTCCATATGTAGCAAGGTTTTTTAAACTAGAATTTTTCCTAAACACGCATCCTATAGAAATTACAAATTTAGTTTGGTGAGGTTAATATTAGGTCATTATTACTTCCTATATTATTTCGAATGTCGAAATAGGATTTAGTTTCTAGGTTGGCTATACCTATCTCCTTGTTAATGAGAACTTCAAGGAGTTTTTCGCCATTACCATCTATTTTATAGCAATTCCATGCCGTATGGTGAGCATTGAAGTCTCCTGCCACTATGTGGTCACCTCTCCTGTTTAATTGTTGGAAGAATTCCTCCCACAATTGAGGTTTGATATTGTGGCCTGACGTTCTATAGCAGGCTGCAATTGTGAATGTTTTTTGTAAGTTGTAGATTTGAATGCAGCATGTTTCCACATTTCCATCTTTTACTTTGATTTCTTCCAGTATTTTATAAGTGAGGTATTTGGCGATGAATATGATTATGCCACCCCCTCGAGCATGAGTCCTGTCTTTTCTTATTGTATTGAAGCCCTTTTATAGTTCCAGTAGGTAATTTTTAGATTTTCTTTCATATCACTTTTTCTTAGTGTGATTTGCTTTATATTGTTTTATATTTTGGTATGTATTACCTTCTTCGGCTAAGTTAGTTTTTTCTTGTAGTATTTTCGCTTTCTGTGATATAGGGGTTGCTTTATAACTGTTTATGTTATCTGGTATTGTTTCATTTTTGTTTCTTTCTTCTAATTTTGGATTATCCATTTTTGGTCTTAAGCTGTTCTTTGATGTTTCTTTCGTTTCTACTTTGCTTGCTTTTGCCTGGGGAATTTTGCTTGAATCGTCAGACTTCCACACTGACTCAGATGTACGATCTGACCTTTCCTGTCCTCCTGTTTTTCATTTTTACTATTTCCTCTTGATTTGGTTTTTTAAGGTCTGGAAAGTTTTCCTTTGTTTTTTTTAGTTGTTTCCTGCTGGTCGTGTTTTGCTCTTGTAGATTTTTTTTGGCTTCCCAAGCACTGATGTTTCTGTATGCCATCTCGTTGTTGATTTTAACTTGTAACACCTGTTCTTTACATATTTTATTCAGTACTCCATGGCTGCCTTTGCAATGGAAGTATCTAGGGAAGTCTTTGTTAGGGCAGTTTTCTCTTGTGTGGTCATTTTGACCACAACATTTACAGCGGGTTGCTCCTCTACAGGCTTTCGTGATGTGTCCATACTTTAGGCATTTTAAGTATGCTTTTACTGGTTCTATGTAGACTTCTACTTTCATATTGCATAATTTGTATACTTTGATACTTTTTGGTAGCGTAGTTCCCCGAAATGTTATCTGAACGGTTTCACTGGGTAACCATTCTATCCTTCCTGTTTCTTTGTTGAAGCTTCTTCTGCTAAGCCTCTTGGCGTACTTAATTTTGCATGGCGTGTCGGAGTATTCTATTATGTCCTTGACGTCAAAATCTGTGCAGAACCCCTTTATAACTCCTCTTCTTTCTATTCTGTTCCCAGGGATAAATGATGTTATGCCTGTTTGTTTTTCATTATTGTTTAGAATGTACTTATTTGCTTCGTTTCCTGTTTTGAATTTAATTTGGGTCATATTCCGGCCCTGAGGAATTATTTCTTCTGCTCCACACTTTTGGGCACTGAAGTTTTTGGCTAGAAGTAGCATTTTCTGGTCCATTTTCCTCCTTTGCTGGTCTTCATTAAATTTTATTGTTACATAGGCCGAGCCTTTGTGAGTTCCTGGGTATAGTTGAGTATTTGCCTCGTTCCTTCCTGTGCTGACCGGTTCCATGGCATATTTCGGGTTTTTGGCTGAAATTTTATGTATTACTTCTATTGAATCGTAAGATTTTTTTCTTTTTAAACTTACCTCTTTTAATTCCAGGTTACTTTCCTTATTGTCTATGTCCATGGCGTCTGTCACCGCCATGTTGAACTCCTCCAAGCCACAGGCCGGCCCTACGGCCTGTAGCCTCTTCGCTTTTTATTCGGGCTGTTATCTTACCTATAGGTTTTCCCTTTTTTCTCTTCTTGAGAGGACATGCTTTTTGCTACTTTCTCCTTTCTCTTCGACACCGCGTGATATATTGTTTTTTAGTCTAATTCCCTATTTACTTTTTTCTTTGGTCCTTCGATCTACTTCCTTGAACGTCCTTCTTCGAACTATATCTGATACATTTATATTTGCGTGTATTGAGTGCTGCCATCTATGGGCGTCATAATGTTTCTTCTGTCTTCTGTCTTTTATCAAGAAACAGTTTGGAAGTGAACACGAGAGAAGGACCATGCCTAAAGAGAATCTAACTAATTATTCATATATCGTATTGTAATATCCTATTTTAAATAAACTCATTATAGTCATAACAAAGTGTAGTTATTCTTAGTTATTCTTCAAGGCTATATTAATTTCAAATTTTATAGTTATGTAAGGTATAGTATCGTTTGAAACAATTGCCCAGATGGAGACCAAGCATCCTTGTACAAGTCTCACAGAAATAATTGGTTCCTTTCCCTCCATGAGGAATGTTGCTCTTAGATTGCATTAAGCAATCTTTGACTTTCCTATTAGGTAGTTGAAAAATGAAATGGGGTGTCCTTCAGGGATAATCGAACTTAAGAGTGTGAAAATACGAGATTCAACCTTTAAAACCTGCTCAAAATTATTACTATGTGACTTCTTTTTACGAAGATATAATAATTCAAATGTCGACAATATTGTGGCCTACTGTACAAATACGAGCGGGAGTAACTGTAGTATTTTTGTTGGGTTTCCACGTGGTCATGGTCAGAGACTTTTAGTTTTAAGGAGAAAATGAATAAATGAAGGCCTTTTTAGTTTTTTTTTTATGTTTAATAATAATATAGATTTAACCACTAAGCACAACAATGTTATTTATCTTAATTTTATGCAATAAAGTGATACAGTCCTTAATTTTATTTCCTTTTTACCTTTCATACTCACACGCTTTCTCAGCTCTCAGACAGTAGTGAACACAACACCACCACCACTCAGCAATCCATCCAAGCACACTCATTCTCGCCAACATACTTTCATACACCACATTCCTACCAACTATTCACACTAATTGTTCCCAACATATTGTATAATTATTATTGTTCGCGACGCCGAAGTAACTCGCTTTGATATGGAGGAGTTCGATTTGCCACTCCTCCATACCACAAGACGATATGCCGATTGGTTAGAGTTAAAAAATCAAGACTCCAAATCAGCGTATGCCCTCAGTGCCACCAACCCCCGTTCTTGTGCCCTTAGCACATGTTTCGAGAACGAGTGTGGGGCGAGCCACTTGGAGCGGGAAGGTTTCCCGAGCTTTGGCAACAAAGTGGAAATTTCCTCCGGACCCATGTACCTTTCGCATGTAGGTACCGGCTGAGCGCCGGGACTTTCAGAAGTCCCTTATTTATAACACGCTCATGGCTATTGCGGAACCATGGTTGACTCGAAAATTAAACTATTGTCCCTCTATGGACGTTAAGAGGGTTCAAGAAAAAGGCAAAAAGGCTAAAACTTCCCGCTGTTGTTCCGTAGGGCGGAACATGAAGGATTTGGGATAACTACAGTGAATTCCCTCGCAGTTCTCCTTTCGAAAAACTTATCACTCCCCCATTTCAGAACTGTACTTTGTAGTGAATCGAAGGTTCGAAAACGTTACTCGAGTGTCTATTTGAGTTGTCTCGCTGCTATTTCTCGCTTATCGCTCTGTTTGCGTTCTGACACTCCGACAATCGGATTTGGTCTCGGTGAGAAACTCATCCGAATTATGCTGGGCAACGGACGTATTAATCCGTATTAATCGAACAGTCGCTCAAGAGGGACTGTTTCCTTTACAAAAAGTGACAAGCCCCGTCGGCCCCGTCACAATTACACTTAAAATTACGCAGAAGCCTTGACCGAAACAGAAATATGCTGCGCAACGAGTAAAATTTTTAAACAGAATTAACCGTTTAGGTAAAGATTGAAGTTAGTGTGACTAAACTCGATATTTGCGTCGCAAATGGAAAAACAGGTTGAATTAATTAATTGGGATAAATGTGTAGCATAAAACGGTTTATTGTTATATATATAAAACAACAAAACATAAAATAATTGGGTTTCTTAATAAGTAATCACGTTGACTAAAACTGGGTTTGTTGAATTTAGTGAATTATATTCATTATGTATGTGGTATAACAAACGCTGGACGTTGACTGCTTTTGTTTTATTATAACCGCCGAAACTCTCGCACATTATTATAATCGATCACACGCACTCCTTCTCTTTCCACACACATTCTTCTACGCACGCACTTCACTCACTACATGTATGCTAGTTTAAATAGGATTCGCTTATGACTGTTGAGTTTAACCCTTAACGAACGAATGCCGCCATACACGCGGCATGACGTGATATTTTAGGAAATCTGTTAGGTTTGGCCTTAATGATACATGAAACAATTAAGGGCGATCTGCAATTGTTTTTTATCGCGCTCTGGAGTCCATTCCTCTCATTCCTCTCCGAGGACTGAACGAAAATACATCGTTTTATATACGGTCAATAAAGTTTGTTATCGTCCTTTTCGGAGCACTACAGTGGGTCAAAAAAGTAGTCGTACACCTAACTTTTTTGCAATAACTTTATTTAAAGAAATGATACACAAACAAAAATTGTTTCAATTAATAGTCTATTATGTACAAAGATAATGTGCAAATGAAGAATCTTTAATAATGCATAACAAAAAAGTAACACAAGAAATACAAGAATTTGAGAGCAAAAAAAGTATTCGTACAGTAGAAAGTATTCGTACAGTTTATGATTATCTCAGTTCTACTTAGTAACTAATATTTAGTATGCATCCCTTTAGCTTTAATAATGGCTTCTAATCTTCTAGGCATGGATTCCACCAATTTCAGAGTTGTGTCCTTTGGTATCTTTTGCCATTCTTCTAAAATTACTCGTTGTAGATCCGATTTATTAGATATTTTTCTTTTCCTTACTTCTATATCCAACAAGTGCCACAAATTTTCTATTGAATTAATATCGGGGGACTGTGGTGGTGTAACTAGTTGTTTGGGAACATTGTATAACAACCATTCTCTTGTTTTCATAGCTGTGTGTTTTGGGTCGTTATCCTGCTGAAAATAATAATTCCCATTCAGGCCCAGTTTAACTGCACTTTCTTCTAAATTATTACGCAACACCTCGATGTACATCTTTGCATTCATTATTCCATCTATGAATGCAATGTTTGCAACACCACTAGACGCCATACAGCCCCACATCGTTACGCTTACTCCCCCGTGCTTCACCGTTGGTTTAATATTATTTTGTTGAAGCTCGGTATTGGGTTTCCTCCAGACGAATCTCTTCCCATCAGAGCCAAAAATATTGAACTTAGATTCATTCGAGAATATAACACGTCTCCAAAATTCAATGGGTTTATTTACATAGATTTTAGCGAAACCTAAACGTTTTTATCTATTTGTATTATTAATATATGGCTTTTTTCTCGCAGCTCTGCCATATATTTCAGCAGAGTGTAAAACGTTTCGTATGGTTTGAGAGCACACCACCTTCCCTGATGTTGACGCGATATCATTGCGTAAAGTTCGGGCACTTACAAATGGATTTTTTACAGCTTCTTTAATTATACTTCGACGCTCTCTAACCGTGAGTATCTTTGGCCGACCTGTTCGTGGATTATTTTCTGTTGTTTTCGTTGCCTCATATTTCTTAATAATGCACTGTACTGTTGTGAAACTTAAATTTACTTGTTTCCCAATTTTCCTATAACTCTCTCCACGTTTTCGAAGGAAAATAATACGATCTCGCACTGATACAGGTATTTCATTTTTCTTCGTTGACATGTTGTCTGTACAGGGTTCAAGGAAGTACTAACTGCACAGTACACGCAGAGGCTACTACATAAACAAACAATTGTTTACATTTTGGTCAGTGTTCCGACGATACGTGCGGGTTTTTCAAAATTTAGCAGTTGAACTATAAGTGTACGAATACTTTTTTTGCTCTCAAATTCTTGTATTTCTTGTGTTACTTTTTTGTTATGCGTTATTAAAGATTTTTCATTTGCACATTATCTTTGTACATAATAGACTATTAATCGAAACAATTTTTGTTTGTGTATCATTTCTTTAAATAAAGTTATTGCAAAAAAGTTAGGTGTACGAATACTTTTTTGACCCACTGTATCTGTTAGAAGAAAGAGAAACGAAGTCGTGCGTACATGCGTGCTATTTTTAATTTTTCTATCCATAATTTAAGCCTTATAAAATATGTCAAAGAAAAGTACCACACCCAAAAAAAATATAAGTAATTTTGTATAAATATATCGTTAATCTATAAAAAATAAATTTATAAATGTATACAAATCTATAGATTACATACACGCATCTATTTGTTTATTTCAATTTCTATTATTTTTCTGAAATTTTTATTTTAGTATTCTTTTGTATAGACATATCTGTTCATATACTACCTATTATTACTGTAAGTTTTCATAAAATCCAATAAAGCGATATTAATTAAGCACCTTTTCTCGCTCTGGAAATGAAGCACCTAATTTCCTAAAAATCCGTCGACCTACTGGTCATAGTTTTAGAAAAATGCGCTCGTTCATTAAGGATTGATATTATAACAAATGTGGAGTTTTCATATATGTACCTATCACACGACACCATATGACACTCTCTCGCAGGATACTCCTTTATTTTTTACACATCGTCCACTCATACTAACTCCCACATTCGAAAACCCAGCGAAATTACATCAATCACTTTATTGGTGTAACAGAGCTGAACTGAGATTTTTAAATGAGACAAACTCAGACTAACTGACACTGCAAAATTACGCACCTTAAAAATAATACTACGCTTAACAATTATCAGGGAGTGATTAATTAACACTAAATAATAGAAAAAAGATTGATTTAATGAACGCTTTTTATGCTGCGCGCTGATTTTTATACCATGAAGGGAGAAGGAGTAGGGAGAAACAGCCGGAGGAGGTGGATGAACTCGGAGTGGGAGGAACTTTGGGTAGGATGGATGAACCTGAGGTGGGATGGGAGTTGTTCGCGTAGTGAGTCTCGGCGATGGTTAGAACAAAAAGGAGAAGACAAAAAAAAAACAAATCGTTTCGCAAATTAGCAGCGCGGATAAAAGAACCGCCTGGTAAAGTATTTTAACTAGTTAACCGCAGAATTTATTTTTAAAAGTTCCTCACGGGGCGCGTAATTAAAATCAATTGAGGTTTACTGATAATATAAAGGAAACATACCGCTAAATAATATTTGTATTACATTTTACTGAAATTTCGAGCGTTTATATTGAATGGTAATTTTTTATTTCTCACGCGGTGTATACACGTTAACCGCATCGACATAAAGATTTCGATTGACGTGTATACACCGCGTGAAAAATAAAAAATTACCATTCAATATAAACGCTCGAAATTTCAGTAAAATGTAATACAAATATTATTTGGCAGCCTGACTATGGGTCTTTCGAGACCTTCACGGATATTCCACTAATTCATATTTAGAGCCGTCCAAACGGCTTCCGAATGCTACGCTACCCAATGTGACGATCGCTCGAGACCGAGGTCCTCACCGATACTATTTACAGTGACAATCACCCAATTCATAGGAAGATCTAGGAGCATATAGGAACAAATAATAATAAAGTGAATTTTCAAACGTCGAAGCTATATTTATTGTATATTTACGTATTGCCACGTATGCTATATAAAATTTGCTGGATTTTTCTCGAATGGCCACTGTAAATGGGTCTTTCACAATTATCGTACGCTGCTATACATTTATTATCATTGTCTACACAAAGATAACACCGACCTATCTTTTACTTTACGTTCCAAAACTAAAATCTAAATACTAAATACAAAAATAGTGTAAACTACTAAATATTAAATACTAAAATATAATGCTAAAACGCTAAAACAATAATGAAAGCACGGAAATATAAAGTAAACTTTGAAATAAAGAATTGTTTCGATTCGTTGCACACGATTCTTCTTCAGAGCGTTGCCAAAAACTGACTGTCGTCGGTTCGTTACTTCACACTCTGACGGAAACGTATGTAGTCACATGCGCATATGGGTTAGTGCGATCGTCACTTTTCTTTCGAATGACTCTCAGCATGGATTACAAAAGTCCCAGAATCCGTAGGCGGAGGGTTAATCTCGATGACAGCCTGAACTATTGTGTTATTCCATGATCCATGAGGTTCAGAGTAGTGTTGCGATGCAGGACCTATCAATGTTAATTGATCAAGCTAGAGTGATGCTTGTGGTGGTGGTAGGGTCGCTCCGGATTTTGGAAAGCAACGCTCCGTTTCCTAAACTGAACATCCGTCCTGCTGCAGCTGGTGGCTTTGGCCTGCCCGTTTTCTACTGCTGAAATGTAGGAATGCATTTGGTAGTAAAATTGGATATTTTCATTTTCATGTGGCACTATGACTCAGGTGAAGTCATGTTCCGATACCTGTAATAGTTGGACAAAGACGATGGTGGCGTTTGTTGTTTTCAACGAAATGTCGCAATCACCGATGTTCAATCTGGAGATGGTGCAGTGATTTAGATTCGTGCAGCCACAATCAAACCCAATTAGAGTGTTTACAATACCAATAGTGCCCAAAAATAAACTAACGCATACGATCTGTAAAAAGATTTACAAGTGACCGCATTTAATCTTATCCACAGGGTGTTCGGATGAAGCTAGGAGAAAATTTAAGGGGTAACTCTGTTTATTTAATTCCTCATAAGTCATAAACAAAGCGTCAAACGCAATATTGTTACTCTTGATTTTCGTATTAGAATGTTGCATAGAGTTACCCCTCAATTTTCTCCCAGCTTCGTCTAAACACTCTGTATATGTACTTATTTATCTCGATTATCTATTATATGTTTTGCATTATTAGGGTTAATTAATTCTTCTATTTCGTATAGTCCTATGTATTGGTTACTAAATTTGTGGCTTAACGGTTCCTTTAAGCAAAATTACTTACATTGAGTGTCTTTGGGTTAGTTTTCTGATGATAGTACTTCTTGGATCTCTGTTTTACCAGAATTAAATTATTTCTGGCGAATTCTTGAAGATCCTGAATATTATTACGCAAACTCGTTAAGTATTCTACATAAGTCAGCTCCTGCTTTTGTCTGGAGGTGAATCTGTTGATGTTCATGCGAGTTTACCAAATACAAGTTCGTAACGTGTGAATTTAGTTCCTTCATGAATATTTGTGTTATAGGAAAAAGTATATAACTCTGCAAAACCGTTTGACAGTGGTGATACGTTGATCTTTGGTATTTTTAATTCGGAATTTCCTCGCAATATTAGCCATAAGAAACGATGTAAGATTCGAACCTTGATCTATTAATATTACTCGAGGAGCGCCGAAGATTCAAATGAAGTTTTTCGTAAATGCGTCTGCTATTGTGGTAGAATATGTGTTTTTTAACAGGTTGAGTGCTACGCGATTTCATAAGAAAATCTCCGTCAGGCCACCCGCGCTGGCATCGTGGTACAGTAATGCGAAGCGCACTATTAGCAAATTAGAATTTACTGGATGCTAGTGATTAAACATATTAGGGCCATTATTTTTTATCGTAGTGGAAGATATTTGTTGAGGAAAAACGACAATGTTAAAAATATATAAATGTGTTTATTTTGTGTAATAATTCTCCGATCCCATTCGCACGTCCTATTCCCATTCAGTCAATAAACAAAAGGTGTACACTCACGATCCTCATTCAATTTTTTTCATTCTCTACTCTATTCACTCATATTTCCATCCTTCTCATTTTTCATACATTCCTTCTCATCCTAATTTCTTAACCGTTATTTCTTTCACACAAACAAACATACACACGTCAATAAACTAGTAATCACTCTCACAATATTTACGTTTGGAAGGAAATATTTATACGGACATTCATCCAACACGTTTTGTTCTACGAGGGTGGTCCCATAAGTACCCGGTCTGACCTAGAGAAGGGGGTAGTTGTTTAAAAAATATCACTGTATTAGAAAGTACACAATCTATAAAGCATATGTTTCAAGTTTGAAGACGTTACGTTGTTTAGTTTTTGTTTGACAGCCATCAATAGTAAACGTTTGCAGTGAATCTGTGAAAATGGAGAAAATTGGTCATCGTTGTTGCAATGGCCAAAATTAATGAATTAAAGTTTGAATTGCTACCTCATGCACCCTATTCGCCAGATTTAGCCCCCTCGGATTATTTTCTGTTCCCGAACTTGAAAAAATGACTCAGTGGTCAAAGATTTTCCAATGATGAAGAAGTGATGTCGGCAGTTAACGGTTATTTTGAAGAGCAAGACATTTCTTATTATAAAAAGAGTATCGAACTTATTGAACATCGCTGGAAAAAGTGTATAGAGCTGAAAGGAGATTATGTAGAAAAATAAATACATTTTTTTTCAAAAATTTTCTAGTTTTCTATGTCGGGTCGGGTACTTCTGGGACCACCCTCGTATATCATATTTTACACTGTCAGTCACCGATGACTGACGTGGCACTCAACGTGTTAATGATACGGCTATAGAAAATTTAGTGAATAAGTCTTATATGCTAAGGACATCAGAATTTTCAGACTTCCGGTTGGTGAACGGCAGAATAAAGAGACATGTCAGAGGAGGCAGTAGTAAATACTGATGAAGGAAGGGTAGTAAAGGACGCTATAATATTGATATATCACAGAAGCTGTTTTTTAAAATTATCGTACTCTTTTACTTCTTTTCCCCGCTAAGTGGAAGGTCGAGGTGGAAAGAAAATAAGAGTGGAAGTGAAAGGTTTGGAGGTTGAGTAATAGAAAGAAAGCGACAAAAGTGTCAGGAGATAGAAGAATAAAAGACAAGGAGGAAAACAAAACGATAGAAAGGTACATGACAAGAAGAGGTAAGATGGAAGCAGAACCAACTAACAGAGACGCAATGGGAAGAGAGCCGGTAAGGAAGGAAACGAAGGAGAGTACCGATGGAAAAAATGATGGAGAAATTTATGATAGAGATTGAAAAACTTAGAATGGTGGCGAAAGATGAAAGAAATGCATGGATGGAAGAAAGAGAGGAAGAAAAGAAGGAGTGGAAAAGGGAAAAAGAGGAGCTAAATAAGAGGATTCGAAAATTGGAAAGGAGGGAGGAAAAAAAGAAAAGGAAAACTAGAAGGTATATAGTAATTAAAGGAGTAGAATGGAAAGAGAAAAAGATAGAAAAACAAGTAAAGAGATTTATGTAGGAAAGTTTAGAAGCGGTTTGAGATAATAAAAACAAATAGGGAGAAACGGATAGTAATTGCAATACTAGGCAATTTGAAAGAAAAGAAATAAGTAATGAGCAAAAAGAAAGAATTAAGAGTAGAGATAGAAGATTGATTGATTGATATTTATTAGCTTTCTCAGCTATTTACAATACGTTTTACATTTAGCGCATTATCTGATGATCGATACAATATATTCTTTTACCATACGTCGAAACTGTACGATGCTTTCGCAGCGTTTTACCTCTATCGGTAATGAATTATACATTCTTATACCATCATAGAATGCACCTTTTTGCGCACTTCGCGTTTTTCGGAATCGTATTGCAATATTTCCGGCCTGTCGTGTATCTCTCCCACTTCTTTTTCCCACTATTTGTAACTTTGCACATATCTGTCTCGGCAGTAAATTTCTAATTGCTTTAAAAATAAATATACATACATTATAACATATGTAGGATTTTGTTCTGTATTATTTGTTAAGATAATTATCCCACGTGTGGTAGGTGTAATAATTAGGTTTTTTTTTTGTCAAATAAGTGTAAATCTCGCTTTTCCTCACTATGCTCGCTATACTCACTATCTTTCAATATTCACTGCTACTCGCTATTCTCGCTTTACAAGGATGATCGTTATTTCGCGGTTTAAGTACAAAATTTCGGCACCTTGCGGTTATTGCCTTTTATGTTATCTTCTCTCTCACACTCACACTTTCTTTCTCACATTTGCTTTTGCCGGTCGATTGCCCATCGCACGCGCCGATGCGTTGTTTACACCGTTCATGTACGAATGCAGTCATTCTAAAACTTTTCCTCTGATGCCATACTGGTACAACTTTTCTATCAATATATCCCTGTCTATGGTATCAGAAGCTCGCTTAAGATCCATAAAAATCACTCCTATTATTTTCCCCTGACTTATGTCTAGTTTCCATTCATCTATAATAGTTTGTAACACCGTTTCACATCAATAACTTTTTCTAAAACCTGACTGATGATCTATTATAATCCTATTTTCCTCACAATAATTTTCCAGTTGGCTTTTCACTATTAGTTCCAGCGCCCTTTTTTATATTGGTAACATGTTAATTGATCTGTATTCACTAGCCTTCTTTGTTTTATCGACTTTTTGTATCGGAACAATAGTGGGCGTTTTCCAGCTTTCTGGACAGCATCCTTCTACCAACGACGCATTTATGACATTAACGAATTCTTTTCCGATTGCAGTAATTTCCATCTTTAAAATCTCACTTGATATTCCTTCATCTGTACCTCTCTTCTTTGGAAGTTCCATGGCTATTTTTTTTTATTTTTAATCACACATTAATTATTTCGAATTTTTCCATAATTCTTTGACTAACTACACTACCGCCCACCAAGATTTTTCCCCTTTTTGGACTTCCTACATCACCTTTATCAATTGAATTCACTATATCATTTATACTTTTAATATAATATTCATTAAAATTGTCTGCTATGTTATTTCTTGTATTGTTCTGCATAGATTTCAAAATCTATGTTTTTGTACTCTTTAATCCCCATAAATTCCCCTTTGACTATTTCTTTTAATGTTTTCCATAACTGTGCTGGGTTTTTTTTTATTGCCATCAATATTATTTTCATAATATTCCTTTTTCTTATCTCTAATCAATTTAACTACCATATCTCTCTTAATTTTAAACTATTTCCAGTCATTTTCGACTGCACTATTAATTGCTACCCGATATGCCTCATCTCTTTCATTCGCTGCTGCTTTCATGTCATCAGAGAACCATCTCTTATCTTCTCAAACCATCGGAATTTTCACGATTTTCTTTGGCGCTACGCTGTCTATCTACGCTGCCCTGGACGTTCTTTGTCGTTGACATCGAAATCACCCGACTTGTAACGCTGGAACCATTCTTGACAAGTTCTTATTGAAGGAGCATTGGCGCCATAAGCTTCGGAGAGCATTTTATGAGCCTCGGTGGCTTTCTTCTTAAGATGAAAAAGAAAAAGCAAAGCTTCCCGCAAATGACGCTTTTCAGGAACAAAGTTAGACATTCTGAAACTAAAATAATAATTTTTTTATAAGGTACGTGAAGAAAGTTATATATCAATAGAAAGCTGATAATACAGAGAACATTATAACATAAAATTCGTTATATAAAAATAATTGTATTTTGACAAAATATCAACAACAACAAAAAACGCGGAAATTAACTTCTAGACCTAATATTTGATCCTTGTGTGCCATAAAACTCTGGGCGTTCGTATACCAGATCATCTTTTCCTGCTGTCGTTGCTATTCAACCCATCCAACTCGTCTTTTTTCTCCTAGCATAGCTCTTTTATACGTTGGAGATTCCCGATCTAATGTATCATGACTTTCATTTATTTTGAGACCATACTGTTGGTTTTTAAACATACAGTTTACACACCTCTTTTTACCATCCTTACAGTCCCGAACGGTCCGGATTAAACGATATCTTTAACTAGTTATAACTCGTAAACAAAGCCTCAAACGCAAAATCGTTACTCTTGATTTTCGTCTTAGAATGTCTCAGGGAGTTACTCTTTCAATTTAAGCCCAGGGCTGTCCGAACACCCTGTATACAGGGTATTAATCTACCTATGAACTTAAATGAAATGGGGGGTTCTAGACGTTAAAGTAAGACGAAAATCAAGAGTGACGAAATTTCGTTAAACGCTTCGTTAATTAGTTATTAGCAGTTAAAGATTGCCCCAAATCAGCCAATTCGCTGCAGCGCCGGCCGTTGGGCTGGCCGCGCATAAGCGAACTCAGGACCGTATCGACATGTATTATAGCGCTTACCTCGTCGCATTCCTTCACCAACCTTCGTAGGTGTCGGACGTTTTATAAACATACCGCCGCTACCTGAGTTCTTACCGATAAAGTGATTTCATACTATGAAAGTAATGAACTAACTTTTCTCTTTCGTGTTTACTACTAAATAAACAAACCAAGTGAAAATTAAACAGAGGTGTTATCAATCACATAGCCAGTGTTACATGCGTGGTGATAATAAGAAAAAAAAAATATATATATATACCACATAAGTATTGAAGAAAATAATTCCGAAACAATTGAAGACAGAAACATTAACACCGGGGGCAACCCCCCGAGACAGTCCTCAAGAATTGAAGATGACTTAAACAACAGTCAACAACAAGAAACAAATGAAGAACTTGAAAAGGGGCTCCACACACCAAAGGAAGCACTAAAAGATGTGTTTCAATACATAAAAAGCAGAAATCCCAGAGACTTAGATGACCGTGAGCTACAGACAATAATGAAATTATGAGTAAAAGACAAAGTAAAATAAAAAAAAATAGCAACGCCAAAAATCTCGAAAGGCGATTCGAACAAAACCAGAGAAATGGACGAAACAGTAGAAAAAATAACCCCTCAAAATACAAGGAACAACCATAACAAAAATAATATAAGTTATGACCAACTAATAGTAACCATAAACAATTTAAAAAAAAATGAACGAAGAACTTACAGAAAAAATAAAAAGATTAGAAGAAGAAAAAGGTAACACAAATAAAATAGATACCAGAGTATGTACAACACCGGAGGGGAAAAACCCCAAGGAAATAAAAACGGACCTACCTGGCCCCGTCATAACAGCCATAACGACTTCTGATGACTCGACTAAAAAAAAAGAAAACCAATGGTCGATAATCAGGAACAAACGCAAGCTGGAACGCAAGGAGCCCACCACGATAACTGAAGTTATGCAGTCATCAAGAGAACCCGTAAGCGCGACACCCTCCACCAGCCAGACGAAAACTACCCCGATCATCACCAACAGCAAGAGACCGAGAGTCTCAGCTGAGGTAACCAATCAAATTCACCCAACGGAACGAAACATAAAAAAAGGGAGATCACCCCCAATAGTAATATTCAATAATTCATGCAAAGCAACAATTGAAACGCTATCAATACTATTTAACGACTTTTATTTTAAAAAAATTAACAACAACAAACACTTACTATACATTAACAACCCAGACCACTACAGAATAGCATGCAGTACATTAAAAAACAAACACATACAATTCTTCACATACACCCCCAAAGAAGACAAACTTAAATCAATTTTGCTGAAAAATTTGGAAGGAGACTTTGATCCGGAAACCGTCTTAGAAGCACTAAAAAAACACAATATAGAACAGGTAAATTTCATATCGGTCAGGAAATTTACAACAAAAAGATCAGAAGAAGAAGGCAGGTCTCTACCTATATATTTAATACAACTATCCCCAGACAGTAACATAGACAATTTAAGAACAATAAAAAACCCTATTATTGTCCCTCGTACACTGGGAAAAAATAAATAGGAACCATAGGATCCAATGCAAGCGTTGTCAACGCATAGGACACGTGGCTTCGAATTGCAACCTAGAATACAGATGTGTTAAATGTAACAATAAACATAACCCGGGAGAATGTACACTATCAAAAACAAACAGTCAATTAACACATTGTATGCCGGTGGCATCTGAGGCATTTAAAACTGTAGGTGAAGAAAATATTTAAAATTTTATACAATATTGTAAAACACTAAAATTGGTTTGCATATTCATTATATGCAATTTAACGATAACGAAAAATAGAAACAAACAAATCGCCAAACAAAAGAATGTTGTATTATCGCAAACCCGGCGCTAAAGCAACAGACTTCCAAACCCGCGTTTTCGCGAGGCCGGCATACAATGTGTTAAATGACGAGGAAATAACTCCCTATTGCATTAATTGTAAAAACTACGGACACCCGACCTCGTACAGAGGTTGTCCTAAAATTGAAGAACTAAAACAAAAAATTAACGAGAGAAAAACCCAATTAAGGCTAGAGCGCGAGAAAAAAATACTGTCATTAAATAACTACATTAAACCGCATACTACGTTCAGCCAAACCGTATCGAAACCAAAACAAACAGCCAACGTAGAATACGAAACAGTACCTACACACTCAGAAACACCTAACCCCACACTACAGTCCTCAATAATAAAAGAAATTAAAAACTTAATCATAAACCCACTAAACGAACAGCTAAGGCATATCACCGAATGCGTCAAACAGAATTCCACAAAAATACAAATAATAGCTTAGGCTTTAGACTTCGAATTTACCAAATAAAAATGGCCAACTCAACACACAACACAAATTCACGCCAAAAATTATCAATGAAAACCCTAAATATTATTCAAATAAATGTAAACTCAATTATTACTAACGAGAGGCGGGCTACCCTCTTAGAATGCTTAAACAAACACAAACCAAGCATAATGTTATTATCAGAAACTAAACTGAATCAAAATCACAAAATCAACTTTAGAAATTACAACATTATACGCGTTGATAGACCCAACAATAAACAGGCAGGAGGAACGGCCATCGTAATCAGAAAGGATATCGAATTTAAATTCATTCAAACAGACAGTACCATAAGTAACACTCATTTCGAAAATATAACCATAGAATTAAACTTACAAAACAATAAAAAACTATTTATAATATCGGCTTACGCTAAAGGGTCAGGATGCAGGGGATTTATCACTGAATTAAGAAATCTTTTCAATTACCTACAACTCCAAAACCCAAATCATTATTACCTGTTGGGTGGAGATTTAAATGCCAGACACAATGACTGGGGTAATATTGTCAATAATTTCCGAGGCACCTCACTCAAAAAATGGATGAACGAAAACGCAATACAATACAGACTAAAATTACTTAGCTCAGCAGTTCCTTCTTTCCCAAAAAACGGAACTTTTATCGACATTTGCCTAGCCGATAATCGCATTAAATTCCGTAACCTTCTCGATTCTTTTGAGTATGATAGTGACCACAGAGCAATTAAGATACAGGTGTCCATAGATACAAAAAGCCAACTAACCCTGGACGAAACCTCAACGGTAATAAAATATGATTTCAGACAAACAAATTGGTACAAATTTAGAACATTTCTAAGCAAAAACGGTACTTAGGAAATACCACCCGATCGAAATCTGTTAAAATCTGAAATAGACATACACATAGAAAATCTCAGCACACATATAACTCAAGCAATAGATTACGCAACCCCGCGCATACACACAAATTTTAATTCAACAGACAGATATATCACACAAGAAATCACTAACCTCCGTAAGAGAAAGAGCAACATTATCACACAAATAAACCGCTTATCTAAAATTCAAAACTACACAACACGTAACGATATTCTAATAAAATCTCTAATGGAATCACTAAAAGAAACACGATCCGAAATTAAAAAAGCATTTCATAAGTCGGTCAATTTATATTGGAAGAATAAAATCATGAATATATCCACAAAAAATCCGAAAAACCTGTTCCCATCCATTAATAGCATACTAAAAAAAAAAGTCATAATTCCATAGATACCCTAAAAATTCCAATTAACAATACTACGATAATAGTGTAGGAGGGTCGATCCGTTAGAATATAACCGGCGGTTATTGTCTCCTTCGAAACGAACCGTTTTTCTTCCCAAACACCAAAGACGGTTGAGTAGCAAGGTCGGCAACGACAATCGTTGCCGAAACGCGAACGAGGAGACCGCGACCGAGAGTGCGTGTGTGAGAGAGCGAGAGCGATGGAGTGAGAGAGTGAGAATGCGAGGTACGTTGGCGGTTAAAATGCCTGTATGTAAGCATGTATGGACGTATGAGTGTAACGAGTGGATATATAAACAGAGGACTGAGTGAGGAGAGGACAGAAAGAGATATCTAACGAGTGAACGTGTAAAGAGTGTTGTAAAAACGAAATCTAATAAACTAGATCAATTTAACCCGACGCCGCTTAAATCAAATCCTATATATATATATATATATATATATATAATTGTTGGCTGTGGGTGTGTTGTCGAAATAACTGAAAAACGCACGATAATATATATTGTGTCTGCTGTCTATTCATGAGCAAAAGTACAAATCAAACGAAAGTCACACATAATTAAAAGAAGAAAAGGGGCGCTTGCGTGAGGTCGTAACAGAAGACCCGCCGCCTTACTTTTCTCTTTATATAATATGATATTAACGATATACACAGAGTATGAAATAACGAATCGGCATCCAAATAACATAAATAAATGTGTATTATCGTACAACGTCCACGTCCATAATATAAATGAATGTCACACATCCTTGGTTAGGGCGTATATGAGAATAACAGCGACCACATAATATTATAAATGTAATATAAAGGAACACACGAAACGGCACACCCCACGCTCATAAATAATACAAAGAATGAATGACGCCGAAATATGTCGAAAAATTCCCCGTGTCGGAGAGACATGGCAATGTTGATCAACGAGATCCGGCTTTGGAGAGTGCATATTTTCCAGTATATATTCTATACGGGAGGCGAAGGAGAGGAAAGAAATTGATTGTTACTCCGTTGGGATCGAACAACGAAGCCGCCGGAAGCATTACAGATTTCACGGCGTAACGCTTCATACCCATCGCGGGAACAACAATAATTACCTCCTGAGCGGTTGCGCCCGAGGATATATACGTGTCCAAAACGGATGGATCCCACACGGTGTGTTTGCATACGTGGGGATCATCGTCGGGTAACCTGGAACCGCAATGAAATGCAAAGCTGCACAGATTTTTGGGTCCGTTTACATTCGACCCTGACCGTAGTACTCGTTCGGAGAGGACGAATCTTTTGGTACGCCAGCAGCGTTACCCTCGTTGTCGAGAGTCTTGACACCCACGTCGTTGCGAGATCGAACAATTTTACTCGCAACGAATCGATGGGACGAAAGACCGCTTCGCGAGGTATTCGCCCTCGTTGTGCGTCCGATCGTCACGCGTGCTGCGATCCCTATCGACTTTTTGACATTCACCTGAACGAAAAATATATAAATAAAACGAAAACTAAAAAAAACGGGTTAACGGGCTACACAGAACTCGAGCCTCGACCCCGTTACTCCCTAATTGGTAGCCCACCGCCGTTGAAACAAGCGGGTGTTAATTTCGTTCAGAGAGTAACCTTCGCCCGGTTGCCGTTAAGCCCTTCTCCTAGTCGTCGTGAGTCGGACACCCACGTCGTTGCGAGATCGAACAATTTTACTCGCAACGAATCGATGGGACGAAAGACCGCTTCTGGAAGGTTGTGCCCAGGTTTATTAACACGGGATCGTCGGTTCCTATCGATTCTCACCTGAACGAACAACTCCGGGAACAACGAGCGTGAGAGAGGTGAAAAGAATGGGAGAAACTGGTGACGGTTGGGAGACGGACATGCTTGCAAGCGTTTTGTAATTTGGTTCCTGGGAGGTCGTTAAATTAAACACGATGAATCCAGTTATCGGGGCAATCCCCGTCGTTTTCTTCGTGCTGCGACGATCTCCTCGAGGTTGTTGATTATTCATTAAACGTGCTTTGCGCCCGATCGTCGGATCAACGTGTGCTGGTGTTCCACGTTTACGTGACCCACCCACGATCCGACGAACAAACATCCGGGACACAATATTGTGTCGTCGATCGATCGTCGCGTATAACGGACGTAAAAAATCCGTTGCGACGCGGCGACTAATCCGCCTCTCCTTCGCGGAGTTGCGTCGGGATCTCGGCTTCTTTTGAACCGAGTATTTAGACCAATGAACGAAATACAATATTATACGATTACCCTGAACGGTGACAAGGCACGACAACAAAGGCAACGAAATCGACTCACTCTGAGCTGAGGGATCAGGAATCTGTCACGGGTGTGAGATCTAGAACGAGCTCAGCTTCTTCTCTGGTTTCGGCGGCGTCGGAATCAAACCTAGCCACGAAGCAGAGGAAGGTGAAAATGAAGAGGGATAACGACACGACTGAACCTGATGTCGAGGACGAAAATCTGGAAAAGATTTTAACGATGGCTGAGATAAAACAGGAACGGAACACCCTGGAGAACTTCCTGTTTAACGAGAACAATAAAATAACTAAGCCAACAATAAAATTCATACTAGAAAAGTGGAGCATGATGGAGAACAAGCTACAGGAACTTATCCTGCAGAACGAGGTCCTGAAGGTTGTACGGGATGCTGCCCCCGTTGCCCCTGCAATGACGGCAACTTTCGCGCAAGTCGCGGCAAAGGAAGCTGCCAGCGTAGGAGGCAAAATTAGGAAAGCTGCCCCAAGAGAGGCAAGTCAAGTCGTAATTATCAAGCCCCTAAACTCAGAGGACAAGCGAGATAATCACGAGATTAAGAAGGCAGTCACGGACAAGTTGGAAGGACATAACAAAATCCGGGTCAAAAGTATAAGACAAACAAGGAGAAAAGGAATCGTGATGGAAGTCAAAGATGAGATAGATCTGCAGATCCTGCAGGAGGCTAATCTGCAAACTGTGGGTCTGGGAATAGAAAAGCCCAAGCAGATCGACCCATCTATGATAATATACGACGTGGAGAAGGACATTGACAAGGACGAACTTAAGGACAACTTAGTTAATAAGAACTTTCACACGCTAGACGAAGGACAAAGAATGGACCTGATGAAAAACATAATATTTAGACAATCTTTTAAGACAAAGGACGAGAAAGTAAACTGGATTGTCCAGATACCTGGACGACATCTAAAGACCCTGCTAGGCCAGAGAAGAGTTTACATGAAGTGGCGAACTTATCGCATAAGAGAGTTTCATAACGTAGTAAGATGCTTTAAGTGTCACGCATATGGGCACATAGCTAAAGTTTGTGACCAGACGGAGCAGATATGCGAAAATTGTGGGGCAAAGGAACACACTAAAGAGAATTGCACTCAAAAGAACACCCTTAAATGCATAAACTGTGTCAGGAGCAGAAACTGTCCGGAGTACTTGAGGCTGTTAGAGATCTACAAAAATAAAATAAAATGGACCTAAAGATCGGGCAAATAAACGCTCAACGATCAGCGGCCGCTGCCGCTGACCTTGAACAACTCTTACTAGACAAGGACATCGACATCCTCTGTATACAGGAGCCCTATGTATACAAGGGATTAGTAAAGGGCTACACATCCCCCGGACTACTTGTGATTCAGCCAAACTCCGGTTACCCGTGGGTCGCTATAGTTGTAAAGACGAAAAATATGGATGTCTTCCACCTCTCTGTCGCAGAATCAGAGCACGTCATGTGCTTGCAGTTGAGAACTAGCCATTTCAGGAGGCTAAACATAATAAATGCCTACTGTCAACCCTCAGAGCCAATCGAGCCAGTTTTAGACAAAATCGAAGAGATGATTGGTATCCTGAGGCGGGAGAACATCGTTCTGACCATGGACTCCAATGCAAAATCGGAGACATGGTTTGCCAACAGCACCGACGACAGAGGGAGAGTTCTGGAGGACTTTCTGTTAAAGAATAATCTTTACACTATGAATAGGCGTAGCAAGGTTCACACTTACTCGTCGAGTAGAGGCACATCCAACATCGATGTCTCAATTGTGAGCAATAGTCTCACCGGGAGCATTCGAGAATGGAGGGTCACGGAGGATATTACAACAAGTGACCACAATCTCATCACATTTGGGGTCACTTCCACCGAGCAGGTTGAATCTGTCCACAGGGTCAGCGGGGGCTACAACCTTGCCAAAGCCGACTGGACCACCTTCACAGATAACATAAAAGACGAATTTGATGGGGATACGGTCACTCTGTTGGCCACGTTGGATCCAGATAACGCGGTGGATATCTTCACAAGCAAGATCCACAACATCTGCTCAAAGACTATACCAAGGAAGGTAGAACCTAAGAGGAAAATAGTCCCTTGGTGGAGCAGGGAGCTTGCAGCCCTTCGAAAACACGTAAGAAAGGCGAAGAAGTGCTTGTCAAGGGCACGCAGGATCAAGGTAGAAGCCGAAATAAGCTTAGCATCTGCGAAATACCGGAAACTAAGAAATGATTACGTGGCTGAAATTAAAAGGGCAAAACTGGAGTCTTGGAGGAGTTTTGTCATCCAGGAGTCCGGAAAGGACCCGTGGGGCATCCCCTACAAGATTATTCGTGACAAGATCAGAAAGCCAGATATAATTGGCAGTATAGTCCTTCCCGGCGGCGGTTTGACACGAAGCTGGGAGGAAACCATAAACGCCTTGATGGATAAATGTATTCCTGAGGACAACCAATTGACGGAAACTCCTGAGCACCTTAGGATAAGAGAGCATATTGACGCATACACCAACCATAACGTAGAAGTCCCAATTAGTGAAATAGAAATCGACGCTGCGATAAGCAAAGCAAAAAATAGAAAAGCACCAGGACCGGACCAAATTAGCAACGAGATGCTAAAAGCTCTATGGGCAGTAAATAGGCAAGTGTTGCTTCACCTCTTGAACAACTGTTTTAACAAAGAAGCATCCCCGAGAGTCTGGAGGGAAGCCAGGCTCCAGCTCATTGCGAAGAGTGGTAACAGGGAAAAGTCGCAAATCGGCACGTATAGGCCAATTGCCCTGCTGTCCTGCGTTGGCAAAATATATGAACGAATCATCACAAGCAGGATTCAAAATCAAATGGCGGAAGAGGGACTAAGCTATGATTCCCAATATGGGTTTACACCAAAAAAGTCTACGGAGGACGCGCTAATACGAATAAGGAAGGGGATAGAATTAGTAGGTTCAAAATACGTAATCGCCATTTTTGCCGACATCGAGGGAGCATTTGACAACCTGTGGTGGCCGGCAATAATTAATTGTTTGACCACTGCAGGTTGTAGCACTCAACTGGTTAACATTATGAAAGGGTACTTCAGTAGCCGGAAGGTCACCATTGGAAGTAAATTCGATAGCATTAGCAGAAATATGCAGAAGGGATGCCCGCAAGGCTCAATTGTGGACCCCGCGGCTTGGAACTGGTGGTATGAACAGGTTTCTACAGGATGTGGCCCTTACCCTTGATGAGGAGGAGCTAGAAGCCGTCGCGTATGCAGACGATCTGGCCTTGCTCGTCAAGGGTAATTCAAGAAAAGATATAGAATCCAGATCCAAGAGGATAATAGAAATGCTACAGGAGTGGTGCTCAGCGCACAAACTCAAAATCTCACGTAGCAAAACGGTGGCCATGTTATTTAAGGGCAACCTTAAAGGACGGGATCCTGTGATAAAAATCGAAAACTCTAATATAAAATTCGTTCAAGAAACTAAGTATCTGGGTGTTGTGATTGACAACAAACTCAACTTTGTGTCGCACGCCAGATATATTAGGGATAAAGCCACACATTTCATCATGGCACTAAGGACAATATCAAAAGAGCATTGGGGAATAAAGTACCATATGTTAAGGACCATATACAACGCCGCGGTATTTCCAATGGTGGCTTATGGAGCCCCAGTGTGGCATGACAAAGTGAAAACCGCAATGGTCAGGAGACATGTGTTAGCAACACAAAGAACAATTTTATTGCTGATCACAAAAGCCTATCGGCTTACTTCGACCGCAGCCCTGCAGGCGGCCAGCGGAATACTGCCGCTGGATCTGGCCATAGCGGAACGCTGAATCCTAGGAAGAGTCAAGAGAAACCTGACAACAGAGTGGAGAGGGTACTACTATAGAGAAGCCGACGAACCACCATGCGCCGCGGCAGAAGCAGAAAGGTTAAGACAAGTCGTGTTAAGAGTATGGCAAGACCAATGGGATCTTGAAAGCCATGGAAGAAGGACTTACGAATTTATTCCTAAAGTAGACTTTGTCTTAAAAAACAATTGGGTTATCTTCTGCCGATCGGCTATATATCAGATTGCCGGGTATGGCCCAATAAATTACGCGTTGTGTGATCGGGGAGTAATAGAGGACCCTCGCTGCCCTGTATGCGGTGAAGATGAAACAGCCGATCATCAGCTGTTTGAGTGCTCAGCATATAACCATTTCAGACACAATCAAATCAATAGTACCATAAACAAGCACAACCTTATAAAAGAAATAGAATCGCTTAAGAACTTTAATGACATCACGAAAAACATATATAATACAAGAGTTACATACTTACCTACAGAAAACACACCTACCTGCACCGACAACAACCCTCAAAATAGAAAGTAGATAATAGGTCCGCCTCCTCGTGGCAGGGACGGAAACGGCAGAACAACAACAACGCCGACCAAGAGACCTACAGAAATAAGATAACAATAAATAAGTAAAAGAATAACAATAACAAATTTTAATTTAACAAGAACAAAGACAAACAAGAAAAAGTTACATGAATTATTACCAATTAACAAGATTAATGCGGGAAATGAGTTGATGCTCGATAACCGCGCAAGTCAGCAGAATAAATGAAATACCCTGAACGGTGGATCACTTGGCTCGTGGATCGATGAAGAACACAGCTAATTGCGCGTCAACGTGTGAACTGCAGAACACATGAACATCGACATTTCGAACGCACATTGCGGTCCACGGATACAATTCCTGGACCACGCCTGGCTGAGGGTCGTTTACGTAACCTATATACTGCTTGCGTTGCGTTTTGCTTTCTCCTTCATGTTTCACCTCTGCGAGAACGATACGATAATACCCCGTCGTCGGTCGGTCCCCTTGTCGAATGGGGGGACTCGTTTCCGAGTCGGGAGGGATGTTCTGGTTAGAGAGATCGAGATTATCTCGATATAATCGGAGGAGATGCATGCGTATACGTACGAGCGATCGTTGAACGTTCGTCGGCGTTCGTCGCGGAGGTGTGTGCCTCCTTAAAAGACTTTGACCCCCGGATCGTACGCGCGTGCGCGTGCGGCGCCGAGTGTGTGGGATGTATTTATTCACGGAGGGAAACCTTTCGGGCGAACCTGCGAGAGTGCTGAAATGGCGTCGTGAGTCGTCGGTTCGATCTTTGTTCTAAAGATCTTACTTTGACGACCGCCCATTGTTAAAGCATCGCTTCGTCTGTACTTGTCAGGTTTCTATTGTTTTTTTTTACCCGTGTTAAATACAAACAGTACCCCCACGGCATCCGCCACTCGCTCGATCCGAGAGGTGTCGTCAAGTCATTTGGAGCACCAAAATTACATATACCCGCGCCCCCGACGTCGTTTGAAATGAAACGACTGAGAGTCACAGAAAGAGAACGAGCAACGTAAATAAGATGGGAAAGAGAGGAAGCGGTACAAGAGACCCGGTGTGCGTGTGTATTGTACGCTGCCATTTTGTTTTTCTTACCCCGATTGACGACGGGTTACGATTATTCGTTAAAAGAGCCCCAGGGAAGAGAATCTCTTTTCCCCTTTGGTGCGGCTATGTTCGAATAAACCAAAGACTCGTCGATAACGGTCGGGAGTTGGCAGCACCTGCATCCACGCTGTGTTGGTCACCCCATGCCATTTTCGTTGTCGATTGCGAGAGACCGCGCAACCAGAAGCCGGTCGTCCAGTCCTTGGAAAGAGAAAAAGAAGCTTGTCTATCTCCACTTGCGTGCGTTCTGTTTTTTGTCCCTTTTACGTTCTCTCGTACGGATAAAAAGAGTTTGAGATCCGTGTTGCGCACCTCTGACTCACCCCGGCCTGGTCCTTCGTTCTGAAGGATCTAGGGTAATAATAAAGAATCGGGATGACTATGAGGAGGATCGGTGCGCCGTTTCGATGCTCTTTTTTTTATTTTGTACGCAGAGAGACGATCGAGAATAAAGGGCGAAACGATATATATAGGAACCGCTGGAGAATAGTTTATACCAAGCATTGCTTTTTTTTTAAATAGAGGACGGACGTCAAAAATCCGGGAAATTCTTCGGTTGTCCAGCGAGCGTCTCTCTCTGATTCGAACCTGCGATAAATTGGCACTATGGTGCGGTGCATAAAACTAAGAATCCATGTTTCTTGTACAAATGTTTTTTCGACTTTCGACTATACCTTCTCTCTCTTACTTCTTTTTTTTTTGTCGCCACTCTCAACTGTGCGCCGTGTTAACAGTGTACGGTGCCCCTTAGACATTCAGAGCCGTATTAATAAGGTTTTTTTTTTCTTTTTTTTTCTTCTCTGCGTGTGCATTTGAATTGATGAGGAAACAAAAAACTGAAATAAACAGAAAATTTTATTTTTAGTGTAGTTATAAGAAAAAAGTACTTTTAAAAAATCCACGCCATGGAAATTGAACAATTTCCACTGCAGGAGGAACTTGCTCTTGCGACGCGCGCGAAAAACGCTAAGAAACGTAAGGAACAAAGAAATGAGTGTAGTGAAAACGGCAACTGCAAAAAGAAACCAGCTTCGAGTGCCACCGCTAGTGAATTTATAAAGCCTTCGACACCTTCCCCGAAGGCTCGTAGAAGGACCATCCTTGACACTGAAGTCACCGAACGCGATCCAGAAAATCAGAGGCTCGCTACATGGCAATCTATTTCTACCATTACCACTGTATCTCAACCTGACCTCGAATCTGAATTTCCTGAACCTGCACCACTACTTGACACCGACCTACAAGAGGACATCGACAGATATGAAACCTTCGAACAGCGCGTAAACTCCTGGTCTCCTGAGGATATCACTGAAAAAAGGCTTGACAGAATCAAGTATTATGTCACCGATATGCTCGATACAATCAAGTGCCTCGCTCGGAGAAATGAAAGCATGAATAAGAAGCAGGATGTGACGGTTGCTATTGAGAACCGGTTAACCAGCCTGGAGAAGGCTATTCTGGGAGCAACAAACTCGATCCAGGAACTTAAAACTGTGGCACAGAAACCCACGACGACCTATGCAGACACATTAAAAGCGCCAACAGCACCGAATATTCCACCGCGTTTACTGACCCAATGCGCCACGTCGTGGCTGTCTACCCAACAGCTGGAGCCCGGATAGGTACCAGTGACGCCACCAAGCAAACGTTGGTCAACAGTCTTGCACCGGCAAAAGAGAGACCCCGAATCGGAGGCGTCAAGAGAATTGCCAATAATGGCGTTCTCGTCGAAACAGCCACAAAGGAGGATATGCAGCGAGTCCTTAAAAGCGACAAATTGCAGGCCGCAGGGCTCCAAGCTGGACTTCCGGCCAAGAGGAAGCCACGGGTCATAATTTATGATGTACCTAACACCATCAGTGAGACAGAGTTCCTTGCTTCGCTAAGACAAGAAAACCTTAGCCCATTGGAAGATGGAAAGTCACATGAGGCAGTGAACATCTCCCACAAGACCGGCAGTAAAAGTGGCGAAACAGCGAACATTGTGCTAGAGGTGACGCCAGGGACGAGAGAAGCCCTATTAAATCAGGACAGAGTCTATGTGGGCTGGCACTCTCTCAGAGTTAAGGACTATGTAGTCGCAAGCCGCTGCTACAAATGCCAATCGTTCGGCCACGTGTCCAAATACTGTAGGGCTCCGAAGGAGGTCTGCGACCACTGCGGTTGTGATGGACACCCATACAAAGACTGCCCGAAGAAAAGCGAGAGCCCAGTGTGCATTAACTGCAAGCGAGCAAGGAAGCCATGCGGCCATTCAACGCGGTCCCCTGATTGCTCAGCTCATAAGAGTGCTCGTCGGGGTAACCCAACATGACCTGGAGACGCCGTCGGGAGGTGCGGGGAGAGTTTTCTTTTCTGTATAAGCGTTCGAGTTCCCTGGAAACCTCTAGCAGGGAGATAGGGTTTGGAACGCGAAGAGCACCGCAGTTGCGGCGGTGTCCGCATCTTCCCCTCGGACCTTGAAAATCCAGGAGAGGGCCACGTGGAGGTGTCGCGCTGGTTCGTACCCATATCCGCAGCAGGTCTCCAAGGTAAAGAGCCTCTAGTCGATAGATTAATGTAGGGAAGGGAAGTCGGCAAATTGGATCCGTAACTTCGGAATAAGGATTGGCTCTGAGGAGCGGGGCGTGTCGGGCTTGGTCGGGAAGCGGGTTTGGCTAACGTGCCGGGCCTGGGCGAAGCTGAACGGGAAGCGATTCATATCGCCCCCGGGATCCGAGCTCGGTCCCGTGCCTTGGCCTCCCGCGGATCTTCCTTGCTGCGAGGCTTCCGTGGCGGCTTGCCGTCGTGGTCGCTCTCTTCGGCCGCCATTCAACGCTCAGCTCAGAACTGGCACGGACTAGGGGAATCCGACTGTCTAATTAAAACAAAGCATTGCGATGGCCCTTGCGGGTGTTGACGCAATGTGATTTCTGCCCAGTGCTCTGAATGTCAACGTGAAGAAATTCAAAAAAGCGCGGGTAAACGGCGGGAGTAACTATGACTCTCACTTACGTTTTTAGGTACTGATTGCAGCCTATGGACGAACCCAAAACAATGAGTAAGTCTTACAAACATACCGCGACTACCCGAGCTGTTCAAGCTAAGAACAGTAAGGAAGCAGCAGCTATCTTGGCAGAGGATATCGAGCCCAGAGTGGCTCCATCTCATCGAAACTCTCCCGCACGGAAGACCTTTCAGCGGAAAAGAGTTGATGCCCTCAGAAAAGATCGAGGAGCAGTAGTAGACCAAGATTTAGCGCGTGCCCTTCAGCAGAGCTTAATGCCAGGAGTAAAGAACGAACAAACGGCCGCCGAGAGAATTGAAGCCATTCATACACTTAAAGCAATTTCATTATGTATAACAACACGTAGTATAGGCTTTGGAGTAACCTCAATCTATCTCACAATGATAGATTTAAGAAATATCCCGGTAAGAGAAACAATCTACCAGTTCTATCGTGCCTCTCTTGCATTGCTCGAGGCTAAAGTACAATATTGTCAACGAGGGCGTACGCTTATCTCTAAGTCACATGAAAGATACATGAAGGCAGGGCGGTGAAGGTGCACACCGTTGGGGAGTAGCGACCCCACCTTACCCGAGCTAGGAGTAAAGGTGAGCCGTCGGCCGCCGATAAAAGAAGTACGAAAGATGGTGAAATTTTATGGGCACTATGTGCCCAAACCCTCCCGGAGATATCGCTTTAGCGATATATTATATAGCGTTCCTCCTTCTATACCTATTCTATACCTTCCTCCATACCGTCTGGAAACCCTCCCCCAGGCCGACCTCCACGTCCAGCCCTTAGGTAAGACTACGTGGCGCCGGGAAAAAGGCCCTTGATTTTTACCTGGCCCGAGCTAACGGAGGCGGCCGAATTTGGCGCAAGCCAAATGGGCTCTTGGGGTTTGCAGCCCCCTGAGTTCATGCCTTCGGGCGAAATTATGTTGCACCCAAGAAACAAATAAGAAGCCTCGGATCGGTGGACCCCCCTACCCAGGGAGCTAGTAGCTCTCTGGTTTATGACGACTCAGGAAACGTTTCAAAGGATAATGATTTGGTTGCGGAAATAACCCCGAATACATGCCCCTCATGTAAGGCAGACCTTAGTGGTAGAACGGCCGCTAGTGCCGCACAGCACAAACGACGATGCAACGCACCACCCATAGAACCAGACGGTTACAAATGCCACATATGCAATAGAAATTTTGTATCATATGCAGGGTTGCGTCAGCACCAGCGTAGGGCCCATAACGAAAAATATAACGAAGCAGATCTCAAGTTAAAAGAAACACGTTTACCATCATCTCGCAGTAAATACACACAAGGTGAAATAAATGAAATAGCACATGAAGAATCTAGGCTACCAAACAGGGCAAACCTTTTACAAAAGGATATAGTCAGAATGTTATCCGAAAAATTTGGACGTCCTATCGAGGGTATTAAGAAATTGCGACAACGAGACACATACAAAGACCTACTCTCGAAGGAAATTAAAGATACAGAGCACGAACTCGAGCAGGAATTGTGTCCTCTTACACCTAGGATAAGCCCCAAACGAGTTAACAGCTCTTCGCCCATATCGGATAATAGGGAAAACACATGTAATGTAGTCGTAGAAGACCACGACAGTCACCACCTAATTGCGTCGCAAGAAATTCGTGATATGTTACAAGCTGTGTTACCCAATACCACCGACAATATGTCTGAAATTATACAGTCCGTGCTAAAGGGTGACCCCATAGAAATTATTACATCAATGTTAGACAAATACATTAGCCAAATAATAGAAATCAAGCCCAGCAGTAGAAGCATAAAGAAAAATAGAAATACCAAGAATATCAGAGCAAACCATAACAGCAATAGACGCAGAAAAAATCGAAATAGGAACAGAAACAATCCGGACACAATTAAAGAAAATAGAACGAAAAGGAAATCTGACCATTATGCACGAATCCAACAGTTATACAGTAGAAATCCAACACAAGCCGCAGAACATATATTGACAGGAAAACCATTAAACATCACAGAAATGCCATCAATGCAAAAGCTTTCGGAGTATTACAGAAAATTATTTGAACACAAAGAAATTAATCTAAAACCCATAGAACCAAAAGCAAACGATACAATAGACTTATACTATCCGATCACCATACTTGAGATCCATGAACAACTAGCAAAACTTAAAGAATCTGCCCCTGGTGCTGTTGGAATTGACCGCAAAGCCCTTCGAACGATGCCCCGTCACGATCTGCATGCACTACTGAACATCCTGTTAGGCATAAAAACGCTACCACCTATTCTTAGGTTGAACAGAACTACACTGATACCAAAGACCGGAGACCTTACGGATCCCAAAAATTGGCGACCAATAACGATATCCAGCAGGTTGTTACGCTTACTGAATAAAATAATAGTTACAAGACTCGAATGCAATATCCCACTGACTAGTGTGCAAAGAGGATTTACCAAGACCGATGGTATAATGGTCAATACCACAATCCTTCAAACCTTAATAAGAACATGCAGAGCAAAATCGAAACCGTTTACAATCCTCTCCATAGACCTGGCGAAAGCATTTGATTCAATCAACATTCAGTCAATAGTCAATACACTAGTCAAGAAAGCAATAGACCCGAATACAATAGAATTTATAAAGAGCACATATGATAGCGTGACAACAATACTGGAGTGCCATGGCGTGAGGTCGGAACGGATCTCGGTTAACCGAGGCGTAAAGCAAGGAGACCCGATGTCCGGCTTTCTGTTCAACCTGGTTATTGACGAGTTGCTCATACAGCTCGATAAGCTTGATGGAGTAGACGTGAACGGCACAAAAATTACAACCATGGCTTTTGCGGATGACATTATCATCGTTGCTCCGACACCTAAAGTGATGAATAGGCATATCCGCTATACAGAAAACTTCTTCGCAAAACATGGGCTGGCGGTCAACGTGGCAAAATGCGCTGCCTTTCAAAACCTTGTGGTGCCGGGTACCAAATGATTAGTTGTAGATACAAGACCTTACCTACATATAAATGGGAACTCAGTGCCAACACTTGGAGTAGCATCCCAATTAAAATACTTAGGCTACAACTACGCATACTGTGGTGCAATAGCACCTTCTCCAGCTAACATTACGAGTATGCTTGATAATTTAAAGAGGAGCCCACTTAAACCGTGGCAGAAGCTGAACATGCTTCAGCGGTACTTAATATTAATACCTCGCCTTCACCACAGGCTACAGTATATGGACATAACTCGCAATAAACTAAAATATATTGATTCGAACATAGTAAAATTCGTAAAAACAATACTTCACCTACCAATCACACCAACTCCATTCATCCACGCGCCGCTTCGGAATGGCGGGCTTGGTATTCCGGCGATGCGAACGCACATTCCAGCTGTGTACTTGCGCCGCCTTGAGCGGCTGACTGCATGAGGTGATGAACAAACTCGTGCTGCGTTAACTTCGCCCATAGTAGAACACCTAAAGGCACGATTAGGAAAGTTTCTACCGAATATAAATATAACTACAAAATAAGCAACACAACAGTATTGGGCTGAAGAGTTACATGGTACTGCGTTGGGCGCGGGTCTAACAGCCATGACTCCCGGAAACTCAGCTTGGGTATATAGTCCACCTGATCACTGGAAAGGTAGAGACTATATAGGGTGTTCGGACAGCCCTGGGCTTAAATTGTAAGAGTAACCCCTGGGACATTCTAAGACGAAAATCAAGAGTAACGATTTTGCGTTTGAGGCTTTGTTTACGAGTTATAACTAGTTAAAAATATCGTTTAATCCGGACCGTTCGACGCTTGAGCATCACTTTAAATATTATCACTGCCGAAGAAATGAAATCTTACAAGATTTTATACCATTAGCCCCAAAAGTAACTCCAAATTTCAATAGCTATCAACGATCTTTAAATCATATGAATGCCCAGCTACAAGATATTAGGACCCAGCGGCGAATCATCAGTACAACCGAAATTGCAAACAACATATTCAAAATTGTAGGCTGGATTGCTTTAGGTATTATCACACTATATACTATGCGCAAAATAGGTTTACTTAGGCTACTGTCAAAATAATCCCCAAAAAAATGTGTATTTAAAATTTGCTGTAACGAAGTACATGTAAAGAACGACACAGAACCTACTGTTAACAATATGCACGCCACACCCTCAGCCCCATTAAGGAACACAAACACACCCAGACAAACAGAAGACCAGGATTACCTACAACTGGAAGACAACCCAAGTACATCGCTCACTGACATATCGATAACACCCAAGAAGGTGGTACGCTTCGTAGGAACGAAGTCGAATCTACGAAGGGGGGTGTGAAGAAGAGGCCCTTATCTTCGGACCACAGCCGATATTCATCCGCCAGTGACTAAGAAAAACAAACATAGATACAGCGTTCAAGAGTCACTTTCCATTACTCACCTTTTCCATAATCCAGACAGTCATTTTCCATTACTCACTTCTTCCGTAGTCCAGAAAAACATCCTAGCCAACTAAAGTCACCATTACCCCCACCCATAGAAAAAAATCCTATAAAGACCCGAAAATAGCTCAGGATACTTCTTGTAATAGTAACCACCGCTGCGTAAAGACACATTTGTTAATAAATTTATTAAATTCCAAAGTGTTGTGAATTTTCCCGTGACA
>JAOPTO010000700.1:0-350867 GCA_033822845.1 Tetrapedia diversipes | reverse complement strand
ATAATGAAAATTTCAAATATGACTTTCTAATAGGATTAGATTGTATAAAAAAATTTAAACTAACACAAAATGAAAAATTAGAGATAGAACAGGAAAAATCCCAGTTAATGGAGAAACAAGAATATCGAATAAATTTCAATGAACATGTAGATTTAGACAGCTTCAAAGTCTTAACAAATCACTTGAATCATTGTGAAGAAAAAATAATAAAGAATATCATAGACAAATATAAAAATATATTTGCCAAAGATAAATATGACATAGGCGTAGTAAAAGAATACGAAGCCAGAATAGACCTCATAGTAGATAAATATTGTAGCAAGAGACCCTATCGATGCACAGTCGAAGACAAAAAAGAAATAGAAGAACAAATCTCAGAATTACTTAAAAGAAATTTAATAGAAGAATCATATAGTCCTTTCGCCGCCCCAGTTACGTTAGCATACAAAAGAGATGACAATAAAAAATCAAGACTATGCATAGATTTTAGAGACTTGAATAAAATAATAGTTCCCCAACCGCAACCATTCCCATTAATCGAAGATTTAGTAGTAAAAACGAGGAACTGCAAATATTTCTCAAAATTGGATATAAACTCAGCATTTTGGTCTATTCCTCTTCGAATCGAAGATAGAAGAAAAACGGGATTTGTAACCCAAGAAGGTCAATTTCAGTGGACGTGCCTTCCATTCGGATTGAAGACTTCGCCGGCCATTTTTCAAAGAATATTGAGCAATATAATAAGAAAACACAAACTGTCAGACTTCACGGTAAACTACATCGATGATATATTGATTTTTTCAAAATCTTTTGAAGAACACGTAGAGCATCTGTCACAATTATTAGAAGCGATAATGGAAGAAGGGTTCAGATTAAAACTCTCTAAATGCACATTTGCATTAGATTCCGTGCAATACTTAGGTCACATCATAAAACACAACTCAATTTCGCCAATAAAAGATAATCTAATTTCAATAAAAAAATTTCCAGTACCGAAAAATCAGAAGAATATTAGACAGTTCTTAGGGAAAATTAATTTCTACAACGAATACGTTCCGAAAATTTCACTAGTTTTAGAACCCTTACATAACTTACTAAGGAAAGGACAAAAATTCATTTGGTCCAAAGAATGCCAAGAAGCCTTTGAATATATGAAGAATTTCCTCTGTACTCAACCAACATTAGCCATTTTCGATCCCAGCCTACCGATACATATATTCACGGATGCAAGTTTACTAGGCATAGGAGCCGTATTAAAACAACCACAACTAAATGATGACCAAAAGATTGAAAAACCAGTAGCATATTTTTCGAAAAAATTAAATGAAGCACAAAAAAAGAAAAAAGCTATTTACTTGGAATGCCTGGCAATAAAAGAATCGACAAAATATTGGCAACATTGGCTTATAGGTAGACACTTCAAAGTATTCTCAGATCACAAACCATTAGAAAAAATGAATATTAAAGCTAGAACAGATGAAGAGTTAGGCGATCTCACCTACTATTTATCACAATACGATTTCGAAATAATATACCATCCAGGTAAAAATAACTTAGAGGCAGACTGCTTAAGCAGAAACCCGGTGTTAGAGTGTCAAGAGAATGAAGATGATCAACTGAAAACTGTAAATTTAATAAAGATAGAAGATATTTATGAAGATCAAAAGAAGAATGAAGGTATAAAAACTAACAAAGATAAATTATTTTTCAAAGAGAATTTATACTATAAAAGAGTGAAAAAGAAAGAGAAAATCGTACTATCAGAAGAATTTTGCAAGAAATTTATAGAAAACACCCACAAATATTTTTGCCACATTGGCATAAAACAAATGCAAAGAAAAATATTACCATACTATACAGCAAGAAATATTTCAGATAATATAGAGCGAATATGCAAACATTGTGAAATCTGTATAAAAAACAAGTCAAGGGGACAAGATAAGATTGGACTGATGTCTAATCTTGGTCCCGCAAAAAAACCATTTGAAATAGTTTCCATAGACACAATAGGAGGATTCGGTGGTTCACGATCCACAAAGAAATATTTACATCTTCTAGTAGACCACTTTACAAGATTTGCTTATATATTGACATCAAAAACACAAAGCGCAAATGATTTTATTAAGTTGACAGAAAACGTGCTAAAAGAAAACGATATAAAAATAATTTTGACGGACCAATACCCGGGCATAAACTCAAAAGAATTCAAGAATTACTTGGAAAAGCAGAAAATCACGTTGATTTTTACAGCAGTTAATGCACCATTTTCCAATGGTCTAAATGAAAGACTTAACCAAACCCTAATAAATAAAATTAGATGTGCAATAAATGAAGAAGATAAAAGAAGTGCATGGACAACTATAGCGCACAACTGCGTAGGAAGATATAATGAAACTGAACACACGGTCACTAAGTTTAGTCCAAAATATTTATTACGAGGTGAAGATACCTCAACATTACCAAATGAGTTACGGAAGAAGAAAGATAATAATATGCTAGACAATGATAGAACAATTGCCTTCAAAAATAGCACTAAATATCATGAATACAACAAGAGATTATATGATAAAAACAGAAAGGATTACGATTTTAATATCGGAGGCTTAGTATATGTTGAAAATGGTAATCGACTGAATCGGAAAAAACTAGATGAACTGAGAATCGGTCCTTACAAAATTTTAAACAAAATATCAAAATCAATATACGAAATCGACACGGGACACAAAAGAACAGTACCAAATCTATTCCACATCTCTAAACTCATTCCGACTACTAATAATTCAATTGTAATAGGTGCTGCGGGCACCTAACTACGACTTTCTATGATAAGTACAAAAAAAAAAAAAAAAAAAAAATGTGCCAAATTTTTCCTTAAAGGGGGGGAGATGTAAGGAAAGCATCCTTAGAATTTAGCGCGTAAGTCGATAAGTTAGATCTACGATTGTACCAAGTAGTTTAATGAATAGACATGTGGCGTCAGTGCGACAAGGTAAGCCAAAGTGTAAAGCATAGAAACTAAGGAAGTCAAAAATTACATATAAGAACATTAAGCAAGAAACAACGGAGTGAACAATAACATTGAATGTTGTTTCTTTGTTATTACAGGTATGATAAAGAATTAGTCTAAGTTATTATATTATTATTTTTGTTCAAAATAATAAAATCTTTGTTATTACAGAGAAACAATTCTGCTTATTATTCACCTGTAACCCGCACATTGAATAACGCATTATATATATACATGTAGGAATGCGATCGAGCGGATGCGAGTTTGGGAAAGTCTGAAGAGTACTTGAGTTGGGCGATTGTCGTGCGAACGCAGAATGTTTGGGCTCGAATGTTTGTAAGGCGTGAAAGATGAGAACTTTGGAAAACAGCGTGACTGAGAAATTCTGGGTGGTCGTGACCGAATGCGTAGAGTGAGAAAGGTTGACAATTAGAATGAAAGGGAACGAGTGTTTGGAAGAATATATGACGGGGAAAATGCGAGCGCGAGGCAGAAAGTATTGGACGAAAGGTTTTGATTGTGAACGTAGAAAGAGTGTTAAAGTTGCTAAGTTGTAAAGTCGTTTAAGTTGTTTTGTTAAATTGTTTTAAATATATTGTTATTAAGTTTTAATCGCTTCACTTTTATATTTCACACTTGAATTCCACCTTCCGTTCTACATTTTATAGAACATTTCCTATATACATATTATTAAATGTATATATATCCTATATAAGTATTTATTAATATTTAAATGTATACATAAATTAATAATATATATATATATTTATATTATTAGTCTATATAAATACTTATATTTTAATAAGAAAGAAAAATTAAATTTTAATTAATTATTAAATTAATAATATTTGACTAAATAATTGTAATAGTCCACAAACTTAAGAGGGATTGTGCCTATTAGAATTATATAGTCAAATATATTTAAATAATAAATAATTTATTATTTTATAATTAATTATATTTAAAATTTGAAAATACTTATAAATTAATTATAAGAAAGGCGAAATACTAAGATTTAATTAAATTAATTTATATATTTATTTATTTATTTATTTAATTAATTAAATTTTTAATAAATTATAGGTAATAAATTTAAATTTAAGGTAAATTCTTCAGTATCGATGAAAAATTTCCTCCTATTAAAGCTTAAAATTAAATTTAGTTTAATAATTTATATGAATCATAAAATAATAAATAATTAATTAAGAAAAGATTTAAAGAAGAAAATATTTATAAATTAATTAGAAGAAAGGCGAAATACTAAGATTTAATTAAATTAATATCTATATTTATTATAATATTTATTTATTTAATTAATTAAATGTTTAATAAATTATAGGTAATAAATTTAATATTAATATAAATATTTTATTAACAATGTGTTCGAAATTTGACTAAGGAAATTTCTATATTTTATTAAATAGTTTCCTTAATCTTCGAGTAAGCCGGGAGAGGGAGAGTGGTATCGATAAAGGTTAATAAATTGTCAACGCTGAGCTCCGTTTATATTGGTGTTCCAGCCCGGAACACCGTTTATTTGGATTATACAAATTAGAAAGAACAGATTTTAATTGAGTTTTGTTTCCTCCCGATGTATTGGCCTGGTCTGGTTGGTTCCCAACGGTCCGGCTCGTCGGGTAGGTCAGGATCTTCACCTGCGAACTATTGTGGACTGTATTAGTTTTAAAATATAATGTTTATTATTTTTCTAGTCCGTAGCGTCGGCTTATTGCACGGCGTTCAGCCGTGTCGCGACGCTTTTTTGTGACGGTAGTTAATCCCGTTAAGAGAGTAAGTGTTGAGCATCGCGATGCTACAACACATATAGACCCGACTGGTCTGTGTGTTTTGACCGCGTCGCGGTAAACACCGAGGATCTACTCTCTTATGTGTGTATGCGGCTCGCCTATGAAATAGACGATTCCATCGCAATACACACAACGTCTTCTTCCGTTCGTTCCCCTTGCGTGTGTGTTGTAAGTACACACGCAATGTGTAGTCCCATAAGGTCTGGTGCATGGACCTGCAGAAACTGCAGAGTGCCTCCAGTGTAGCAATCCCATAGCCGCTGGGGCCTCTGTGAATTGTTTCTACAGCATTGGTACATGCACTACCGGGCCTACGCTGCGTCAGGCGTAGCCATTGCATCATAGCCCTTGCAGCTGTAAAGGAACGACCGTTGCTTCGATCCACAGATCGAGCGTATTCTGTGACTTATTCAAGACCCCCGTGCGTGAATTCCATCTTCACATGATGCACGGGAACAGGAGAGATTCCTCCACTAGAATACACCTGCTGTTCGTGGGCAGGATTTTAAGAAAGACGTACGCTATTCCGTGGGCGTGCATCCCCTAATGCTTCACAAGGGGTAAGGACAGCAGAGATGCACGGGACAGAATAGTTGATTATTACCGCCTTGGTCGAGCTCCGAAAATCGGAGATCATCGACTGTTCTTTCCTCTTTTCCAGAGGAATTCAGGTGCTTGTGTCAGTGGCCCATAAGAACTTTATGAGTGTCCACCGATGTCACGGAGCTGCGGAACGCGAAACGCACGAATCACATAATTAAACGTCAACCGCGTTTAATTATAAATTCTTCCGCTTTTTCGATCGATGCGCGAGATCACGATCATCGCAAACGACACGTACTTTTCGACCGAACAAACTTCACTCCGTGACCGTTCCGTTTGATTTCGAGACTTCTTTCCGCGGCGACTCCACGCAGTATTCACTTCGAATATTTTCAACGGAACTCCTCGAAAATCACTTACGGAATCCCTCCGAAAATCAGTAACGGAATCTCTCTTCGTTCGTGAGCGCACGGTATTTAATACCTCACGGACGAAGCTTCTTTCTCTCTCACTCTCATGCGTAATCGCCCCTTCTCATTTCGTTATTTTCAATTTGAATTAATCGAATAACAGGCGTTAGAGTCTCGACAAACATCTTTTTTGTACCTTGTGGTTCAATGCCCTCGCGCTGGCAGACAAAGCCAAGGCGATGTTTACCGAAATCCGCCGGTTGAAGTTACCCGATTATTGATATTTTTAATAACGGTAGAATTAGAGGTCGCGAATCCAGGGGCGTCGCTATGTGCGATATCGCCCGAACCTCTTTCCGAAATGCACTTTTTTAAACACAATGAAAAATTTGTTGAAATGAAAATATGAAATTTAAAAAATTTAATATTTATGGAAGAATTTTTTTTAGAGATGTAAATTTCATTAATAGGTAAATAAGTTCAGTAACTATAAAAAATTTGTTGAAATGAAAATATGAAAATTTGAAAATTTAATATCCATCATTGTTTAAAAAAGTGCATTTCGGAAAGAGGTTCGGGCGATATCGCACATAGCGACGTCCCTGGATTCGCGACCTCTAATTCTATCGTTATTAAAAATAAAAATAATCGGGTAACTAAAAACAGCGGATTCCGGTAAACATCGCCTTGGCCTTGACTGCCAACGCCAGGGCATCGAATTTCAAGGTCCAGAAAAAAGCTGTTTGTCGAGGCTCTAACGCCTGTTATTCGATTAATTTAAATTGAAAATAACGAAACGAGAAGGGGCGTTTACGCATGAGAGTGACAGAGAAAGAAACTTCGTACGTGAGGTATTAAATACCGTGCGCTCACGGACGAAGAGAGATTCCGTTTTAAATTTTCGAAGTGTACACTGCATGGAGTTGTCGCGAAAAGAAATTTCGAAATTACACGGAACGGTCACGGAGTGAAGTTTGTTCGGTCGAAAGGTACGTGTCGTTTACGATTGTCGTGATCTCGCGCATCGGCCGAAAAAGCGGAAGAATTTATAATTAAACGCGGTTGGCGTTTAATCATAACATTCGTGCGTTTCGCATTCCGCAGCTCCGTGACGTCGATGGACACCCATAAGTTTCTTATGGTCCATTGACACAAGTACCTGAATTCCTCTGGAAAAGAGGAAAGAACAGTCGAAGATCTCCGATTTTCGGAGCTCGACCAAGGCGGTAATAATCACCTATTGCTGACCGGTGTATCCCTGTATATTCCAATTCGTGAAGCATTAAGGGGATACACGCCCTCAGAATAGGGTACGCTCTTTCTTAAAAACCTGCCTACCAACAGCAGGTGTATTCTAGTGGAGGATATTGGTCCTGCTCCCGTGCACCATGTGAATCGGGGACGCCCTTTCACGCACAGGGGGTCTTGAGAAAGTCCTAGAATACGCTCGATCCGTGCACGATTGAGCTACGGTCGTTCCTTCCAAACTGCAATGGCTACGATGCTAATTGAGCTACGCCTGTCGCAGTGTAGGCCCGGCGGTGCATGCACCAATAATGTAGAAACATCGCAGAGGAGCCCCAGCCGCTCTGCGAATGTAATACTGGAGGCGCTCTGCAGTTTCTGCAGGTCCATGCAGCCAGCCACAATGGGACTACGCATTGCGTGTGCCCTTACAACGCACACGCAAGGGGAACGAGCGGAAGACGGCGTTGTGTGTATTGCGACAAAATCGTCTATTACATAGACGAGTCGAATACACACATGAGAGATAGATCCTCGGTGTTTACCGAGACGTGGTCAAAACACACAGACAAATCGGGTCTATATGTGTTGAAGCATCGTGATGCTCAACACTTAATGTCGTACTGGACGTTCGTATATATAAAACAAAAGTTTCGGTTTATACGTTCGGTGCGATACGGGACTGCGTAGAAAGCATAGGCGAGGTGGCGGACCATAAACGTGACAAAATGACGATCGCCGGCGAAACCGTGTCTGCAGCCATTCACAGCCAAAACATAGTATTGCACGGACGTTTTACTTTACATTGCAGTTTGTCATATTCTTGGTCCTTCTGCATTCTGCTAATTTTAAGATTCCTACAGGTTATGGGCCCAGAGAATCGCGAATCAAGGGTTTGTAAGGCTCGGTAACTCACGGTAATAACGGGATACAGGTGTATCGGTGCATAGTGCATAATTTTTGTGATCAGTGCGAGTGCCTCTGAATATTAAGTAGACAATGGCGAGTCTCGTGAAAATCGAAGGTTTAAATAAAGAAAATTATGACACGTGGAAAATTCAAATGCGCGCGTTATTGGTGAAGAACGATGCGTGGTGTTACGTCAACGGTGAAAAGAAAGCACCAACACTGACGGCCAACGATCCGGCATCGGAAGAAGCGTACCGTGCATGGGCTGCAAACGACGAGAAGGCGAGATCCTACATAATACTGTCGATCAATCCGTCGGAATTAAAACAAGTAAAGGACTGCAAAACATCGAGCGAGGTATGGCGGAAACTTGAGCAGATATACCAGTCACGGGGGCCTGCGCGTAAAGCTACGCTACTGAAGAAATTGACTCTACAGCGGTTGAACGAGGGCGAAGAGGTTCGCGAACACCTCAGAAAATTCTTTGATGCTGTCGACAAACTGCACGAAATGGATGTGGACATCAACGCGGATTTGCTAGCAATTTTGTTGCTGTACAGTTTGCCACAGAGTTCTGAGAATTTCCGCTGTGCAATTGAGTCGCGTGATGAGTTGCCATCTCCCGATACTCTTCGAATCAAAATTATCGAAGAAAGTGACGCACGCAAAAATGAAACGCGTGACACAGTACCTAACGCCATGATTGCTAGAAGACGTGTAATACCAAATTATGGGAGAAATAACTATATTAGAGCTGCGGAAAATAATGATGAGGATCGCTCGAAAACGAAATGTTTTCGATGTCGAAAATTCGGCCATATTGCATCTGAATGCCGCAAGGGCAAAAACACAAGACACTCGGCTAAAGGTGCTAGCAGCGATATCTCCCTTTACACAACGTCGGAATTCGGGAAAAATTGCGAGATAACGCGAGTGAATAGCGGGGTGAGCGACGGACAGTGGTGCTTGGACAGTGGCAGCACATCTCACCTGTGCAAAGATTTGAGTAATTTCAAAATTATCGACAAAAGGCTGCATGGAAAATTAAACCTTGCAAGTAACGCGTCGACAAACATTGACGCGAGTGGAACTTTGTGCGTGGTCATCGATGAAAAGGGTTCGGAAATGAACTTGACGATAGAAGATGCTCTGCACGTGCTGGACCTAAGAACAAACTTGTTATCGGTCGGGAAAATAACGGATCGTGGGTACAGAGTACTTTTCACAAAAGATCAAGCCAACATCATCGACGAGAGATGCAATAAGATGTTGACCGCCATTCGTAAAAATGGCCTATATTACGTGACACAAAAGGGATCCACACACGGGGCCATGGCAGCAGACGAGGAAGCAACGAAGCCGCAACGGAACAACGAGCTCGAGATATGGCACAGGCGGTTTGGACATTTAAATCAGCAGGATCTACTGGAAGCGAAGCGGAAGTGCATCATACCGAGCGGCAGTGTTGAAGATTTTAAAAAGACATTGCGTTGCGAAATCTGTATTCAAAATAAGATGACGCGAACACCGTTTCCGGAACAATCGAAGCGTGCGACGGAAGTGTTAGAAATAATTCATAGCGACGTCTGTGGCCCCATGCGAACGCAATCACACGCAGGTAACAAATATTTCGTTACGTTCATCGACCATCATTCTAGATGGTGCGAGGTAAGGTTCATAAGGTCAAAGGACCAAGTATTTGACGTATTCCGAGAATTTAAGAGCTATATAGAAAATCAGACCGGTCGCAAAATTAAATTCCTACAATCAGATAATGGGAAGGAGTATGTAAATTCACGGTTTGATAAATTTTTAAGCGATAACGGGATTAAACGTAGGTTATCGGTCGCGTATAATCCACAGCAGAACGGGGTAGCCGAGCGGAAGAATCGGACAATAGTAGAAACGGCAAGATGTCTAATCGCGCAATCCGGTCTACCGCGATCTTTTTGGGCAGAAGCCGTATCGACGGCGAATTATATTCGTAATCGATGCCCGTCGAGAGCTATAGCCGGAGAATCTCCCTTCGAGAGGCTTTACGGGAAGCTGCCCGTTGTAAAATATTTCCGCGATTTTGGATGCGACGTTTATTTTCTAAAGAATGATCTCAATAAAGGGAAGTTCGAACCACGCTCGCGAAAAGGGATTTTCCTCGGATATTCCGAATGTTCGAAGAGATATCGAATCTGGAACAAGGAAGGAAAACGGGTAGAAATCGCATGCGATGTGAGGTTCCTTGAAAATTTCAGCGCGAACGATGTTCAAAATTCTGCCGTAAAGAGCGTTTCCTCCGAAAATATCCCGCGGAATGATTTAGGCCGCGACGAACGCAATAGTGAACCATTAACTTTCGATATCGACCTGTCTTCTCAGCATTATCAGAATGATAATGTTGAGAACGGGGGCGGTACAGATGAATCGAGCGATAGCGCGAATGAATTAAACGCGGATAATGACAATCGCGAAGACGAACAGCTTCGGAGAGGTAGAGGGAGACCCAGAAAGATACTTACAGGTATGAGGGGTAGACCCCGAAAAGAGTACAATATGGTGCAGATAGCAAGTACCGCGGTCGAACAGACGTTTATGGCCGAGATCCCTCTAGAGCGCGCCATCGCGGGTCGGGACGCGGATGAATGGCACCAGGCCATTGCCATCGAATTAGGATCTATATTAAAAAATGATACGTGGGAAATTGTCGAGCGTCCAAAGAATGCAAAAGTAGTAGGAAGTCGCGTCGTCCTATGTAATAAATATAAACCTGACGGTGAAATTGACCGTCGGAAGGCGAGAATAGTAGCGCGTGGATTTTCGCAACGTTACGGGGTTGACTTTAACAAAACTTTCGCTCCGGTTGCGCGTTTACAATCAATTAGAACTATGGCTGCTCTTGCGGCTGAACACAATATGAAAATCCACCAAATAGATGTGACGTCAGCCTACCTGAACGGTAAACTCGAAGAAGAAGTTTTTATGGAAGTTCCCCGTTGCGTCGATAAGGCCTTAGATATTTTAGCCGGAACCGAAAGGGGCGATTACAATATAAAAACGAGAGCTATCGAAATGAAGCGCAATTTAAGAAACGGCGATAAGGTTTGCTTATTGCGGAAGGCTTTATACGGTCTAAAACAGGCTGGTCGTAGTTGGCATCGTCGTTTGGATAAGGAATTGAAAACATTCGGATTATTTCCGAGCAGGGCTGATCCGTGTTTGTATTATCAGGGGCGAGGAAGACATTTTAATAGTCCTTGTGTATGTGGACGACATATTAATAGCCTCGCGTAACCTAAATAACATAGATCGTTTTAAGCGTTATATCGGAAACATTTTTCAAATCCAAGATCTGAACAACGTGAAATACTGCTTAGGAATAGAATTTAAACGTTCCAAGCAAACAATAGAAATTAGCCAGCGAGATTATATAAAAGATCTACTAGAACGTTTCGGAATGACAAATTGTAAACCGGCATCGACTCCGATAGATTTAAGTAGAAAATTACAGAAGGAGCCCGAGGATCCAGGTAAAGACAATTAAAATTTTCCGTTTCGGGAACTCATAGGTTCGCTTATGTATTTAGCGGTAGCTACCAGGCCGGATATACAGTGGGTCAAAAAAGTATTCGTACACCTAGTTTTTTTGTAATAACTTTATTTAAAGAAATGATACACAAATAAAAATTATTTCGATTAATAGTCTATTATGTACAAAGATAATGTGCAAATGAAGAATCTTTAATAACGCATAACAAAAGAGTAACACAACAAATACAAGAATTTGAGAGCAAAAAAAGTATTCGTACACTTATAGTTCAACTGCTAAATTTTGAAAAACCCGCACGTATCGTCGGAACACTGACCAAAATGTAAACAATTGTTTGTTTATGTAGTAGCCTCTGCGTGTACTGTGCAGTTAGTACTTCCTTGAACCCTGTACAGACATCATGACAACGAAGAAAAATGAAATACCTGTATCAGTGCGAGATCGTATTATTTTCCTTCGAAAACGTGTAGAGAGTTATAGGAAAATTGGGAAACAAGTAAATTTAAGTTTCACAACAGTACAGTGCATTATTAAGAAATATGAGGCAACGAAAACAACAGAAAATAATCCACGAACAGGTCGGCCAATGATACTCACGGTTAGAATGCGTTGAAGTATAATTAAAGAAGCTGTAAAAAATCCATTTGTAAGTGCCCGAACTTTATGCGATTATATCGCGTCAACATCAGGGAAGGTGGTGTGCTCTCAAACCATACGAAACGTTTTACACTCTGCTGAAATATATGGCAGAGCTGCAAGAAAAAAGCCATATATTAATAATACAAATAGAGAAAAACGTTTAGGTTTCGCTAAAACCTATGTAAATAAACCCATTGAATTTTGGAGACGTGTTATCTTCTCGGATGAATCTAAATTCAATATTTTTGGCTCTGATGGGATGAAATTCGTGTGGAGGAAACCCAATCAATACCGAGCTTCAGCAAAAGAATCTTAAACCAACTGTGAAGCACGGGGGAGCAAGCGTAATGATGTGGGGCTGTATGGCGTCTAGTGGTGTTGGAAATATTGCATTTATAGATGGAATAATGAATGCAAAGATGTATATCGAGGTGTTGCGTAATAATTTAGAAGAAAGTGCAGTTAAATTGGACCTGAATGGGAATTATTATTTTCAGCAGGATAACGACCCAAAACACACACCTATGAAAACAGGAGAATGGTTGTTATACAATGTTGCCAAACAACTAGTTACACCACCACAGTCCCCCGATATTAATCCAATAGAAAATTTGTGGCACTTGTTGGATATAGAAGTAAGGAAAAGAAAAATATCTAATAAATCGGATCTACAACGAGTAATTTTAGAAGAATGGCAAAAGATACCAAAGGATACAACTCTGAAATTGGTGGAATCCATGCCTAGAAGATTAGAAGCCATTATTAAAGCTAAAGGGATGCATACTAAATATTAGTTACTAAGTAGAACTGAGATAATCATAAACTGTACGAATACTTTCTACTGTACGAATACTTTTTTTGCTCTCAAATTCTTGTATTTCTTGTGTTACTTTTTTGTTATGCGTTATTAAAGATTCTTCATTTGCACATTATCTTTGTACATAATAGACTATTAATCGAAACAATTTTTGTTTGTGTATCATTTGTTTAAATAAAGTTATTGCAAAAAAGTTAGGTGTACGAATACTTTTTTGACCCACTGTAGCTCACGCGGTCAGCGCACTGAGTCAATTTAATAATTGTTTTGGAAAGTCTCATTGGGTAGAAGCGAAGCGCGTTCTACGTTATTTAAAGGGGACTTCGAATATAGGTCTGATTTATATAGCCAACGGCGCGTCGATAGAGGGGTACGCGGATGCCGATTGGGGAAACTCCACGGAAGACCGAAAATCCTTTACGGGATATTGTTATAATCTCGCAGGGGCCGCGGTTTCTTGGGCGTCCAAGAAACAAAAGACAGTTGCTCTCTCTTCTGTTGAGGCGGAGTATATGAGTATGAGCGAGGCTACAAAGGAAGCCATATACCTGCGGCGTTTCCTTTTAGAATTAGGATTTGAATCCAAATCAAGGATCAAATTGTTTTGCGACAACCAGGGTGCGATTAAACTAGCGGAAAACCCTGTATTCCATAGTCGCACTAAGCATATAGATATAAGACATCATTTTGTTCGCGACGTTTTGAGGGATGAGGAAAAAAAATTAAATTATGTCCCAACTGGCGAGATGGTGGCCGATATATTTACAAAAGGTCTGCCAGGTCAGAAACACAAACAAATGTCAAGAATGTTAGGATTAAACCTTGATATGTAAAATTGGGGTTGAAAATCGTCCCGTCTCGAGGGGAAGTGTCGTACTGGAACGTTCGTATATATAAAACAAAAGTTTCGGTTTATACGTTCGGTGCGATGCGGGTCTGCGTAGAAGGCATAGGCCAGGTGGCGGACCACAAACGTGACAAAATGACGATCGCCGGCGAAACCGTGCCTGCAGCCAGTCACAGCCGAAACATAGTATTGCACGGACGTTCTTTCGTTACATTGTAGTTTTACATATTCTTGGTCCTTCTGCATTCTGCTAATTTTAAGATTCCTACACTTAATCTCTTAACAGGATTAACTACCGTCGTAAAAACTCGTCGCGACACGGCTGAACGCCGTGCAATAAGCCGACGGTTCGGACCTAAAAATAATAAATATTTATATTTTAAAACTAATACAGTCCACATTGTTCGCAGGTGAAGATCCTGACCTACCCGATCAGCCGGACCGTTGGGCGCCAACCAGGCCAGGCCATTACATCGGGAAGAAACATTCATTAATATCTCTTCTTTTTAATTTGTATCATCCAAATAAACGGTGTTCCGGGCTGAAACACCACTATAAACGGAGCTCAGCGTTGACAATTTATTAACCTTTATCGATACCACTCTCCCTCTCCCGGCTACTCGAAGACTAGGGAAATTATTTATTTTAATATAAAATTTCCTTAGTCAAATTTCGAACAATCATAAATTTTTTAAGATATAAATTTAATTTATAGACGAATAGGTTCAATAATAGTGAAAGATTTGTCGAAATAAAAATATAATTAAAAAATTTAATATTTATATTTTTTAAGATATAATTTAATTTATAAGCAAATAAGTTCAGTATTGATGAAAAATTTACCTTATAAAAAATATAAAATTAAATTAAATCTAATAATTTATATTGATGGATAATAAATTATAGGTAATAAATTTAATTTTAAGATAAATTATTCAGCACCCATGAAATATTTATTTTATAAAAAATATAAAATTAAATTAAATCTTATAATTTATGTCGTACTGGAACGTTCGTATATATAAAACAAAAGTTTCGGTTTATACGTTCGGTGCGATACGGGACTGCGTAGAAGGCATAGGCCAGGTGGCGGACCATAAACGTGACAAAATGACGATCGCCGGCGAAATCGTGCCTGCAGTCAGTCACAGCCGAAACATAGTATTGCACAGATGTGTTTTCTTTACATTGTAGTTTTACATATTCTTGGTCCTTCTGCATTCCGCTAATTTTAAGATTCCTATGGGATTTAAATATTGATCTTTAATTTTTATATTTTCATTTTTGTGTCATTTATTATTATTATTATGGATTCCAGGTGTTTTGCCACGAATTCGTTATGATGAAATAATATATATATGTTTGTTTAAAAAACTTTAAACTCGACTAAGGGTATATGCCCTAGTCTTTGAATCGCCAGAAGAGGGAGAGTGGTATCGACAAAGGTTAAGAACTGTCAACGCTGAGGTATATTTATATTGGTGTCCGATGCGGAACACCGTTTATTTGAATTGTACAAATTAGAATGAAGAATAATAATAAAAATAAAGAGAGGTTGCGCCTGCTCCTTGGCCCGATTTGTATTTGCCTGGCCTTGTCGAGTGGTCCGGCTTGTCGGGCTGGTCAGGGTCTTCACCTGCGAACAATGTGGACTGTATTAGTTTTACAAGATAAATATTTATTATTCTTAGGTCCGAATCGTCGGCTTATTGCACGGCGTTAATCCGTGTCGCGACGATTTCTTGCGGCGGCAATTAATCCTGTTAAGAGATTAGTGTTGAGCATCGCAATGCTCAACACATATAGATCAGACGCGTCGGTGTGTTTAGACTACGTCTTGGTAAACACCAAGGATCTACTCTCTCATGTGTGTATTCGACTTGTCTACTACATAGACGATTCCATCGTAATACACACAACGCCTTCTTCCGCTCGTTCCCCTTACGTGTGCGTTGTAAGGACACACGTAATGCGTAGTCCATTATGGCTGGCCGCATGGACCTGCAGAAACTGCAGAGCGCCTCCAGTATTTCTTTCGCAGAGCGGCTGGGGCCTCCTCGCATTGTTTCTGCATTATTGGTGCATGCACCGCCGGACCTACACTGCGACAGGCGTAGCTCAATTAGCATCATAGCCATTGCAGTTTAGAAGGAACGACCGTAGCTCAATCGTGCACGGATCGAGCGTATTCTAGGACTTTCAGTAAGACCCCCTGTGCGTGAACGGGCGTCCCCAATTCACTTGGTGCACGGGAGCAGGACCATTATCCTCCACTAGAATACACCTGCTGTTGGTAGGCAGGTTTTAAGAAAGAGCGTACCCCACTCTGTAGGCGTATATCCCCTTAATGCTTCACGAATTGGACAGCAGGGATACACCGAACAGAATAGGTGATTATTACCGCCATGGTCGAGCTCCGATAGTCGGAGATCATCGACTGTTCTTTCCTCGTGTCCAGAGGAATCCAGGTGACTTTTGTCGGTGAACCAGATGCAACTCATGTTTGTTCACCGACATCACGGAGCTACAGGATGCAAAATGCTTGAATCTAGAATTGGAGAAAGCCACGTCCAATTCTAGAATCTCCCGTATGTATGACCGATAGACGAAACCACGAAACGCGTAACGTTCCCGTACCTTTCTTTACGACAAACTTCAACTCCGTGATTATTTCCGTTTGAGATATTAAACTATACTTTTCTGCGCAAGGCAAAATTTCGAAACGGAATGCGCCTTCGTCTGCGTGCACTCGGTATTAAATACCACGCAGACGAAGTATGTCTTTCTCTCTCACTCGTATATGAACGCCCTTTCTTTGGTCGTTAGTTAAAATTTCAAATTTGACGAGCTACGGGCGTTAGGGATTCGTTAAACATCTTTTTTCTACCTGGCTGTTCGATTTCCTCGAACAACAAATGCCAAGGCCGCGTCGATGTTTACCGAATCTGCCGTTAAACATTACTCGATTACCGTTGCTTTTAAGAATGTACAATGCAGAGGTCGCGAATCCAGGGGCGTCGCTATGCGCGATATCGCCCGAACCTCTTTCCGCAATGTACTATTTTTAACAATGTTGAAGAGATTTATTGATAATTAGTTTAATGTATTCTGTAATTATTTATTTATTAAAAGATATTATTACTAATTTTTGAAGTTAATAGAATAAATTAATTCTGTATTATGTTTACAAAACATATACTTATTCAAGTTCATTAACTTAATTTAATAATTTATCTCAAAATTTATTAAATCAAGAATTGGTTATATAGTAAGAAAAATAAAGTAAAGTAAAAATTTTATTTATAATAATGAAAGGATGTTCAATTATTTGTCCTCCTAGTCATGTTAATAAAATAAAATTTGTAATAAAAAGTCAATAATAGAATTGACTTATTGGATAAAATATATTAGTTTTTATTAAGTAATTTGTATCAAATGGTAAAATTGAAGAGATTAATAAAATTACTCCTCCTAATTTATTATTAATTGATCGTAAAATAGAGTAAGCGAATAAAAAATATCATTCTGGTTTAATATGTGGAGGGGTAACCATAGGGTTTGCTTCAGTAAAATTATCAGGATCTCCTAATAAATAAGAATTTTGAAAAATTAATAATAATAATGTTAGTATAATAATTATAGTAATTGAATCTTTTAAGGTGAAATAAGGATGAAATGGAATTTTATATTTATTAGAATTAGAATTAATAGGATTATTTGATCCTGAAATATGTAGGAAAAAAATATGAATAACTACTAGTAATAAAATAATTAATGGTATAATAAAATGAATTGAATACAATCGATTTAGTGTGGCATTATTAATTGAATAACCACCTCAAATTCATTCAACAATTACTTGACCAATAAAAGGAATTACAGAAATTAAATTAGTAATTACTGTTGCACCTCAAAAAGATATTTGACCTTATGGAAGAACATATCCTATAAATGCTGTCATTATTGATAATAAAAAAATTATAATTCCCATATTTCAAACATAATTTAATTTAAATGAACTATAATAAATATTTCGTCTAATATGAATATATATTATAATAAAATAAAATGATGCTCCATTTATATGAATTAGTCGAATTAATAATCCGGAATTTGTATCTTTTATAATGTGAACAATTCTTTTAAAAGCTATATCAATATTTGGACAATAATGAAAAGATAAAAATAATCCTGAAATAATTTGAATTAATAAGAATACTCCTAATAATGAACAACAATTTCATCAATAATTAATATTAACCCATTGCCGCACACTTTTCATTTGACGATCGCGCTCAGAAACGCACTTTTTTTTCAATTATTGACGACTGCCAGATGGAATCAAGTGTAAGTTGTATGTTTGCAAGTGAAAATTATCACATTCGGCCACAGTTTTTCCAAAAAAACTCTCGACGGCTATAACCGTCACTTGCTCATCATGTCATTTTTTCTCTTCTCAGAGCAAATGACGGCTATGACCGTCGTGACGAGTATATAGCATTTGCTTTACTAATTCAAAATGATTCCTATGAATAAAAGAGAGTAAATAGGTGTAATCTTAACACAAGAAAATCAGTTTAAAACAAAATCATAATTTGTAAGTTATTTTGCTTATAAAATAGTATAATAATAACCACATAAAAAGACAATTAATATGCTGTCTGGCATGCTATAACTTTTTTTCTAGCTGTGTTACTCAATAATTGACAAATGTATGTGTTAGTACACTTCGTACTAACGCTGTTCTTTTTTTTATTGATTAAAATGTGCACGACGGCTATAGCCGTCATTTGCCTAGATATCGCCAAAGATCGGACGGCTATAGCCGTCATTTGTGGCAACGGGTTAATAGGGGTAGGAAGTATAATTAATCTATTAAAAAATATTTTTGTTAAAATACTTGAATTTATGAATTTATTATAATTTTTCAATAATAATATGGAGTTTAATGTTTAGATCGAAGTGATTTTTTAAAAATAAAACAAATTTTATAAATTATATAAAGAGTAATTAATAATAAAATAATCATTATTAATATTAATCAAATTTTATAATTTAAATAAATGTTGGCTAGATTTAATTTATTATAAATAAAATAATTTAATTTATAATTTATATATATATAAAAAGAAATTATTAAATTAATAATTATAAAATAGATTAAAAATTAGAAATTGAATATTAAATGTATGGGATTATTTATAATTCTACAGAAATAAGCAAATAAAACTATTAAACCTCTTAAAATAGAAATTATAATTAACATTCAATTTAATCAATTTTTAGTAGATATATTTATATTGTTGGAGTTTGAACGACGCGCGGAGGTGTCACGAGCGCCCCATTGACATCTTGTGGATGTGGGCGGTACCATCAGAGGTCCGTGAACGCGTCCACACTTGATATATGTAATATAACCACACATGTTAACGAGATAAATTATTGTATTGTATAACAACGCTTACTCCCCACGAATATTCAATAACCTACAGGTTATGGGCCCAGGACTTCGGAAATAAGGAATAAGCGTGAACAAGGAAAATACGAGGAAATATAAGAATACAGTTTGCGTCGAAATTTTTTTTGAGGTTAACCACGTGCAATTATGGCATCATCCAACACTGTTCGAATTGATCTTTTGAATAAGGACAATTACGATACTTGGAAGATACAAATGGAAGCACTTCTTATTAAGAACGACATGTGGGAATACGTATCAGGTGAAAATCCCCAACCTGAATGTGTAGAAGGACAAGCGGCATCGCTGGCTGTAGTGAAAGCGTGGAAGGCAAAGGACATGAAAGCCAGATCGGATCTTATTCTGTCGATCGGCGCAACGGAACTGAAACAAGTAAAAGGATGTACGACTTCGAGGGAAGTATGGTTGAAGCTAGAATCCATTTTCCAATCGAAGGGACCGGCGAGAAAGGCGACACTTCTAAAACAGTTAACCCTTCATCGAATGGAAGACGGTGAAGATGTGCGCGAACATCTCAGAAGGTATTTCGATACAGTTGATAAATTGAGTGCAATGGATGTGGACATAAATCCTGATTTGTTAGCCATTATGTTGTTGTACAGTCTTCCTCCGTCATTTGATAATTTTAGGTGCGCTATTGAATCACGCGATGACTTACCATCCCCTGAATTATTACGTGTAAAAGTTACGGAAGAAAGCGACGCGCGGAAAAATGACACGCGCAGTTCAACGTCGAACGCGATGTATGTGAAGAAACAATTTGATCGTCGGTATAATACGAACCAAAATTTTCAGTATAATCAAAAGAATAAAAAGGAAACATTTAAATTCAAATGCCATAAATGTCGGAAGGTAGGACATAAAGCTGTGGACTGTAGACAATTTAATAATGTAAGTAATAAACAAGCGAACAAGGCAGATGATGTAAGTTTATACATCACCAAGGAAGGTGGTTCACCAATGAAGATGGCACTAAAAATGGATGTCTCAGATCCAATTGAAAGATGGTGTTTTGATAGTGGCTGTACGTCTCACATGTGCAAAGATGAAACAAAGTTCTCTGAAATTTGCAACGTTGATTCAGGAAAGGTAAACCTTGCCAATAATGCTTCAACGGAAATAAAGGGTAGAGGTACTGTATCTATCACTTCAGCAAATGATGAACATTCAGCAAATGTAAAAATAGCTGATACATTGCACATTCCTGACCTGCGTACAAACCTGATATCAATTGGAAAAATCACTGACAAGAATTATAAAGTCGTATTTGATAATAAGAAAGCTACAGTAATAAACCAACAAGGTGAAGTTAAACTGGTGGCTGATCGGATTGATGGACTATATTATCTACGTGTAGCACCCTCAGAAGTTAGTGCAGGTGCAAAAGAAGAAGGGAATTTCAACTCCAATAAACTCACATTAGAGCATTGGCATCGTCGAATGGGTCACTTGAATATTAAGAATCTTCTGGAATATACCAGAAAGGGAGCAGTGCAAGGAATCAATTTAAAAAATGTAAACAAAAATATTGTGTGTGATGTTTGCATAAAAGGAAAAATGTCAAGAACTCCATTCCCAGTAGAACCAAAGAGAAGCACAGAATTATTAGAAATAATACATTCTGATGTTTGTGGTCCAATGCGTATTGAATCAAATGGTAAAGCCAAATATTTTGTAACATTCATCGATGATCACTCTCGATGGTGTGAAATCCGGTTATTGAGGAAGAAGAGTGAAGCCTTTAATGCATTCAAAAACTATAGAACATTAATGGAAACTCGTACTGGCAAGAGAATCAAGTACCTTCAAACTGATAATGGTACTGAATACATTAATGGAGATTTCGAAGAATTTTTAAAAGCAAATGGCATTGGCCGGAGACTTACAGTGACTCATACTCCTGAGCAGAATGGTATTGCTGAAAGGAGAAACCGCACGTTACTCGATATGGCCAGATGCTTATTAATCCAATCGGGCCTCCCGATGTCTTTTTGGGGGGAAGCGGTAAACACTGCCAACTATACTCACAATCGTTGCCCTTCTAGACCCCTTGAAGGTAGATCTTCATATGAAAAATGGACTGGGAAGATTCCCAATGTGCACCATTTACGAGAATTTGGTTGCGAAGTGTTCGTCCATAACCGAGAACCAACAAAAGGGAAATTTGATTTGAGATCTCAAAAAGGAATTTTCGTGGGATATTCGGAAACATCGAAAGCATATAGAATATGGTTACCTGATGAGAAAAGGGTTGACATTGCACGAGATGTGAAATTTACTGAACCAGTTCAGTTTTCATCAAAGGTGGGTATTCCTGGAAATAGCATGAAAAATCTTGAAGAAAATGCCATGGAAGATCGTGATGGGAATCAGTTGGAAATGGAATTCTCCTTTGAGCGAAGTGATGAAAATCAAGACGTCGAATCACCGGAAGCACAGCAAGAGTCAAGCCATAATGAATCACGCAGAGGTCGCGGTAGGCCTCTGAAAATTATGACTGGACTCAGGGGGAGACCAAGGAAGCAGTATCAGGCTGCAAATCTAAGTAACGAAACTGCAGAAACCTACATTACTGAGGTTCTTCTAGAGAAAGCTATCCAGGGTGAAGATGCAGAAGAATGGTTTGAAGCTATTGTTGCAGAGGTAAGGTGTATTTTGAAAAATAACACATGGATCCTTACCGACCGACCAGGAGACAAGGCTGTGATCGGAAGTAGAATCGTGTTGACAAATAAGTACAAACAAGATGGCACGCTGGAACGAAGAAAAGCCAGAATTGTGGCAAAAGGGTTTACACAGCGTCCAGGAGTCGACTTCCGAGAAACATTCGCCCCAGTAGCACGAATTGGTTCTATTCGGGCACTGATGGCTTTGGCTGCCAAATATAATATGAACGTGGATCAACTCGACGTAACGACCGCTTATCTTAATGGAAACCTAGAAGAAACAGTCCACATGGAAATTCCAAAAATGATGCAAGAGTCATTAGAATTCATTATTGAAAACGAAGCGTCTGACAGTGACATTAGGAAGAAGGCAATATACATGCTTGGTACCTTTAAACGTGGCAATAAGGTATGTCTATTGAAGAAGGCCCTATATGGTCTGCGGCAAGCAGGTCGATGTTGGTTTCAAAGACTGAACGAAGAACTAACAAAATTCGGAATGAACCAATCGTCAGCGGATTCATGTGTCTACTACATGGGAAGTGGAGAGAATTTATTACTAATCGCAGTGTATGTGGATGACATTATTGTCGCCTCACAGAAAAGAGAGAGAATCACAAAAGTAAAGAAGCATCTCTCGAACATATTTGAAGTGAAGAATCTTGGTGGAGTCAAGCATTGCTTGGGAATCGAGTTTGAGCAATCGAAGGATGGCATCACCATGACTCAAAGGGGCTATGTAAGAGATCTGTTAACACAGTTTGGGATGTTAGATTCAAAACCGGTTGCTACACCCCTAGAGCCAGGAACGAAACTCGAGAAGAAAGAACAATCGCTAAACGAGAACGAGAAGTCTCCACCGTATAGACAGCTGATCGGTGCTTTGATGTACCTAGCTGTGTGCACACGACCCGACTTAGCCTACACGGTAAGTTATTTGAGCCAATTTAATGACTGCTTTGATTCTAGTCATTGGACTGCTGCGAAACGGGTGCTCAGATATCTGAGAGGTACCGTGAACATCGGACTGCGATACGGAGCAGGAACTGGGCAACTGGAGGGCTACGCTGATGCAGATTGGGCAAACTGTCCCACTGATAGGAGGTCCTACACCGGCTATGTATTTAAACTAGCTGGGTGCCCTATCTCGTGGGAATCCAAAAAACAAAGAACACCAGCACTCTCTTCGACAGAGGCAGAGTATATGGCCCTAACCGAAGCAGCAAAAGAAGCTACTTATTTGCAACATTTCTTTACGGAGATCGGATTTCCGGAATTAGCGACTATGAAAGTATTTGGTGACAATAATGGTGCTTTGAAATTGGCAGAGAATCCTGTGCATCATAACAGAAGTAAGCACATAGATGTGCGTCACCATTATATCCGGGAAGTCTTAAAACAGGGACGATTGGTGATCCAGCACATTCCAACTGCAGATATGCCTGCGGACATGCTTACGAAGAGTATTCCTCGACCAAAACAAAGAAGATGTTTGGAACTCCTGGGTATCATAGGAGTAAATTGATGGTCGTGAAACCCTCCTTACTTCGAGGGGGAGTGTTGGAGTTTGAACGACGCGTGGAGGTGTCACGAGCGCCCCATTGACATCTTGTGGATGTGGGCGGTACCATCAGAGGTCCGTGAACGCGTCCACACTTGATATATGTAATATAACCACACATGTTAACGAGATAAATTATTGTATTGTATAACAACGCTTACTCCCCACGAATATTCAATAACCTACATATATAAATTCAATAATATATTATTAATAAAGTTAGTAATATTTATTGAAAAATTGATATTTCAATTTTTGTAAATTTAAAATATCTAATTAAAATTAAAATTATTGCGATTAAATAATAATTTGTAAAAATTATGATTTTTATTATTAATATAAAATTTCAAAACATAGTTTAATAAAGCAATAATTTTGGGAATTATAGATATAATATAATTATTTTTTTGAAATTTTGACTAAAAAGAATTTATTCTTAACTATAATTTACAAAATTATTGTTTTATTAAACTATTTAGTCATTATTTATAAGAATTTTAAACTTTTTAATTATTATATTTTTAATATTATTTATATTATTAACTTTAGAAAATCATTTTTTAATAACATTAACAGGGATTTTATTAGCGAACACGTGTTATACGGCGACGCGCGACGAACGTTCTGGTGGCAAAGCGTGGTTCCCTTGTTTTTCGGCTGCAACGCCACCCACACACACAACGTACGATCGGATCACGCATCGATCCACTCTCACACCCTCTCTATCGATGCGAACGCAATACAAGCAAGTCGATGCAGTATACAGATTTGCATCACAGAATTGCTCCGTCATTCATAGCATACATCTTTACATTAAATTTAACATTTCGACTGCCTTATCGTGTTTTACTTTTGGTAGTGCTTTCGTAGAAACATCAGCAAGCATCCAATCGGTTCTTAAATAACTAATTTTTATTTCCTTTTTTTCAACTAGTTCTCGCGTAAAATGATACCGAATGTCTATATGCTTGCTTCTTTTGTGAAATACTGCGTTCTTGGCAAGCTTTATCGCACTTTGATTGTCACAAAACACACACACTGGATCTTCCACAAGATTATCAAATTGCATATGGTTCATTAGGTTTTTCAAATACACAGTTTCTTTTGCCACTTCACAGAGAGCGACGCACTCTGCTTCCATAGTCGACAATGATACTGTCTGTTGCTTCTTTGATCTCCAGCTGACTGGTACTCCTGCTAGAGTTAACACATTGCCCGAGCACGATCGTCGATCTTCGATATCACCAGCCCAATCGGAATCCGAGTATGCGATTAGTTTCAGTTTGTTTTTCTCGTATTTGATACCATATGTTGTCGTTCCTTTGAGATATCGTAGCACCCGCTTGGCTAAATACCAATGTTCTTTTCCAGGATCGGAACAGAATCTGCTTAACGTGTTCACAGCGAAAGCAATATCTGGTCTGGTCGCATTTGCTAAGTGAACGAGTCCGCCAATAAGTTCACGATACGGGCGATTTTTCATTTCTAATCTTTCTTCATCGTTTTTCGGACCCAAATCTCCTGTGATTTTTGTATTGGATTTTATCGGTGTTTAAAAAAGTGCATTTCGGAAAGAGGTTCGGGCGATATCGCACATAGCGACGCCCCTGGATTCGCGACCTCTAATTCTATCGTTATTAAAAATAATAATCGGGTAACTCAAACCGGCGGATTTCGGTAAACATCGCCTTGGCTTTGTCTGCCAGCGCGAGGGCATTGAACCGCAAGATCCAAAAAAGATGTTTGTCGAGACTCTAACGCCTGTTGTTCGATTAATTCAAATTGAAAATAACGAATCGAGAAAGGGCGTTTCGCATGAGAGTGAGAGAGAAAGAAACTTCGTCCGTGAGGTATTTAATACCGTGCGCTCACGGACGAAAAGAGATTCCGTTTTAAAAGTTCGAAGTGTATACTGCGTGGAGTCGCCGCGAAAAGAAATTTCGAAATCACACGGAACAGTTACGGAGTGAAGTTTGTCCGGTCGAAAAGTACGTGCCTTTTACGATTGTCGTGATCTCACGCATCGACCGAAAAAGCGGAAGAATTTATAATTAAACGCGGTTGGCGTTTAATCATGAGATTCGTGTGTTTCGCGTTCCCCAGCTCCGTGACGTCGGTGGACACCCATAAGTTTCTTATGGTCCATTGACACTAGCACCTGAATTCCTCTGGAAAAGAGGAAAGAACAGTCGATGATCTCCGATTTTCGGGGCTCGACCAAGGCGGTAATAATCACCTATTCTGTCCCGTGCATCTCTGCTGTCCCTATTCGTGAAGCATTAGGGGATGCACGCCCACGGAATAGCGTACGTCTTACTTAAAATCCTGCCCACCAACAGCAGGTGCATTCTAGTGGAGGATACTTCTCCTGTTCCCGTGCATCATGTGAATCGGGAATTCGCGCACGGGGGTCTTGAAAAAGTCACAGAATATGCTCGATCTGTGGATCGAAGCAACGGTCGTTCCTTTACAGCTGCAAGGGCTATGATGCAATAGCTACGCCTGTCGCAGTGTAGTCCCGGCGGTGCATGCACAAATAATGTAGAAACAATGCACAGAGGCCCCAGCGGCTATGTGATTGCTACACTGGAGGCACTCTGCAGTTTCTGCAGGTCCATGCACCAGGCCTTCATGGGACTACGCATTGCGTGTGTACTTACAACACACACGCAAGGGGAACGAACGGAAGAAGACGTTGTGTGTATCGCGACGGAATCGTCTATTTCATAGGCGAGTCGAATACACACACAAGAGAGTAGATCCTCGGTGTTTACCGAGACGTGGTCAAAACACACAGACACGTCGGGTCTATATGTGTTGAAGCATCGTGATGCTCAACACTTAATCTCTTAACAGGATTAACTACCGTCGTAAAAACTGGTCGCGACACGGCTGAACGCCGTACAAAAGCCGACGGTACGGACCTAAAAATAATAAATATTTATATTTTAAAACTAATACAGTCCACATTGTTCGCAGGTGAAGATCCTGACCTACCCGATCAGCCGGACCGTTGGGCACCAACCAGGCCAGGCCAATACATCGGGAAGAAACATCAATTAAAATCTCTTCTTTTTAATTTTGTATAATCCAAATAAACGGTGTTCCGGGCTGGAACACTACTATAAACGGGTCTCAGCGTTGACAATTTCTTAACCTTTATCGATACCACTCTCTCTCTCTCCCGGCTATTCGAAGACTAGAGAAAATATTTATTGGCATATAAAATTTCTTTAGTCAAATTTCGAACAATCGGGGTAGATACAATTTTGACCGAGTCCATGTTGAACTTTTTTAACAAATCATTCACGTATTTTTCTTCGGATACTTTTATGCAACCTGTCTCTCCCTCTCTTTCAACATGAATTCCCAAAATATCAATGATTTTTCCTAAATCCGCAATTTCAAATTCGGTTTTCAATTTATCCTTTATCGTGTTCATTTTTTTTAAGCTTTTCGATGCCAAAACGATGTCGTCCACGTATATTACCATTATAACACGGTTTTCATTTTCGCCAAATACATATACGCAAGGATTTGCTTCGTTTCGAACTCCTCCTTGTTGCGTCACAAAATTATCTAGACGTTTATACCACTCGCGTCCAGATTGTTTAAGTCCGTAAAGTGGTTTATGCAATTTACACACTTTATCAGAGCTTTCGTCTGCGAATGATTCAGGCTGTTCCATGAAAACTTCATCCGACAGATTTCCCTGCACGTATGCAGATACTACATCCATTTGATGTACGTACATTTCTTTTTCGACTGCTGCTGCGAGAAGAGTTCGAATTACTTCGTAACGAGCGACCGGTGCAAATATTTCTTCGTAGTCAATTCCAGCCTTTTGTACATGACCTCGAGCTACTAATCGAGCTTTATATTTTTCGATTTGTCCCTTTGAATTTCTTTTCGTTTTGAAAACCCATCTGTTTGAAAGAATTTTTTTCTCCTTCGGTCGGGGGACTAACGACCAAGTTTCGTTTTTGTTCAAGGTCTCTATTTCTGTTTCCATCGCTGCCAGTCATAAATTAGCGTCTTGCCGTTCAAGTGCTTCGGTAACCGTAGCGGGATCTCCATTATTTGTCGCATCTTGTTGTAACGTAAAACTTCGAGTAGCGTAAATTTTCTTTGGCCGCCCGGGTTTTCCAGTACGAAGAATTTTTGGTCTACCAGGTCCACGTATAATATCATCTTCGTCATTTTGCTCATTATAGGTTTCGTTGCCATTACTGCCGAGTTCACTATCTGTTACTTCTTCATTGTTGTTTACTTCATTGTTGTTTGGATTTTCTTCATTGAAGTTTAAAATTATATTGCTCGTAATTTCTTCGTTATTATCGTCTGTTTCAAAAAATTTGACATCTCTCGCTTTAATAACTATCTTTGTACCGCGACGCCATATACGATACGCCTTTGATTCATTCGAGTATCTTACGAGAACATACTCGAAACCTTTTGGGTCGAATTTCTTTCGCCCTACGCTTTTATTTAGTGCAATTACTTTGCTTCCAATTGTTCGCAAGAATCCAATATACGGCTTTCTACCGAACCACATTTCATACGGCGTTTTGTTGTCTAGCGATTTAGTTGGGCACCTATTTCGCAAAAATGTAGCAGCATTAACCGCTGCTGCCCACAGGGATTTCGGTAATTTCCCTTGAAGCATAAGGCATCGTGCCATTTCTACTAAAGTACGATTAGAACGCTCAGCTACACCGTTTTGCTGAGGCGTATATTCGACGGTAAGTTGCCGCGCGATACCTTCGTTTTCGAGAAATTTCGAAAATTCTTTCGAACAATATTCCTTCGCATTGTCCGTTCTTAATTGTTTTATAACACACCCAGTTTCTTTCTCGACGCGATTTTTAAATTTTTTAAATTCTGTTAATATATCCGAAAGACGACGAAGCATTACCGTTTCTGTATAGCGAGAATAATCATCTATAAAGGTTGCAAAGTATTTCGCGCCGCCGAGAGATTCGATGTCCATTGGACCGCAAATGTCAGAGTGTATCAGTCCGAGCTTTTCATTTCGACGGTATTTTGAAGCTTTGTACGGAAGTTGGTGAATCTTTCCCTTTGCACACACAATACAATCCGCGCTGGTATTTTTCGAATTCAAATTCAAACCTACGACCATATTGTTTGACTGCAGCTTTCGTAAATCCACGAAATTAAGATGTCCAAATCGTTTGTGCCATCTCGATAAATTATCTGCGTTTACACTGGTTTGAAATGCGCGATTCTCGAATACATTAATTATATATAATTCGTCGCGTTTTCTAGCTACCATCGCTATCGATCCGTTGCGACGCTTAACTACCGCCTGATTTTTGTCGAAAATTACCTTAAAACCGTTTTTCGTTATTTGTGCAACCGATATTAAATTATATTTCAATTCAGGCACGAAAATTGCATTCGTAAGTTTCACTCGATTCGTGTTCTTACCGTTAAGTTTTACATTAAGTTTAATTTCACCGACCCCGTGCGATTTTACCCATTGATCGGATGCGGTAAACACCTTTGATTTATCGGTTTCGTCGAGCATGTCGAATTTCTTCCGATCGATACACATATGCCTCGTGGCCGCGCTATCTAAACACCAAATGTTCGATTGTTTTACCTCGGTGTTGCACGCAATAGCAGTCATCGCTTCGGGAGACATTTTCGCTTCACGTTTCTTTCGTATGTAACAGCCGGCACCTTTGTGTCCGATTTTCCGCACTCGTAGCACTTTCCGCTAAATTTCGCTTCACGTTTCGTAACGTTTTTATGTATATTCGCACGAGAATTATGTTTATTCATTTTTCTATGTAACGCCTCACTGTTCACATCACTTTTATTTTCTTTATCGATACGATCGTTTCTTTCTGTTTGTCGAGCTTCTTCTTCCAGTAACTTAATTTTTAAATTGTTTACACTAGGAATCTCGTCGCGTGATTCAATTGCCACTGTAAAGTTTTCGAATTCTTTCGGTAATGATCTGAGTAACATAATTGATAACAAATCGTCGGGTATCGTAATTTAAGCTTCTGTTAGTTGCTCAGCTTTACCCGTGAAGTCGTTAAAGAATTTTGCCATCGACGTATGTTGATCCTTTTTTAACCAATACAATTGCTTGTACAATGTTGCTTTACGAACCGGTCCTTTTGATTCGTAAATTCGTTCCAGTTCCGTCCAAGCGATTTTCGACGTTTCCGCTTTCTTTATATGTTGTAGCTGACCTCGTGCAACATTAAGCATAATCATTGCTAACGCTTTTTGGTCCTTCCTCGTCCATTTTTCTCTGCTTTGTTCAGTTATTATTACATCACCACTAGTGTACGGCCATAACTCACTGCAAATGAGAACACTTTTCATTTGTAGTTTCCAAAATTCATAGTTATCATCGTTAAGTTTCTCGATGTTGTGGAAACTGTTCGTTGCCGCCATAATGTCGCCGTTTTCCGATTTCTTAATTTGTTCGCGCTGCGAACGCGCACCCTGGGCCCATAACCTAACAGGAATTTTATTAGAGAACACTTGTGTTACGGCGACGCGCGACGAACGTTCTGATGGCAGAGCGTGGTTTCCTTGTTTTTCGGCTGCAACGCCACCTACACACACAACGTAGGATCGGATCACGCATCGATCCAATCTCACAATATTCACCATGATACCGATGAAATGGGGACGTACCACAAACATTCGCAAAGTCGATCGGCTACATTGTTCGACAGTATTGATTAATGCCAACCGGTAAATGTCTACCCAGTGCAGATGTGGATTATTATTCACACCTACTAGCTTGTCCTGAATGACTTCTTCTCTGTGTTTGACTAGAGCTTTAAGTATCTCATGCCTAGATAGCCATTATAGGCGCATCTTAAAAATATTTTCGAGTTGTATGCAAATTAAATCGTAATGCTGTATCGTGTTTGTTCTAACGCGAACCGTGGGCTGATTGCAGGAAATTCTGCTAGTCGGCTATCAATCAATGTCCTGGTACTGGTGATACATCTGGTGCTGATCACCGTGTTCAACTAACCGCATCATCCTTTGGCAAGTAAATCAGTTTAACTAGATTAAGTAATTTCCTCGAAAAGATGGAAACATTTAAAGCATGGCCTAAGTAATTTTCATAAAGCTCTTTCCAACACTTTATCAACTCCATCGTATCATATTAATAAGGACAAAACCGCATCCGAGGTCTACAAATCTGTTAGAAAATATTTTCAAATAATCTTCGATTCAGAACAATCTAAAAATCAAATCTACATGTTACTCCTGTAAATCGTAAAATCTAGTTCAATTGCTAGAATTATCATATACAGGGTGTTAATCTACCTCTGGGCCGAAATGAAATGAGGGATTCTAAACGTTGAAATAAGACGAAAATCAAGGATGACGAAATTTCATGAAACGCTCCGTTAATTAGTTATTAGCAGTTAAAGATTGCTCAAAATTAGGCAATCCGCCTTGCGGCGCCGACCGTTTGGCTGGCCATGCACAGGCGAACTCAGTACCGTACCGACATGTGTTATAACGCTTACCTGGTGGGGCGCATGAAAACTTGTTTGTCACCGGTAATGCAAAATCCAAACTTCGGTCACTTTCCAAAATGTATAAAAAGAATGTTGAATGACATTAAACCTACTTACTCGCAAAATTCATAAGAGCATGTCAAAAGTCGCCCATTGGGATTTTCGAGTGAAGGGTGTCAATGATCTTGAAGGAACGTACTTCATTTACCGCGTGTACAATCCTTTACAGCATAAGCTGCAGCGTTTCTCTATTTCTTAGTACTACCCCGCACGTGATCTCCAGTTCGACTGACTTCTTATTTTCTACGTTCCTCCGCGACTCTTTGAACTTTCCCTGATTGGCCAATTCCATATTTCCGGTATTTACCAATCAGGGGTGTTCATTTACCTAATCGCCGCCTCTTCCTTGCGCCCTCAGCGCGTTCCTTTAGGAAGGACGGCGCGATTATGTGGGGAAGTATCCTGTCGCATCTGTTTGGGAATGCAGCGGGATTTCCTAATGTTCGAAATCTGACTAAGGAAATTTATTATTAAAGAAATAGTTTCCCTAGTCTTCGAATAGCCGGGAGAGGGAGAATGGTATCGACAAAGGTTAAGAATTGTCAACGCTGAGTTCTATTTGTATTGGGGTTCCAGTACGGAACACCGTTTATTTATACAGTACAAAATTAAAAAAAGGAGATTTTTAATTGTTTCTTCGCCCGTTGTTTCGAGCCTGGCCTCGTTTATCTCGAACGGTCCGGCTTGTCGGGCTGGTCAGGGTCTTCACCTGCGAACAATTGTGGACTGTATTAAATTAGGATATTAAATATTGATTAGTTCCAGATCCGAATCGTTGGCTTATTGCACGGCGTTAAGCCGTGTCGCGACGATTTCTTGCGGCGGCAATTAATCCTGTTAAGAGACTAGTGTTGAGCATCGCAATGCCTCAACACATATAGATCCGACGCGTCGGTGTGTTTGGACCACGTCTCGGTAAATACCGAAGATCTACTCTCTCATGTGTGTATTCGACTCGCCTAATACATAGACGGTTCTATCGTAATACACACAACGTCTTCTTTCCGTTCGTTTCCCTTGCGTGTGTGTTGTAAGTACACAGGCAATTCGTAGTCCCATATTGGCCAGGTACATGGACCTGCAGAAACTGCAGGGCGCCTCCAGTGTAACATTCGCAGAGCGGCTGGGGCTACTCTGCAAGGTTTCTACAGTATGGGTGCATGCCCCGCCGGGGCTACACTGCGACAGGCGTAGCTCAGTAGCATCTTAGCCATTGCAGTTTTGAAGAAACGACCGTAGCTCAATCGTGCACAGATTGAGCGTATTCTACGGCTTTTACAAGATCCCCGTGCGTGAACGGGCGTCCCCAGATTCACCTGAATGCAACGAGAATAGGAAGTAGTATCCTCCCCTAGAATACACCTGCTAATGGTAGGCAGGTTTTAAAGAAAGACGTACCCTATTCTGTGGACGTGCATCCCCTTAATGCTTCACAGGGTCGGACAGCAGGGATACACGTGACAGCGATAGGTGATTATTGCCGTCTTTGTCGAGCTCCGAAAGTCGGAGATCATCGACTGTTCTTTCCTCTTTTCCAGAGGAATCCAGGTGTGATATTTGTCGGTGAACCAGATGCAACTCATGTTTGTTCACCGACATCACGGAGCTACAGGATGCAAAGTGGTTGAATCTAGAATTGGAGAATGCCACGTCCAATTCTAGAGTCTCCCGTACGTGTGACCGATGCACGTAACCACGAAAATCGTAACGTTAACGTACCTTAACTCAAGACAAACTTTACTCCGTGAATCTTTCCGTTTTAACGACTAAAATATAGCTTTACTTCGCGAGGCGAAATTTCGAAACGGAATGCGACTTCGTTTGCGTGCACTCGGTATTTAATACCACGCAGTCGAAGTATGTCTTTCTCTCTCACTCGCATATAGAAACGCCTTTTCTCAAAACGTTAGTTGAAATTTCAAATTTTACGAGGCACGGACGTTAGGGACTCGTTAAACATCTTTTTTCTGCCTTGCGACTCGGTTTCCTCGATCAACAAAAGCCAAGGCCGCGTCGATGTTTATCGAATCTGCCGTTAAACATTACTCGATTACCGTTGCGTTAAAATATGTACAACTCAGAGGTCACGAATCCAGGGGCGTCGCTATGCGCGATATCGCCCGAACCTCTTTCCGAAATGTACTTTTTTTAACACCTAAGAAGGCCGTTATACCGTGGCCCACGGTCCTCGGCCGTTAGGCCTTGTACCTTGTTCTTTATGAAAATCCTTAGTTTATGACGCCCGCAATTCACTACTGAGATTATCCTTAAACAACTACTTAAAGAACCATGCGTATGAAAGAATCCAAAAAGGTTTCCTCAAAAATAGCTTTCCTGCCGCGTGAGTCATAAACCACGCTAGCCGTGTACACGTTGAACGTCGCTATTGTTTGTACGGCCAGCCGCTACATTACCCCCTCACCAGTGTAAACGTTACTTAAACTATGTTATATTACTACTTATAACTAACGGCCGATCTGCAAGCGGTCCGGGAATCTGACACGTCTACCTGCGCGGGTTCGTACGGGTTCTTGACTGTTGGTCGACCCGGTACCTATTGAATTTTTAAAAGTTGCGAAGGTGGTCTGTTCTGTGTCTTCGTTACATTGTAAATTGTCGTTTAGTAGGTAGGCTGGTTTTAGTCTGTCTATTGATACTGTTACATCTTTGCCTCGCATCCGGATTACAAATGTCTCCTTGCGCGTGACACTATAGGGAACGGTCCCTCGTACGAGTTTTGCAGAGTCCCCTTTGCCCAGTCCACGCTGACGAAAACATGCGACGCTGTTTGTAGTTCTTGAAATACGAAGATCTTTCTTTCCCCGTGACGCGATGCTGGGGTCGGTCGCAAATCCCGGAAATGCGCACGTAGCTGCTGGACCAGCTCGGCGGGCTGAGCATTGCGTCTTACTATGCTTGTAAAAAGTTCGACTGGTAGACGCAAATTCTGCCCGTATACCAGCTCCGCTGTCGAAGATGATAGGTCCGGTCTATATGCCGCGCGTATCCCCAACAGAACTACCGGTAACGCGTCGGTCCACCTTTCGTCACCGTGGCACTTTATCGCCGCCCTTTAATTGGCGGTGGAAACGTTCCACGATGCCGTTTGCTGCCGGATGGTACGCCGTGGTTTTCAGATGCGTGGATCCAAGAAGTTCGTTAATTTGCTTAAAAAGTTCTGATTCGAACTGCCTACCGCGGTCGGTGGTAATTCGAACGGGCGTACCAAAACGCGCGACCCATCCGGCAACAAAGGCTCTCGCGACCGTCTCTGCCTCGATATTTTCAAGTGGAAAGGCTTCTGGCCAACGGGTATAGCGGTCTACACATGTTAAGCAGTATCTTTTGTCTCTTGATACCGGTAACGGGCCTACCAAATCGATATGCACGTGCTCAAACCTACCCGACGGCAAGGCAAAGTCGCCTACTGGACTTATTACGTGCCTAATAATTTTCGCTCGCTGACACTCGAGACAACTTCGAGCCCATTCACGGCAGTCCTTGTCTATCGAGGGCCAAACGAACCGTTGCTTTGTCATCTTAACCGTGGTTTTAATCCCGGGATATGCCATATTATGAATTACGGCGAATGCTTGTTTCCGGAAAGGTTTCGTTATAAACGGGCGAATACTTCCGGTTGAGACATCGCAATATACTGTTATGTCCTCAGGCGTCAGTCTCACTTGCTTCAATTGTAACGAGGTGGCAGACGCGTTGAGGAATTCCTTCAACTCCCCATCCGCGATCTGAGATTGCGCTAACTTATTGTAATTTAGCGGTGCTGCAATCGCATCTATTCTGGAAAGTGCGTCTGCCACTTCATTATCTCGTCCGCAAGTGTGCCTAATGTCTGTTGTAAATTGCCCAATGTAATCTAGGTACCGAAATTGTCTCGGTGAGCATTTTTCTGGTTTTTGTTTAAACGCGAAAATTAACGGTTTATGGTCGGTGTAAACCGTGAACACTCGACCTTCTACCGCGTGGCGAAAATATTTTACCGCCGAGTATACCGCTAATAATTCCCGGTCATACGCGCTATACTTTCGCTGTGCCGGCGACAAGGATTTCGTAAAGAAAGCTAACGGTTGCCACGCCTCTCGTTCTCGCTGGTGCAGCGTCGCTCCTAATGCTACCTCGGACGCATCGACCATGACCGCGAGTCGCGAATTTCTCGACGGGTGCGCTAATAGAGTGGCATCAGCTAAAGCATTTTTTAATTTAAGGAGTGCTGTCTCCGCTTCGGTTGTCCATTGGATTGGGGTATTGTTTTTCAATTTTTTTCCTTTTAATAGGTGATTCAATGGAGCTTGTGCAATAGCGGCGTTTGGTATAAATCTACGATAAAAATTTAACATGCCCAGAAATCTACGGAGTTCTTTTACTGTTCGCGGCTTTGGAAACTCTAATATTGCCTTTACTTTGTCCGGTAAAGGTTTTGTGCCGTTAGCGTTAACCGAATACCACAAAAACTTTATTTCGCGCTCTCCAACAATGCATTTGCTTGGTTTGATTACAATACCGTACCGCTCCAGACGTGAGAAAAGCTGTCGAAGGTGTTCTTTGTGCTCGCTTTCACTCTTAGACGCTACTAGGATATCATCTAAATATGCATAGCAGAAGTCAAGACCTTGCAACACTGTGTCGATGAATCTTTGGAAAGTTTGAGCAGCGTTTCTCAACCCGAACGGCATGACATTATATTCGAACAGCCCGAATGGTGTCGTTACTGCAGTTTTTGGAATGTCCTTCGGATGCACCGGGATTTGGTGATACGCTCTCACCAAATCGATCGTTGAAAACACGGTTTTTCCGAATAACATCCGCGAGAAATCCTCGATATGCGGTATCGGGTAACGGTCGGGTATCGTGCGTGCATTGAGAGCTCTATAGTCTCCGCAGGGTCTCCATTCTTTATCTTTTTTAGGGACCATATGCAAGGCCGAAGCCCATTGACTGTTAGAAGGTCGAATGTAGCCCTGGCTCAAGAGATTCTCAAATTCAGCTTTCGCGATGTTATACATCTCCGGAGATAATCTACGCGGCTTGCAGAACGTCGGCGGCCCGGAAGTCGTAGAAATATAATGTACAACATCGTGCTTTACCTTTCGGGTGGCAGCCGTCGGCCGCGTGATTACCGCAAATTCGGCGAGCAGTTGACCGTAGGGGGAATCTCCCACGATGGTCTTCACCGATTTGGTGCTGACGGCGGCAACCCTTCCGGCTGAGGCAAGCGATGTCGTTCTGTCCTGTAGCTTCCGGTTTCGCAGGTCCACCAGCAGTCCGAAGTGGCTGAGGAAGTCTGCTCCGATGATCGGCCTACTCACGTCAGCGACAACGAACTTCCACAGGAAGGAACGATGGAGTCCTAGGTTCAGCTTGAACGTTTTTATCCCGTATGTGCCTATGCGGGAACCGTTGGCCGCGGAAAGCTCATACTTTGCTTTTGTGAGCGGTCCTTTCACGCGGCCGCGAGAATACACGCAAAGGTCCGCGCCCGTGTCCACCAGGAATTCCTCCTTCGTCGTCTGCTCTGTCACGAAGAGGCAGCTGGTGATTTCCTCGACACTGATCGCCGCTTTCAGTGGCGTGTCTCCCCGTTTCCCGGCCTAAAATTGCAGGGAGACTGGCACCTCGTAGACCTCTGTCCGAAAGTTTGGTGGTACCAGCAGTACTGTCTTCTATCCGGTCGGCCCCTCCGTCTTCCGCTTCTCGAACGCGATCGGTGCCGAAAGTCTCCGCCGGTCCAGTATTGCCGACGCGGTACGGACAACTCCGTAATTTTCAGCTCGAGATCCACTAGCCGCTTGAGAAGAATGTCGGTTACTGGGTCCGCGGACGTAGTTGCTACCTGTGGCTGCGTTCTCCCCTCGTAGATTTGGTCTGCGATCTCTGCCAATTTAGCCAGCGGAAGGTCTGCTTGCGCGGTAACGATGGCTCGCGTCATAGCCGGTAACCGATTCGCCCACAGTGTCCGGAGAAAATCGTCGGTCACCATTGTCCCCGCCAGATTTCTCATATGCCGGAGCAGTTGTGATGGAGTTCTGTCTCCGATCTCTTCTTGCTTCAACAACTGTCGCATCCGTTGACTCTGCGACACTGAGAGTCGTTGGATTAGCTCTTTTTTAGCGTCTCATATTTGTCCGTCTCAGGTGGAGCCACAAATATGTCCTGGACCTCTAGTGCGTATTTTGGCTCCAATTGTGCCATTACATAATAAAATTTTGTGGCGACAGCGGTAATGCCATTTAGTGCAAATTGGGCCTCGATCTGGTGGAACCAAATAGCCGGTTGCTCTGGCCAAAACGGCGGTACGCAAACTGCGACACGATTAATTTCTGTCGTTCCGGGGTCCATAGCCGCGGAAGTACTGTTACTTGGGGCCGAAGCTGTGTTTTTACGTTTCGTCATGACTCTACACTTTTCACTTTCCCAACGCTGTCACACTTATGTTCACGTCGGAGTCACCAATGAAGGAACGTACTTCATTTACCGCGTGTACAATCCTTTACAGCATAAGCTGCAGCGTTTCTCTATTTCTTAGTACTACCCCGCACGCGATCTCCAGTTTGACTGACTTCTTATTTTCTACGTTCCTCCGCGACTCTTTGAACTTTCCCTGATTGGTCAATTCCATATTTCCGGTATTTACCAATCAGGGGTGTTCATTTACCTAATCGCCGCCTCTTCTTTGCGCCCTCAGCGCGTTCCTTTAGGAAGGACGAAGCGATTAGGTGGGGAAGTATCCTGTCGCATCTGTTTGGGAATGCAGCGGGATTTCCTAAGGAGGCCGTTATACCGAGGCCCACGGTCCTCGGCCGTTAGGCCTTGTACCTTGTTCTTTATGAAAATCCTTAGTTTATGACGCCCGCAATTCGCTACTGAGATTATCCTTAAACAACTACTTAAAGAACCATGCGTATGAAAGAATCCAAAAACGTTTCCTCAAAAATAGCTTTCCTGCCGCGCGAGTCATAAACCACGCTAGCCGTGTACACGTTGAACGTCGCTATTGTTTGTACGGCCAGCCGCTACAATCTCTTAAAGCAGATAGTACACTGCCTAAAGGTGAAGCACCCACACGTATTTAAATCGCGATTGTCCCGTCCGCAAATATTTATTGAATAATATACTCGCACCCGTGATTGTCCCGTCCGCAGGGTCCACAAAATGGTACACAACACACGTGCATGAATCAGTCATAGTTTACACAGCCCCTAAAATGTGTTTGGAGTCTACGTAAATGAATATTTGCGTTCGAATTCCCGGACTCCAAACAACTCGGAAAGAGGAAGAGGTTAAGTAAATTACTCAATATTTATTATCGCCGCTCGTGCAACGCCGATAAGAAGCGCTGACGTGTCTCATATCCTTTTCTCTTTCCCTTTCCTGTTTCCCCCTGTCTTTCTATCTACCCGCGGCACGTGCGACCTAGCCCATCACCTATTTTGTTTTCCAATGACTCACGCAACGGACGGTGCGTGGTAAGTACATTGAAAATCAGGCGAGCCTAGGTCGTCTTCGTCCGCGGTTTTTTGCGATGCCTACCGTTGCACGGTGACATGGCATATGCCCTGCGGTACATGCACCTAAAACGCGGAGACGCAGCAGAGTAGCCCTGGCCGCGGTGCGTAAGCTATGCTGGAGGCACTCTGTAGTTTCTGCAGGACCATGCACCTTACCGACATGGTACTACGCATTTCATGTATTCTTACAACACGCACGCAGGGGGAAAGAACAGAAGAAGACGTTGTGTGCGTTCCGACAAGATCGTCTATATCCAGACGAGTCGAATACACACATAAGAGAATAGATCCTCGGTGTTTACCGAATCGTGGTCTAAACACACAGACACGTAGGATCTATATTTGTTGAGGCATTGTGATGCTCGCACTTAATCTCTCAACAGGAATAATTACCGACATTAGAAGTCGCCGTGACACGGTTTATCACCGAATAATATGTCGACGACTCGGACTTTCAAGAAATAAATATAAATATTAAAATTAATACAATCCGCAATTGTTCACAGGTGAAGCACCTGACCCAGCCAACCAGCCGGACCTCTGGGCGACCACAAGGTCAGGTTCATCAGACAATAATAATATAATAAATATTGTTTGTTTTTTGTTTTCTCTCTATTGTATTTCAAATAAAAGATGTTCCGGAATGGAGCACCAAAAGAAATATAGCTCATCGTTGACTTTCTCTAAACCATTTATCGATTCCGCTTTCACTGTACAGGCTGCTCGTATACTGGAAAGTTTATTGTTATAAACTTTCTTAGTCAAGGTTACAAACAATGATTTAGTAAACTTAAGCGTGTACTTATATAATTCCCTGCATTATCCTGTTCCAGAAGCAACCACATATCACTCGAAATAGTAAAGCACTTCGAAGACAGTCCTACAAAGAAACTGGGATGCCGATAGCTGTGGATATACAACGGAACACACCCGCTACCCAATTCAACTTTTCAAACCCCATTTCTAGTACTTCGTATACCTGTACTTTCATCCCTGCATCTTGGAACGCAAAACCCACAAAACTGACCGACAATCTTCCATGGCTCTAACTTTCACATCCTTTGATATTAACCACTTAATCCATACATCACTGTGACGATTCGACTCCGCTTTACTCATGTGGAAGGATAATAGAAAAGGGAAGAGAAGGCGTCTTTCGTCTTCAGTTTACTAGTAAACATCTCGATGGCTTGCCTAGCAGGCCCGTGCCTTAGATACAGGTATAGGGAAGGACAGTTCAAAAAATGTATACGTGTGAACATTGAAGGATTCGACCATGAAAAACGGAACACCACATTTCCAAATACGAAAACCCCTTACCTCTGAATCTAATACCTACATCACTATAACCCTACATTTCTTAACCTCCTGAACTCCTAAACCTAAACTCTTACACTCCGAATTCGTAAAACACTTAACTCTAATCCTCAAGAACCTATAACTAATACCCCTAATCACTTAAATTCGGCACACTCTTATTAACAAACTCGTTACTCCCCGTAAATAAAAAGACATCAAAACTCAGTGTGTGTATGAGGTTTCGGAAGAACAGATTCGGCGTAAATTGAGGAGCATGAGATGTGTATACACGTGGTTGGATTGTACAGGCCCATGCGGCCAAAGAACCGAGAACAGTTCGGAAACACCCAGGGAGAGTCAAGTGCGTTGGGCAGGCTTAGTCTGCGTCTCGAGTTGAATCCCCCTCTTTGTACCTACTTTGAAAAGAGGAAAAAATAAAAGGAAAGCTAGTTTCGAGAGCGATACGATCGGCTACAGTCACTCTCCTCCGGAAAACGCATCGCCCATGTTTTATTCCTCAAACTCATCCTTTTTATTTTTAACACACGTCACAGCCAAACAGGTCTTCGATCAACCGGACCCAAATCAGAAGGTATCAGCAAAATTTGTAACCAAACCATGTTCCAATGCTTGTCCCCTTAAACCATACATCAACTGCCAATTAAACACTTATCCTAAACTCCCTAAACTGTAAACCATTTAGTCCTACATCAGTTACCGCTCATCCCTAAACACTTAAACCCTTCAATTTTTCTCTCGTATAATCTACCTTCCGCAATCTTAAACCGATACTGCCTATACCCTGACTTTTATTCAAAACTTTGGAAAGCGGAAAGAAACCGCGCGCATACTACTGAGACTGTTCTAATCCGTAGTGTTCGCATAGGCCTTTTCGTGGAGATTTCTTTATCTACTAAAACGTTTATGACAAATTCGAACGAATAAAGAAATATAAACTGCAATAAACAAAATATGTGAAGGACTTAAAATAATTTATGGATTGTGATATTTAAGCAGTTTGTTTCTATTTGGACAATATCTCTCCTGTACTGTAAAATTATAGGTTTTTATAAATTACAGCAGTTCGCTAAGACATGCTCGAACATTTCCTACGTGCGTTAAAAAGAGCTTCCGATAAACTAAACAATTCTCAAAACAATAACACAAGATCACATAAGGAACCAAAAGGAGCATTAATATTATTTGAAAATTGATGTTTCCAAAAATTGAATTAAATTTTCATGTCCTCAATTGTTGATTCGTAAATTTGTAGAAAAGACATGTATTTAAATTGATGTCTCAAATGCTTATTTAATTCTGAGCAGACAATACGCAATATTTTTGTTTTAAAGTTTCTCGTTTTGATTGTCTTTTCTTTAGGTTCTACGACCTAATTTGAATGTAAGTGCAAAACTCTCCTTTATTACCTACTTAAATTAAAAAGCTCGTTCATACTAATGGCAAACAATCTGTCTGCTTAACGCTACATTTACAAAAATTGACAAACATTTTTACATCAACTCTACGATTCTTTCGCATACCATTCCGGTGTAATGAGCTGTTATCCTACAGAGTACGACAAGATCAAACAAATTGATGAAGATAGCGAATATTACGCTATCAGTCAAGATCCAGCGTAGCTCGTGCCACATGCTTGCTTTCCAACATAAGATGGATTTCAACGCTTCAAGAGCGGGAGAAAAAGACTTTCATTTGTTTTCTCTCTCGATTTCCCGAAGTCGTTCGAAACGCTGAGATCATGTACACGCGTCTCCTGTGGTAGTGTGCGTAGTTGGCGGCGGGGGGTGGGGGGTTCGAGAACTTCGGTCCCCAATCTGGCATCAGAGGACTGAACGCGATCGGCAGCTTGGCTGGCACGTTCGCGTTCATGTTGAAAATTGCCGTCAGGCGGCGTTGTCTACTTGAAATAACGTCTTCTGTTTCTCTCCGCTGTTGTTTCTCTTTCTCTCTGGTGCGACCTATGGATAGATGCGCTCGGTAATTTTGATTCGAAATCGTAACCGACGCATCCCAAGGTTACTGATTTATTATTTTTTGCCTTGCTCACCGTTACTCGGTGGCAAGGTACACGGAACAGTAACCGACGCGGTTATTGCCTTAACAGTTCGAATTTAAACAACTTTCAATGTATCCAGAATAAAGGTTATCAAGTGTTTTTAGTCACTACACCGGCATTATTATTATACTGTCCACTTACCTATAACTAGTCGCATAAAGTTAATTTAGCGTGCGACGTACGAGTTTAACTACCCAGATGCGGACGGTGTAAAACGAGTGCACGACAGCGCATGCGCTTTTTGTGTATGTTTCTGGTTCATTACTGCAGATAACAGTGATACAAATTTCTTACTGTTTTCACTGTCATCTTTCAGAAATTTCAAACGTTACGAAAAGACCACCTTTTCGTTTATTTAAATTTAAACATTTTTATCACTAATATTGCTGATATATATTCTCTTATTACTAAGAGATATTAGTGCAAAAACATTTTTATTAAATAATTATTACTTTGACCGTACAAGCATTACTTCCTGTCAGAGTTTGAAAGAAAAGCTCTTAAAATGCTTTTAGAATTATTACACGAAGCTGCTCTTTTAGCTGCTGTAATAAGTTAGCGGTACTTTTTGTTTAACATTACTTTTTTGCAGTAACTCGTAAAATGATTATTTTTTCAGGTATAAATATGATTTTATCAGTGCAAGGAATCAATGCAAACATAATAATTCTTGTTTCGTAAAGCTATGACTGTTAATTGAATGAAGCTAGGAAAATTAATACAGCCTTTACGGAGTTTTTTAAATTACCTCAATTACATAATAATAAAATAACCTATACATTATTGAATAAATTAGTAATTGAAATATAAGGTTTGCTTTGTAAGAATTATTTATTGGCCGATGGATTTTTACATAAACTACAAGCTAATAAAACGACTTCTAATAACGCACTGTAGCGAATTATATTAATGAACTCTCTCCAAAAACGAACTCTGAACTATATCTCATAACGAACTCTATAGACCTCTCGCGAGGCTCCCTATTTATTCGCCTCTAGCCTGATAGGCGGTTCCTGCCTCTGCCAATCAGGACCTTCAAAAAAATGCCCGCCTTCGATATCCCGACTCGGTGCATCTAGGATATCAGCAATCCACATTTTCTTCGGGAATCAGGTTTACTGCCGCAACCGCGTATCCTTACAACGCAGGCGTTGCTTAAAGCGGTGCCGGAAAGATAACGCGGCCCCGAAAAAATAACACAGCTACTGCTCGAAGTTTGATCCGCGGTCGTCTAAAGAAAGCAATGGCAATCGGCATTTGTGATTCTCTGCCGCTCTCCCCTATACAAAGGCTCTATTGATCAGTAAATTGCCTACAGCTTATATATTTAGAGTCGTTCTGATAATTCAATATGAAATAAATTAGTATTGAATATGTTTGTGAATTAGGATTTCCGTACGCCTTGTTAAAACGGCAAACATTTAACCCGTTAACAGCGAGAAAGAAGTTTATTCTAATCCGAAACTAAAAGCATAAGAAAATTTGGTAGTTTGCTGTAGCGCTTAGATGAATGGTTGAAAAGCTTGCTGAAGTACTTACTCGATGGATCCACCGAGGGTGGATTGTGGATATAACCCCTCCGCTACGCACGTTATCTCCACTTCATCCTTATCATCTATTATCTCCTTTTTATGTACAAGATCGAATTTGTCCTCCGTTGCTGGAATGAAATAAATTTTGTTTTATTTAATAAATGTGCCACTTTATTCGCAGCGATTGAAATTTCTTGACAGCTATTTCGTTCTGCATATTTTCAACGATTTTCTGTTCACGAGGGAAACCTCAGAATCATCCGATTCATTTTTACGTACACGGAGCGCATGCAATGATACTTTAATTCTTCTATTGCTTCAAGTAAATGCAAGTTTTTAATGCCCTATGCGATAATGGATATGTGATTATTATAGGAAGATTATACTTTAACAACTTTAGTAGAGCAAAAGATTGGACTCAGGTGTGAATAAAATAAAAGTGAAGTGATTAAAATATTAATAAATATATATTCATACAATTTAACAGAAACAACTTAAACGACTTTACAATTTAGCAACTACTGCGTTCAGAGTCAAACACTTTCTGCCACTCGCTCGCACTTTCCCCGTCATATATTCTTCCGAACATTCGTTTCCTTTTTTTCTAATTGCTAACCTTTCTCACTCGGTGCATTCGGCCACGATCACCCAAAATACCCCAGTCGTGACGTTTTCTCAAGTGTTCATCTATCACGCCTTAGAAACACTCGAGTCCTATATTATTATTACTTGGTAATTTATATAAAAGGAAGAAAATAACGGTTTCTGTTATATGAAAGAACTTAATTTTACTTTCGGAAATTTTAAACGTTTTATATAAAAAAATCGAACTGAAACATGTTGTATTAAAGCATTGTGTTAAATAAAGAATAAATTAAAAGGGAACTTTCGTTCTGTAATAAAGAGCAATATTTGTATTCACCATTTCGTTTAACACATCATGTTATACCGATAAACGCAGATACAGAAACTCGAAATATTTTAAAGTTTTGGTTTTGAAGTTTTGTCGTTTTAGAGTAGTTAAAAGGACGTACTTTTAAGGACCACAACCGAAAAAGTGAAACTGAGGGTTGACTAGATGAAAGTGAGGTCCATCGGAAGAAACCGTGGTAATTGTTTAGAAAAGGGCGGTTCAGAGTGGGTCATTATCGCTCGGAATAAGAAAGCCTAACCCAAACCTTTTTTTTTTTTTTTTTTTTTTTTACGTGGAGGAAATCTTCGAAAAGATCCCCCACCACCCTGGGGGGGTGGCGAGGTTATGCAGGATTTTTACCTGCTAAAACCTCCACGGTGGCCTTCTTCAGCGAAATGGGAGAGCACCGGGAACTCTGAAGAACACTTCCGGTACTCCCCCTCGCCGTCGTCTCAATCAAGACTCATCACTGCCGGGGGCCAGAACCCCCTCAGTGGCTGAATCAGCGCCGCGCAACCACCGCACGGCGCCGACCTACATCAGGAGAAGCTGTGCAATGGCGTCGCAGCCCCCTAACTGCGACGGCCACTTCCCCTGGTGATGCTGCTTTCATCGGCCGTCGAGGAAACCGGCCAAGCAACATCACCAAATTCCGGCTTTTACGGTGCCCTTGGCCGGCGCCCACCACGCCGACGGCACCGTCCCCGTATCGACGGAGCTGCGGCTCTCTCCCGAGCCCGCTCCGCCTCCTCCTTCTTAAGCATGACTCGCTCACAGAAGGAGGACACCGCCCTCCAACACCCCTCGCTGTCCAGCATCGCCTCGACGACTGCCGGCAGCGAGAGGTCCGGTCCAATTGCGACTCGGAGTTCCCGGCGTTCCCGCGAAAACGCGGGACACTCCTCGAGTGTGTGCTGCGCCGAGTCCTCCTTCTCTCCGCAGTGATGACACTGCGGCGTCGCCTCCCTCCCGATCCGATTTAAGTACTCGCCGAAGCACCCATGCCCGGCGAGCACCTGCGTAAGACGGAATGTCAAACGCCCCCACGATCTGCCCATCCACCTCTTCAGGACGGGCAGAACGGCGCCAACGACGCGCCGGCCCGTGTTGGATGGCTCCGCCAACTGCCGTCGCCACTCCAACTCGGCGCGTCGATGCGCCTGGCGTCTCGTCGAGGCAAGCCGGGACTCAGCCGCGGTTGGGTCGAGCCCCTCTTGACGGATGGCCTGCGCGCAAGCGTAGACGGTTGCGGCCTCCTCCGCAAGGGGCTCCCACGGGATGAGCCCCGCCAGCGTGACCGCCGACCTATACGAGATCGTACGGTAACCCCGCACGATCCTAACAGCAGTCGTCCGCTCCACGCGGCGCAGCAGAAGACGGCTGCGGCGACTGGCCAGTAGGTCACGGGCCCATGTAGGCGCCCCGTATAACACCACTGACCGCACGACCCCCGCGTACAGGCGGCGCACTCCATCACTGGGACCACCCAGGTTCGGCAGGAGACGGCCCAGAGCGGCCGCCACCCTCTCCGACCGGGGGATCACCTGCCGGAAATGATCGGCGAAACGCCAGTGGCCGTCGACGATGAGCCCCAAGTACTTAATGGTACGGCTCACCTCGACCACCGACTCTCCCACTCGCAGCCACGACTGCGGTGGGACCCCCCGCCGAGCGGCGTCGAAGAACCAGACGCTCTCGGTCTTATGGGGGGCAACCCGAAGGCCCAGCCTTTCAATTCGACGCACTACGCAGGCCACTCCGCACTCGCAGAGGCGGAGGGTCCTGTCGTAGTCCCTCCCCGTGGCCAGCACCAGCGTGTCATCCGCATAACACGTGATACTGACCCCCCTAGGGAGGGCCGTTTGCAACACAGTGTTGTAGGCGAGGTCCCACAAAATGGGCCCAAGGACTGAGCCCTGCGGGACCCCGCACACCGTCTGCCGCACGACGAGTTCACCACGATGATTGGTGAACTCAACGGACCTGTCGGACAGATACGCCCCGACGATCCTCCTAAGATAGGGAGGCACCCGATGTCTCACTAGGGCCTCCCTAATAGCCAGCCAGGGCAGCGAGTTGAACGCGTTCACGATGTCTAAAGACACCGCGAGCGCTACCCCGCCCTGCAAGGACGCCGACTCCGAGAGAGATCGAACCCGCGCGATCGCGTCTATGGTCGATCTTCCCTCACGGAAGCCGAACTGGCTCTCCTCCAGCCCGGACCCACCTCAGACAGGTGGGCGGAGAGACGGGAAGCAATGATCCGTTCGAGGAGCTTTCCCGTCTCATCCAACAGGCATATCGGGCGGTAGGCAGAGGGGGAATCCGCCGGCCTACCGTTCTTTTTAATAAGGACAACCCTGCCCTGCTTCCACGCCGGTGGGAAGATACCGGCCTCCAGGCAGCGATTCAGGAACTCTCTGAATCCGCCACCCAGAGCGTCAACCACCGTCGCCATAATCTGGCCCGGGACGCCATCCGGACCTGGTGCGACGTTCCGCGACCGCGATTTCCGAATCGCGGCGCTCAGCTCCTCCTCGGACACCGCAATGCCGGAGGACCACCTAATCGGGTCCTGCTCGCGAGGAAGAGGCGAGCAGTCGCCAGCCGCTGAAGCGGGGAACAGAGTTCCAATAATCCGCTCCAGTGCCTCGGGCTCAAGCGACTCCGTCACCGGGAGTGCCCAGGGGCGAAGCTTACCCAGTACCAAACGGTACGGGCGGCCCCAGGGGTCCCGGTCGAGCGTTCCAAGGAGCTCCCTCCACGCCGCCGCTTTCGCCGAAGAAATGGCGATGCGCAGGGCCGACCGTGCGAGTCGGTACCCCTCGTACGCGGCGGCAGTGCGCCGTTCGTCTCGGCCAGCACGCCGCCGGGCGCGCGTGTATTTTCTCCTCGCGCGCACGCAGGCGGTACGGAGGTCAGCGATCTCTTGCGACCACCAGTGCACCGCCCCGCGACTCACACGCTTGGAGCGCGGCATCGCAGCGTCACAGACCGATGTCATGACGCCGCGAAGCCATTCGGACCCGCTCACCGGGTCAACTCGACCGGCGAACGCGTCCTCGGCCCACGCCACGGCATGGACCGCCGCCATCAGAATGTCCTCGTCCAGCGCCCTCAGCGACCACCGCGGTCGCGAAGGTCCCCTACCGGACGACGACAGGAATCCATCGCTGGGGGCGGGGGCGGCACCCAGCTCCATGCGAATGTAGAGGTGATCCGAAAGGGACTCCACCTCCACAGCAACTCGCCACCCCCGAACGCGACGCACTGCGGCCGGGCTAGCCCACGTGAGGTCGACAATTGACGACCCCTGCCACCGTACGCACGTTGCTTCGGATCCTCGGTTCACCAACCGAAGATCCAATTCTGCTGCCCACTCCAGAAGAGTGCGGCCGCGTCCGTCCGTGCTGGGGGAACCCCACGCAAAGGCGTGGGCGTTGAAGTCCCCCATCACAAGGACGGGGCGGGATCGGTATCGGGAGACGCATTCCCGTATCCCGCCGAGGTATGCCTCGAAGGCAGCGAGCCCGCAGCTCGGGGTGATGTAGCATCCCACCACTACGGTGTCTCCGTACGACACCGCGGTGTACCCCCGGCCGGCTTGAAGAACAGCGAACGGCAAGGGGCTGCCTAACCCAAACCTTACTTAAACCTAACTATTCAGCCTAGTAAATAATTTACCGAAATAGGTTCGGGTTACGTCTTCTTATTCCAGCCGCCTTTAGGCGGTCGGCCACGCATTCATCTTGTGTTTCAATTTTCTTTATTGACATTATCCGAAGTTGGAAAGATTTCAGTCATTATTTCGAAAAATTTCATTACTCGATCATTAAAATTACATTGTCGACAGAAGAAGAATTCAGCTAAATAGCCTAAATAATGTATTTGGCGAGTTCCATACTTCGGAATTCTACACACTATACATTCTTCGTCGTTGGTCGCTATGCCGTTATTTATTAGAAACAAGACATAAGACACGATCGTGAGCTGACGCATACAGAGTCACAGACGCGTACATATAGATAGAATTCATTGTAGTAGCAACAACTGTTTTAAGGAAAAATCTCGGAAGCTAAGGCCGAGCGGCGGTTATATGTATAAGAAAAAGTTGTTCAAAATGTTGATTTCTACAATATATTTAAAAATGTGCCCCTCCAGGTCAGAGTGTAGAGGTGCTAAATTTCCAATTGTAATTTTTTTAAATTTCAGTATTATTTATGTAAAGGTGCCGAATGCGCGAGTGAAAGAATGGATGGGAATGTGTGTGAGTGTGTGTGTTTAGTGTTTGTCATTTGATCTTCCTCGATTAGCCTTCTCGAATGTTAGATGGCAGTTAATCCTAATGCGTAGCACAGATGCTCATAAAGGGCCTCCTCGAATATTCAATGGTGGTAACCCCCACCAGCTATCCTAATGCATATGAAAGGAGGTGTATGCCCACCGAGCGACATTCGATGATATAACAATCTACGATTTTGTAATTGACGATGGAACGATTCGACGACGCGACGATTCTACGTGTATTCAAGTTTCTAATTAATTAATTAAAATAAAGATTCTCTTACTATATGCCTGACCCACAAATAAATCCTACAGTTATGTTAGGAGTAATTATTGTTTAAAATATTAATTAAATTTAATTCCTAAAAATTAATACGATAGATTAATTTTAGGGTAGGTCGGCCGGATTAAGGGAAAGGTATCTTTTAAAATAAACAACACAGTAATTTCAGGAAAATAATAAATTTATTTATTATTAAATCCCGTGGAGGGGGTATGGCCCCGGAGTCTGCTGGGATTTAGCCCCTCCTCCTTCTTTTTGTCGCCGGGGCCGGAAATTGTCTCGGCCTCCTGCGGGGAGTTCCGTTTCCGGTTTGGTGGGAGTAACACGTGGGCGAGTGGAGGAAAAGTGAGTTTTGGATTAGAGAGAGATAGGAAGAGAAGGAAAGGTGGTGAGGTGGTTGGGAGAGAAGAGTGGATAGTGCAGAAGGGGATTGATAGTAAAGCAAGGGAAGGAGACGGTGCAAGGGCAAAGGAAGGCGACTTGACCGAAGGATAAGGAAGTGAGGTTAGGGCGAAAAAAGTGCAGTTGGGTGGAGGATCGGCGGGAGTCGGCTCGAGGACAGCGATGCCTGGTGGAAGTTGAAGGAGGTTGGGGAGAGCGGCAGTTTTTAAAGCAGTCAAGGAGAGGCAGTCATGAAGAAGATGACCAGGGGAGAAGAGAAAGCAGGGGAAAGGGTAAAGAAGGAGGAAATGCAGTGGAGAAGGTGGGAAACAGAACAAGAGATACTAAGAATGAAAGCCTGGAAGAATGGTGCAAGATGAAAGAGGGGAAGGAAGGAAAGAGGACAGAGGTAGGAAGCCGAGAAGGTATGGGAAGGTGCAACGTTGCAGAAGAAAAGGGGGAGGGAAGAGAGATGTGGAATATGGAAAGTCTGGCGAGTAGGCTGCTGAAGGAAATGCGGAAGCAGAACGAGGAGTTAATGAAGGAAATGAAAGAGATGAGAAGAAGGCTTGAGGAGGAGATAGAGAAAAGGGATACGGAGGGAGAGGAAACAAGAAGAGAGTTGAAGAGGCTGGAAGCAGAAATAAGGGAAGAGAGAGGGGAAGATAGGAGGAGAATAGGAGAGTTGGAGGGAAAATTAGAGGAGATGAATAGGAGAGATAAGAGTAGGACACAGGAAGGGAAGGGCTCGGGAGGAGAGGAGAGGTGGGAGATGAGGATGAAAAAAATGGAGAGGCAGCTGGAGGAAAAGGAAAGAGAAGCTAGAAGGTTGAACATCATAGTGAGAGGGAAAGGGAACTTAGTGCAGGATGCAGAAAGGGTAGTGAATAGAGTGCTGGAGAAAGTGGGGGAAGAGGAAAAGGTGGAAGGGGTAAGAGGGCTGGGGGGAAGAAAGGATATTATTATCTGCAGAGCGAGAAATTTGGAGCAAAAGAAAAGAATAATGGGAAATAGGTATAAGCTAAGGCGGGAAGAGGTGAGGTTGCAGAATGACTGGACGGAGAAACAGAGAAGAATGCAGTACAAGCTGAGAAGAGTGGCGGAGGAGAAAAGAAGAGAGGGAGTAGTGCGGGAGGGATGCAAGAAAATTCAAAGGAACGGAATATGGTGGGTATGGGACGAGGAAGAGGACAAGCTAAAGATCGGGAACAGGAGAATCGAAGAGAATGAAAGGCAGGATGCAGCAGGTAAATAGCGAAATAAGGAGGGGCAAGAAGGTGGAATGGTGAGGGGAGGAGGTGGGAAGGTAGCATTCTGGAACGTGGAGGGACTAGGCAATAAAGATCAGGAATTCGGGAGGAAATTGAAGGAGTGGGATATGATGATACTGATGGAGACGTGGATTGATGAAAAAGGATGGACAGGAGTTAGAAATAAACTGCCAAGGGAATACAAGTGGATAAGACAAAATGCATGGAGGAGGAATAGGAAGGGGGGGCCAATGTAAGGAGAATCTTAGGAGAGGAGGGGCAGGGAGAGGCATGGTTGGAGGAGCTCGAAAGAAGAAGAGGAAGGGATGAGTGAGGTGGATAAAGGGGGAAATAGGGCTGAAGTCAGAGAAGAAAACCAAAGAGAACCAAAGAGGAGGAACGGGAGGGAGGAGATATTATTGTATTAACGTGTAAATAGTGTACATAAATATAATAGTATGTAAGGTTATTATTATTCAGGAATTTTGTTTTTTTTTATACTTATTGTTAATTTTGATTTAGCTGTACTTTATTTTTGTTAATTAAATTTTTATATAAGGAATAAGCAAGGTGAGAAAATAAGGAGGATGTAAAGGAACGGAACTCTCTTGTAATCCCATTGGGAAAACAATAAAGTTATCTATCTATCGGCCTCCTGCAATTCACAAATAAAATAGTGAATTAGTGGCTGTAAGTGTATTTGCGCACTTACGCCGAATATCCCCACTCAGCCGATCGGTGTGCCGATTCGGCGGGATGGGCGGCTCCTCTGCGATCGCAGGGAGCGGTGTGGACTGTATATACTCGACAGAAAACGTCAACTAACGTGTCTGCCGAGGATGGACGAAAGCAGTCGAAATTAGTCGAACGTGCATGTCGTCCTGTGTTTTTGCCGATAGTATGGCACTAGAGAGAGTAGGTTGCAATGCGCCTACTCTCTATGCGCTTTCTACAGCGACGTGGACCATTGCATCCTCTTATTCCTCTATGGCTCTACCGCTTGAGTTACTATGCAACTCAGACGTGAATCGACCAAGAGGTTCCTATGCGACCCGCACGGAACGATTGGTGTCTTCTTAAACGCCCTCGTTGGGGAGCACCAGCGAGTAGAGACCGGCAGCTGTTTCACTGCTCAATAGAGGCTGACCGGTGTGTATACACCGCGATCACTTAAGAACACTGAGCTCCTTTGCGTTGCGCAAGGAAGGAACAGCGTCTTTTTCACAACGGTGTCGCGGGAGAGCACGAGCCTTCAGGAGCGGATTCTCCGCGAGTTCTGGAGAGCACTGTAAAATTCCTTTGCCTTAGCAAGGAATGACCAATGCCTCTTTAAGCGTTCTCGCGGGCAAGGGACTTCGAGGAATTAATCGTGGACTTTTATCCGTAAATGCGGAGTCCTCCGATTCCTCTAAGCGATTCACTTACGAAAAAGATTTGACTCAATCTTCTCGTAAGATCTGGAGCTCGACTCGAGATTCCAGTTATGTAGCAAGCTTCTTTGGCTCTTTGGTGGTGCTGCGGGTAGCCCGTCGACACACCACACGAGTTCAAAGAAAGCTTTAGGCAACAATCGACACCTGATATGCTAGGGTGAGGAGAGACTTCGATCTAGTTATCACTCGCTCGGTTGCTTGAAACAGACTGAACGCGATCGGCAGCTTGATTGGCACGTTCGCGTTCGTGTTGACAATTGCCGTAAGGCGGCGTTGTCAACGTGATAGTGTCTTCTATTTCTCTTCTCTGTTGTCTCTCTTTCTCTCTTATGCGACCTCGCCGATAGATGCGCTCGGTAATTTAGATTTAAAATCGTAACCGGCGCATCCCGAGATCGCAGGTTTATTATTTTTTTTCTCCTTTTTGGCCTTGCTCACCGTTCCTCGGTGGCAAGGTAATCGGAGCAGTGACCGACGAACTACGCGGTTAATAATCTAACGACTCGAATTTAAACAATTATATATTGTCGATATTTATAATTTAAGGATTGCTGTATACCTTATATTTTTGCTATTAATTCAATGCTAACATTAAATATAATAATTATCAAGCATTCTATTTGGTTCCATAGTCGGATGTAAACTTCTATTTGATAAATCGGTTTTAATACTGTTACAGGACGGTCGTACCAGCATCTCCGAACGCACGTATTCGAGCGGTATTCGGAGTCCATCGTTCTCAAGATGTACACAGAAGTAATTAATCAACAATTGAATTGGTATTAGAACTAATTAAAGACAATGATATATAAATACGTTAGGGATTTTTAAAACAAGTATATAAGAAGAAAACAAAGATTTTATGTTTCATTTCTGAAACAATTGTTGCTTTTCTTCCCACTTCGGGACAAAGTAAGTATTTAGTAATTACGGAATAAAGTATATACAGAAAATATGAGTATGAATAGAATGAATGAAACTAGTAATTAAACTGCTAACAAGTACCGAATTCTACAAAATATCCCAATCTTCGTCCGATATATTTTATCTACGTTCGAAGTATATCCATATCCATCATTTGAAAATGAATTTCCCCAAATAAATAAACAATGTGGATTGTTAGTGCGAATGATGGACTCAATTTCGCCTTGTCGCCAGCAAAATTAATCTTAGGCGACTGATTTAATTAGGTGGTGTAACGTGCGTCGTTTACTTGTACAGATGGTGTACGTTGCGATTATTCCGATGCACTGAATAATGTGCTACAAGACGCTCGACTGTTGACGTGTAGATGCTACGAATGATATAGATTGCGACTTGTATAATTGCGTTAAAACGATGTATGTTGCGTTACTATTTGTATTATTATATGTTATTATGTGTTATTATACTCGCGACGCCGACGTGACTCGCTTTTGCATGGACGAGTTCGAATGGTCACTCCTCCATACCCCAAGACGATACGCTAATTGGTTAGAGTCAAAAAATCAAGACTTCAATCAGCGTATGCCCTGAGTACCACCAACCCCGTTCTTGTGCCCTTAGCAGGCGTTTCGAGAACAAGGATGGGGCGAGTCACTCGTAACAGGAAAGTTTCCCGAATTTAGGCGACGAAGGGGAATTTCCACTGGGCCCATGTACCTCTCAAGTGCGGATATCGGCTGGGCGCCATGTCTATTGAAAGTCCCTTATTTACGACACGGGCTTGGCTATTGAGGAGACACTGTTGACTCGAAATTAAGAGTATTGTCGCTCTGTGGACGTTAAGAGGGTTTGAAATTAAGCAGAAATACGCGATGGTTTTTTCGTCCTCAAAAATAGCATTACCGGCACGCTCATGTCGTAAGTATGCCATGGAAAGTATCCCGCTGTTGTTCCGTAGGACGGAACATGGATGTACAGTAGCTCACGACAGTATTCGAACGATATCAATCTATAATGTCAGCAAAGAAAATGTATGTGATATTTTAAAGGTATCAAAGTAACATTACTACCAAGGTTAGATGGGAGTCTCGAAAATGTCGGTGTGAAATTTCAACCAAATCTTATAGCGAATATAGGAGTTATAAGGCATTGAATGTAAACGTACCGTTTTCGGAGTTCACAAAAGTATTCGAACGCGTAAACAAGAAGTACGTTTCTAGTAACTGAAATGTAAACATTAGACTTCAGTCAATTTCTAGACATCGTGTGGAGCATACAGATTGTGTAAAAGAAAATATTTCTTAATTACTATAATAATGAACATGAAAAAATCAGAAACTAATAAATGTGAACGAGAATTGAAAATAAATAATAAAAATAAATCTTATTCTGAAATTGCAAAGTTATTAAATCGAAGTAAGTCTACGGTGCACTGTATAATAAAAAAGTGGAAAAATGAAGAAAGTATAACGTACAAGAAGCCAATGTCCAAGGAAGTTAACGCCCAGAGAGGAAAAAATGATTATTCGGGAAATTAAGAATAATCCGAGTACATCTACACCGAAGATTGCAAATATTGTTGCAAATAGTTTTCGGAAAGATGTGCATCCCGAATTGTGTCGGAGAGTTCTGCGGCGTAACGATTTTCATGGAAGGATACCTCGGAAAAAGCCATTCATCAATAAAGTAAATAGAAAGAAAAGACTGCAATTTGCAAAAAGATACATAGATAAATATATTTCATTTTGGAATGAAATTATTATTTCGGACGAAAGTAAATTCAATATTTTCGGGTCAGACGGGCTGCATTATGTGTGGAGAAAACGTAACACGGCATTACAAATGAACAATATAGTTCCGATTGTGAAACACGAAGGTGGTTTTTGAAAACTTGTACACAGTATGAAAGACCGGCTTAGACATATTATAGATGCCAAAGGAGGACCAACAAAATATTAACATTAAAAAAAATCAAGATTTATTCCAGCGTTCGAATACTTTTGTGACCTCCGAAAACGATACGTTTACATTCAATGCCTTATAACTCTTATATTCGCTATCAGATTTGGTTGAAATTTTACATGGACATTTCCGAGACTCCCATCTAACGTTGGTAATAATGTTACTTTGATACCTTCAAAATATCACATACATTTTCTTTGCTGACATTCTAGATTGACATCGTTCGAATACTTTCGTGAGCTACTGTAGGGGTAAGTGTCATTATCATTTACTCCCAATAGCTTTACGATAAGATTGAATTATTTCCTCACTTTTATTTTCTAATGCAATATAATTTACCAGTACTATAACGAAATACGCCTTCATTCGAATTGCACAGTCAAAGTAGTCGTACATTCCTAAAACTGACGCTGTGCCTGCCATTCTAACTACTGTAAATACATAAACTGTGTGTTGCTGACAAGAAGTCTGATGTAAGGGATGCGGATCTAATTGGTTCTCGAACAAGAGGCACGTTTCGCCTCACACGCATTTTTGGCTTTAGCTTACTATTGACTCAAACTATCACACATACCAACTACTTCGTCAACGCGGGATGTTAAGATCCTAAACCTGGTGTTTTGGGAGCATCTAGAGCAGAGCTGCATAACTGGTGGTACAGTGGTTACGCTTAGCCGTTGCGTTTATTCCACTTCCTTCATTCGTAGCTCATGATTCAATGAGCGTTACCATATCGTGTCACAAAGTCCTCCCAACCTTCGCGGCCTCCATCGCTTACTCCGCTTTTCTACCGTTGCTACTCGTGCCGATTGAGATCGAGTAGGGGGAGAATAGCGGGTGTGCGTAAACCCGTTGTTCCTATCAAGCCGTATTTTTATATGTATTGCATCAGGTAGTATGAAACAGTCGGGGAAACCTGTTATTTTCAACACTTAGGCTCAGCGGTTCAGGGCAAGCGGAGGACCCCGCTGACAGTCAAAGTATGAAGAGTAAGAGTAACGCTACTTCCCCATGTTGGTAACGATATTCGAGGGAGCGAACAGATGAGCACACAAGGGATTCGTCTTGCTCCTGTGCTGTCTCGCGAGACTTCTTGTCAGCTACACATGATACATCTGGGTATATGAATTCATGAGACCTGTGAGCGATATCTGCAGACTAACAAATCACAGTCGATGACATTACCAGTACCATCTCATAACCCCATTATTGTTTTAGGCTAGTGCTGTTCATGACATATAGCATTCCATTGATTCTATTCGTCGTTCGTATCTCGACGTCAGCTATCCCAACTTTCGTCCAAAGCGATGGCGGGGCAGTTGCTAGCAAATGGTAGTGACAACGAATCGACTGTGTTTTGTCAATCCCGAGACACCAGCTCATAAGCGTCAGACAAAAAGTGATGAATTTATTTCATGGGTACGTATTTAGAGTGGTAGGTCTAGCATCAGTGATAGGGATGTCGGAAGTGTAGTAAGCAGTACTATTTGGCTTGTTGGAGTGCCATACCTACGCAGCTCTGTTTTAAACGAAGGTTGAGAGACATCAGTTACGAATGCAGGAACTGGAATTAACACAGTGGCTAAGTGTTTAAAAACGGAACGCTTGAGCACCGCGAAATTCGCTAGTAGTTTTTTCGGTTGTTCCCGTTTGCGATGTCACCGTGCATCGGTAGGCATCGCAAAAAACCGTTGACGAAGACGACCTAGGCTCGCCTGTTTTTCAATGTACTCGCCACGCACCGCCCGGTGCGTGAGTCATTGGAAAACAAAATAGGTGATGGGCTAGGTCGCACGTGCCGCGGCTAGAAAGGAAAACAGAGAGAAACAGGAAAGGGAAAGAGAAAAGAATATGAGACTCGTCAGCGCCTCTTATCGGCGCTGAAATTAACAAAAATGCGCGTTCGTCGGGGGAAGCCGACGAACGGCACAGTTAATCACAGGACCTCGAGCGAGCGACTTCGGCGATCCAGGTCGTGCCGCAAGACGAGAAGTATCCTGCTGCAGAAAAGTAGCGCGAGTAACCGGAGTCTCCACGTGGCCAACGTGGGTCGACTTCCTTCGCGCTTCAACTGTCATTTGAAGCAATTTTAGTAATTTCCAGCTTTGCTTCCGCCGAAGAAACCAGGCTTTTGCGTCCTGCTTCTCGGCCCTCTCGTCAATTGCAGGGAAAGGTGCTCTGTGATTCAGGTCCAAGACAGGAGAACATAGTTCTTGGCTGCTCACTGATTCACAGCGTCAGTCGCCTACCGCTTTCGTCGCTCTCATCTGCCGCTGGACTTGCCGTGCTCTCCCGTGAGACCGTTTCCAAAGACAGGAGAGGATCCAAGCGGTCTGCAGGATCCTCTTGACTGCTCACGCGCTCACGGTGCATTCACACCGGGCGTCAGCACCCATTGAGGTTGTGTAGGTGCGGGAATTCAAGGCCGAATCGAGTGCACCAAGGGAGGAGCCTTACAACCTCCACCCTTTGGGGCCGATTCTGGTATTATCTACAGACGTAGAGTAGACTCCTTTTTTGGTTTGTCGCTCTCGTCTAAAAAATTACAGTCCACTTCGCCGCACAGGCAAAAGGCAGTTGTCACCACGGGCCGACGGCAATCGTGCGTGACGTAATTCGGCCAGCTGATCGTACACGGAGCCTGTGACGTCAGAACTGTAGCGAGCGTTTTTGTTCTAGAGCCATCGAGGAAGCCGCCGGGAGAAGGGACGGAGCAGAGCGTCCAGACCCGACTGCCGAGCCACCTCTCTCTCTTTTTTTTCTCTCTCGCTCTTTTGGTCAATACGATTGTAACAATATACGGCCGCTCGTTGCACGAGCGGCGAAAATAACAATATTGTGAACTATTCTTCACCTCTTCCTCTATCCGAACTGTTTGGAGTCCGGGAATCCGGACGCTAATTTTATTTACGTATACTCCAAACACTAAGTGTGGTTACTATGTCGACAGTTGTGCAGCTTTGGTCTATACCGACATAACATGATGTTAGCAGAGTTATTCTGTTATCTGCATCACTTAGCTTCATCAGATGTAATAGGGTAGTAACTTAGAATATTAGTATAGTATGAAATATAAATATTTGAAATATCGATAAAGTCCCTGATAAAGGACCTCTATAGAAAAAGCTTCCCACTGCTTTTCAAATTTGTTCACCTTGCTTTCTTGCAAAAGCTTTCAAATTTGATCGCACACATAGCATGGGCGACAAAGTTTAATGTTAGATAACGATTTTTAGACTCTTCGTTCGGTTCGGACGTATGCGAACGCGGACAAAGCTAGAGTGCTATTCTTATAGAAGCAGCTATGAAATTTTGTATCTGGTACGTTCACATAATTTACGATTTCGAAGCCACTCTTCATTTTATCGCAAGCTTTATTTAAGCGGTTCTATTTTCCTATAGATATGCCTTAATCATACTGGAAAATGTTTACAGTGTTTTTGCGTGTACGTCTTCTCTCCCAAATTATACGTTACACGGCGAAAACTAAATTTTGTTTCTGATATTATAAATTACTGATACAAGAACATGTCTGATAGCCTTAACATGGCAGAACAAGAAATCTTTACACATATAATATAATTTACTTACACATTTAGTAAATATAGATGATTTTAGAAATCTTTAAAAGATATTCAGTATTACTAAAAGATCCCTAATTTTTACTGTATTTTCAAATTTATGTGTAATACTTGAAGAAAGCATTATGATCGAATATGTAACTCGGTGCAATTTAATATGTGGCAACGTGAGAAATTTCACGGTCCTTAAGGACCACCGGGGTCGAAACGGTTCGACGGTGTAACGAACACGTGGTTTTTCTCTCGCGTAGCCACACTTACCTCCGGCGACACACTGTCGCGACGAACCGAACCTCTCTCCCTTCGTCCCGGGAAATGCTGCCTTGTTCGATGGGAATATAGGACGAAGGATTTCGGAAAGAGGGGTCATTCGGTGTTGTATAATTGTAACGGCAACGTGCGACGTGCACGTTGAATAAAGTCACACGTAACACGCAAACTGTTAATCATTTTCCCTATAACACCAAAAACCGGGAACGCATAGAGGAACGCGAATCGTGATTTTTGAAAGTTCCGTTGACTTTTCCATCGTTTTTGTGTGTTATCATACGGACAATGGCACAGTCCAGCGCAAATTGTGACGCGAATGGACTCGGTGCGGTGAGTGAGTATAGCCTGCATATACCACAATTGTAGCCTCACAAAGTAGCTTTGTGGTTCAGGCTAGTGGAAGCCCAGTTCGCGGTGTCCCGAATCTCGGACGACGAGATTAAATTTGATATAGTAATTGCCCATTTGGGGGAAAAGTACATAGAGCAGGTTGAAGATGTCGTGGCCGACTCGCCGCCTGCAGGGTCGCGATACGAGCACCTCAAGAATGAGCTCACCAAGAGACTCACGGACTCCGACAGTTCGCGCGTGCGAAAATTGATCGAGGATGAGGAGATGGGCGATCGTACGCCATCTCAGTTGTACAGACATTTAAAAAATCTCGCGACCCCGTCAACGCCGGAAGACCTTGTCATTACGATATGGAAGAATCGTCTTCCAACGTCGACACAACGGGTGTTGGCAGCGTCTACAGCAAAGGACGTATCCACGTTGACGGATAAGGCAGATCAAGTGCACGAGATCCAGCCCGAACCCCGACGCATTGCTGCCATATCGCAAGATACAGAATTGCAAGTGTTGCGCAATACCGTGAATCAGCTGACAACGCAGCTAAACACGTTGATGAGGAGCCAACGCTCGCCTTCGAGATCACGAAAACGCAGTCCGTGGCGCGAACGGGGACGATCTCCTAAAGGAGCACCTGACTTTTACAACGGATTGTGTTGGTATCACCAAACATTCAGCAAGAAGGCTACCAGATGTCACGGCACCTGGCACCTGGAAGTCGGGAAACGACAAGGGCCGTCCTTGAACGCGGCGCTAGACGATTCCCCATCCCGCCGCATCGTTGTGACCGACCGACGGACGAGGGTGTCCTTTCTCGTGGACACTGGCGCATGTGTGTGTGTTCCCGAGGAAACAGGTACGCGAGCCCGTGCGGAAAAGCTCGTACGAACTCTCCTCGACTGCGACTCGAAACGGGTGGCATATTGCTACGTACGGCACCCTAGCCCTTGAGTTGGATCTGCAACACCGCCGCAGTTTTAGGTGGTGTTTCGTAATCGCGGATGTAAATACCCCAATTATCGTGATGGACTTCTTAGTACACTACGAACTATTAGTGGACGCGCGCAATGAACGCTTACTTGATTCCGTGAAAAAACTTTCCACGAAAGCGAGTGTTACTAAGTGCGAGGTCGCGACGGTAAAAACTGTAGTGGGTAATACGGATTACCACCGTTTACTGTTAAAATACCCCGACCTCACTCGTCCGCCAGTGTTTGTACGCAGTTTAGTGCGACACGGTGTGTTTCACTACATCGAAACTACACCCGGACCACCAGTCTCCAACAAGCCTCGTCGTCTCGCTCCAGACCGCCTAAGAGACGTCAGGGCTGAATTCAACTTGATGATGCAGCAAGGTGTCATCAGATCGTCGAAGAGCCCTTGGTCGTCGCCCCTCCACGTCGTCTCCAAAAAGGACGCGAGCCTACGCCCTTGCGGAGACTACTGGGCGTTGAACACGCCCACCGTACCGGACAGGTACACACCTCTGCACATCGAGGACTTCGCCCAGCACCTCCACGGAAAAAAGGTTTTTTCCAAAATAGATTTGGTCCGTGCGTATCACCAAATCCCCGTTTCCCCGGAACACGTTGAAAAAACGGCGATTACGACGCCTCTCGGGTTGTTCGAGGCAACAAACATTATGTTCGGGTTGCGGAATGCAGCTCAAACGTGCCAACGCTTTGTCGACGAAGTCATACGCGGTTTAGATTTTGAATTTGCGTACATTGATGACTTTTTGATCTCGTCCGAAGACGAAGCGCAGCATTCTACGCACCTGAACATTTTGTTCGAGCGGTTAAATAAGTACGGAATCGTTATCAACCCAACGAAATGCGTTTTCGGGGTTGATGCGATTCCGTTCTTAGGATACTCGGTTGACGCGAGCGGGACAAAGCCTCTGGAGGAGCGCGATAAAGCAGTCACGAATTTTCCAATCCCCAAAACCGTAAGGGAATTGCGGCGATACTTGGGAATGGTAAATTTCTACAGACGTTTCGTACCTGAAGCGGCCAGGATTTTACTGCCTCTTAACATGCTGTTAAAAGGTATAAAAAAGGGTAACGCGCCCATCAAACTGCCACCGGACGCGGAACGCGCATTTGACGAATCAAAACGCGCAATTGCAGACGCGACGATGTTGGCGCATCCCTTACCTGGCGCCCCGAATAGCGTCATCGTGGGTGCGTCGGATTTCGCCGTAGGGGCAGTGTTATAACAGCGCGTGAATGACGATTAGCAGCCGCTCGGTTTTTTCACTAAATCGCTATCACCCGCGCAGCGCAAATATAGCGCGTACGATCGCGAATTGTTGGCGATTTACAGCGCGATTAAACGCTTTCGATACACGGTCGAAGGTAGGAGATTCACGGCTTTCACGGACCATGCTCCTCTAACCTTCGCGTTTTCGCAGAAACTGGATAAATGCTCTCCGCGTCAATTCCGTCATTTAGATTATATCGGGCAGTATACTACCGATATTCGCCACGTTAAGGGTGCGGATAACCCTGCTGCCGACGCGCTCTCGCGGATCGTGGCAATTTCAAAGACAGTCGACCACGGTACGTTGGAATTCGCGCAACGTAATGACGTCGAGTTACGCGAATATCTGAATGACGCGGAGAGTATTTTGAAGTTAAAAAATGTTCATTTTCCGGATCACAACGCGAAGGTCTACTGCGATGTATCGAACAACGTGGTCAGACCTTTCGTCCCGATGCCGTTGCCCCGCCAAGTCTTTGAAAGCGTGCACAACCTGGCGCACCCAGGTATGAAAGCGACGCAAAGATTGCTAGCGGAACGTTTCGTGTGGCCCGGAATGAACAAGGATGTTCGAACGTGGACGCGCGGATATATCCCGTGTCAGAAATGTAAAACGACGAGGCACGTGTTCTCGCCGACCCAACAAATCCAGGATCCCGCAGGACGGTACGAACATATCCACATAGACATAATCGTCATGCAGTATTGCCAAGGGTTCTGGTACTGTCTAACCTGCATAGACAGTTTCACCCGTTGTCCTGAGGTAATGCCTATTGTGGATATGGAGGCATCGACAGTCGCGTCGGCCCTTTTAACACATGGATATCACGTTTCGGCGTACCGTTGCGAATCACGACAGACCAAGGCCGACAATTTGAGTCGCGGCTTTTCAAAGAATTGTGCGGTTTGTTGGAATCGGAACATTTACGCACAACAACATATCATCCGCAGTCAAACGGGATGATAGAACGTTTTTTTTTCTTTATTTCGCCATATAACCCATTACAGGGTTATTAGCAGCATGCACATTGCTGTGCATACTAACAGCACAGAGAATACATTTTTGTCTTATAAATTACATGAATGTACAATATAAAACGTGATAAACGGTAAACGATACTACATAATACAATAAATGTTTTCGAATTTATCATCGGAGCTTAAGGCTATTGTTAAATTGTTGTTGCACATTACAGATAAATTAGAGGTCCAGGTTGTAACTTTTTAGGAACTTATAAATACATAGCAGGGGGGCGATAAATGGGTTGCTCGAAAAAGGAGTCCATTGTGTAGGGCGGCCAGTAACCTATACTACACAGTTTATTTAATAACATATTTCTACCATCCTCAAGGATAGGGATATATGCCATACCATATGATTGGGATCCTGCACTAGGCATCCACATTGACACTTAGTATCGGGAGCTAGATTAATTTTAAAGAGGGAAACAGCTAATTATATGTGATTTGCTCGAAGTCTGTTAGTCCAGCAAATAAAGTCCCTAGGAAGGTTCCTACGTGAAAACCATGGACTAGCAGAAGGATGGTAATAGCGTTCGAAGTATTTCGTACCCTTGAATGCAGCTTCCCCGATAATCCGTCCTTCTGTCTCAGTCTTGGCCTGTTTTTTAAAGCAGTGGGAAAAATCAGAGTGTGGAACCAGAATATTGGATGACACATCAGAAAGGGAAGCTCCTCTTGAAAGGCTGTCCGCTTTCTCGTTAAAAGTTACACCAATATGAGAGGGAATCCAGTAAAAGAAAAGCTTTCTATTGCCTGTGAAATAAGTATTTATAAGCTTTCGAATATCAAGGATAATGGGATTGCATTTAACATTACTTGGACACTTGCTTAAAGCTTGCAAGGCAGATAGACTATCTGAGTATATAAAAATATTATCGTGAGAGGACTCAGAAGCCATTGCAATAGACTCCTTGAGTGCAATACATTCAGCTGAAAAGATAGAAAAATAACTAAGTAAACCTAGCAGTGAAAAGGTGTTTAGGCCTGGTGAGAAACAGGCCGCACCTACTCTACTAGATTCCTCATTCCTATTACCATCCGTAAAAAAAGAGATGGAGTCAAGGGGCCTGTTGCCTAGGTGACCAAGGAAGACTAAATTGGGACTCACAGCATCTTTAAGGAGAAGTCCTAATTCTGTGTCAATCGGTATTGTAGAATGGAGTAAATTGTATTCAATTAGATAGGGGGAATAGTTTTTTTCTGTTCTGAGTAGATCCCTATGTTGAAGAAGGGCGTAAATTTGGGAAGGAAGTGTGGTACAGGATTTAAGCACTAAATTATTCCAGGTGGGGAGGTTATGGATTCCATCCACCCAATTGTATACATGTGTTGCATTGTTAGAAAGGTTTTTCAAGAAAAATCTGTTGCATAGATATTTGGCTCTATGTTGCAGCAAACACATTCTGGATTCTCCCAATAAAATATTGGTGGGAGTGCTATTTCGGTATCCTAGAGCGATTCGTAGATCTGCAAATTGAATTCTCTCAAGGCTTAGCATAAGGTGCTTAGATTTAGGAGCGAAAATATAAAAACTATAATCAATGTGAGAACGGATAAGGCTCTTGTATAACGTAACCAGTGTGGAAGGCTGAGCACCCCACTTGATACCGTTAATAAATTTAAGGATGTTTAGTCTCTTTGAGCATTTATTACGAAGATAATCGATGTGTACGTTGAACTTGAACTGGTAATCGAAAAATATACCTAGGAATTGAACATGATCCCTAGATTTGATTAAATAGTTATCAAACTTGATGGAACAGGTACCTGGTTGAATACTCTTTTTGTTAAAGTGGATAAGCATGGTTTTTTCAGGAGATAAAGATAACCCAAGTTGGTTCAGATTAGCACCTATAGTTTTAATGGCTTTTTCCAAAGTTTTCTTGTCAATGGTGGGAACTGTGATTGGACGATAAATGGCTAAGTCATCTGCGAACTGAGAAATCAGAATATCAGTATTTAGGCCGACTAGAATATCCTTGGCGTAAATGAGATAAAGGAGGGGACTGAGGACACCTCCTTGAGGGAGGCCCTTAAATACTTTCCATATAATAGTATTGGAAGCATTAAGGATGAATGTGACATTTTGTTCATACGTCAGGAACCTTACGAAATTGACAATATTAGAAGGGCACCTCAAAACACAAAGTTTTTCCAATAAAATATCACTGTTAACATTGTCAAACGCCCCCCTGACGTCTAGGAAACAAGCCAATACATCTTTGTTCATTGAAAAAGCCTCCTCAATAGTCAGTGTTAGCATAGCAAGATTGTCAGTACAGAATCTTCCAGATCGAAATCCGGATTGGGATGGAGGAAGAAAGTTAGAGGTTTCCAGCCACCATTGAAGTATTGACTTAATCATGTTTTCTAATATTTTACAGAAACATGATGTTAACGAGATAGTTCGGACGCTACTACCATCCTCCTTATTAATGAAAAACGTGTGACTTTCCTTCCATGCGAGAGGATAGATATTGAGCGAAAAGATTTCATTTAACAAATCGAGTAATATTAGTTTAATCGCAAGAGGTAGTTTGACAATTAGGGGGTAGTCGATTCTGTCAGGTCCAGGGGAGGCCTTAAGGCTACAACTATTAAGGGTCAGATTGAATTCATGAAGGTCAAAAAGCGAACTCAGAGAAAGAGTATATTCACTAGCATACGATTCTGGGTAGGAATGGCTTGGCACAGTAGGAACCCAAGGAGGACTATGCTTGTTGATTGCCTCTACGATTTTAGTTGATCGGTCCAATGGATATGCTTCATTGTATTTAACACTGGCCCATTTATTTTTTAGGATTTTACATTTATTCCAGACGTACGTTGCATCTGCTTCGAGGTTATGCCTTCACAGAATTTTCTAAGATTATCAATTTTACATTTCTTAATGTACTTTTTCGTTGTAGCTACGCGTTTTTTATATTCAATATAATCAGATAGGTTGCGTGATGATCTCCACTTCTTAAGTGCAGCTTTCCTAAGTCATATGTGCTTAGCACATTCGTCATTCCACCATGGAACCGGATTCCTGTGGAATCTGGTATTTTCAGGTTTGGGAGAAGGGGTGCTGTTCATAATAGCTTCTGTTATTGTATTGACAAAAAAGTTATATTTACCAATGGTATCAAAAGACTCATATGAAGGGTCCAGAAATTTCGGATACGATTGTTCCATTAAAGCATGATATAGGTTCCAATTTGTTTTTTTGGATGAGAGTCGCCATTGCTCTTTGATAAAGAGTACTTTACCGATTAGGAGATTAATACTGTTCCGTCCTACGGAACAACAGCAGGAAGTTTTCCTTGGCATATTTACGACATGAGCGTGCCGGTAATGCTATTTTTGAGGACGAAGAAACCGTCGCGTATTTCTGCTTAATTTCAAACCCTCTTAACGTCCACAGAGGGACAACAGTCTTAATTTCGAGTCAACCGTGTCTCCTCAGTAGCCAAGCCCGTGTCGTAAATAAGGAACTTTCAATAGACCTGGCGCTCAGCCGGTACCCATATGCGAGAGGTACATGGGCCCGGAGGAAATTTCCCCTTCGTCGCCAAAATTCGGGAAACCTTCCCGCTCCGAGTGGCTCACCCCACCCTCGTTCTCGAAACGCGTGCTAAGGGCACAAGAACGGGGGTTGATGGCACTCAGGGCATACGCTGATTGGAGTCTTGACTTTTTGACTTTAACCAATTAGCGTATCGTCTTGAGGTATGGAGGAGTGACCAGTCGAACTCTTCCATATAAAACCGAGTCACTTCGGCGTCGCGAATAGTAAAAAAAATACAGTCTACGTCGTCTTACGAAAGTACAAACAGTTCACTTTTATTACCAACTTCACTTTGTATATTTAGGAACACGCGAAACAGAGCGAGCGTCGTACTTTCACGAGCGTCAACACGCGACTGATACGATAGAACGTTTGCACCGCCAATTAAAGGCAGCTGTAAAATGCCACGATACGGAAAACTGAGTTGACGCGTTGCCAATCGTCCTTCTCGGCATCCGTACGGCGATCAAGGATGACTTGAGAGCCTCAGCCGCGGAATTGTTGTACGGCACAGGGATTCATCTACCAGCGGAATTTTTCGTAGCGCAAAACCGCGAAGGGGCCTCCAACTTCGTGGAGCACCTGAAACGTTGATTCGCGGAGATCAAGCCGCAACAGGTTACGCGGCACGGTGCACGAAAAACGTTTGTTTTCAAGGAGTTAGCGTCCTCTCCTTATGTTTTCCTACGGCACGGCGCCGTAAGGAACCCGTTACAGGCACCGTATAATGGCCCCTATCAAGTTGTAGAAAAAGGGGACAAAACGTTCGTGATTAAAATAAACGGGAACAACGTAAAAGTAAGCATTGACCGGCTTAAGCCAGCTTTCATTGTTCCCGAATCGATTGAGGAACCGATCGTGTCGTACGAAACAATCGCCTATAGGGATCCTCCAAGCGTACCGCAACCGCCCGAAAACAGGGAACGGAGCCGCTTTACGACCAGAGCAGGCAGGTCAGTCCGTTTCCCGAACCGTTTTCAGGCAGGTTTTAATTAGCATTAAGTTAATGTAAACGTTTAAATATGTAAGTTTTAGCAATAAGCGTAGCAAATAAGAGTGTAAGTGCAAGGAATGAGTGTTAAAATTATTTTTGTCTTGCAAATAGTGTATGACTCTGTAAATAGGTACGAATGGCATGTTTAGAGATAATATTTCATAGTTTGTAAGAACGTTGTCACTGGAAGGGGGCTGATGCGGCCACGCGAGAAATTTCACGGTCCTTAAGGACCACCGGGGTTGAAACGGTTCGACGTTGTAACGAACACATGGTTTTTCTCGCGAAAGTTTCATCGCATTCAATGTTTACTTTCCAAAATTTGCTGTATTATAGTCTTTAATTTTATAATTACAGGTGCAGTGATCCAAGGGGATCAAATAATTGTTGTATTTCAGATAGAATTGGTCATTTCATTAATCTTTGAGTACCTCTGAAGGGTTTTGTCGTATAGAGAATAGACTTTGTAGAAGTATTCCAAAATATTCTTGAACTTTTCTTTGTTTACGAGTAATCTCAATATAGCGAATATTGTTTATTGTTATCCTGCATTTCCGCGATTATGTTGGAATCGTACGATGCCCATTGACGAAGATAAAATCCTTCTAATCTAGGTAAACCGATGAACTCATTATGCAAATTTAATAATTCGGCGTAGCCTGAAGTAAATAAGCTAGTAGTCTACATAACAATCTGTTTTGGAGATACATGCTGCGTCAGGGAACTTATCGTGTTCGTTCTGCGCAAGCTGATTCAAACATCGTACAGCTAGAAATGTGGCGCAAGCGGTTCTGTAGGTTACCGTATTCGGTGCAAAGATTTTAATTGTATCGTCTATGGAACCATGCCATAAAATTCTTTGAAAGGCTCTGTCATCAAGGTGCACGATAATCTGTCTGACCATTTTCTTAATTTTTGCCGTCAATACAAAAACATGAGGCCAAAGCGGAAGAAGTCTATAGTCGACTCCTTTATAATCGCGTGATGCGGTAGATAAGAGCCCTTACCGTCTCAATCCTTACGGAATGTGTCATATGTCCTGATGTGATGTATTCTTGTAAGAATTTCTCATCTTACATCAAGTGACTAGGATTTCGTTGAAACTTGGACTCTGAAGCATAAAATGAATTCACTACGATATTCATCAATACGCTGCTTCCGTTACGTAAACAGCAAACGTGCCATATATCTTCCACTAGAAATGCGGAATTGATTTTCCACAGTGAGTTTCACAGTCTAATTTTTCCTTCAAAAATACTGTTTTTCACGAATCTCCTTGATCACACCACTCTTAGACGCTTGGCTCTAGAACACCGTGACAACTGAGTCGAAACACTGGGCACGCGGTCCTCCTAACCGAGTGAGTAAAGAAACGATAGAACTAGTGATATTTCGGCGGCGATGTTACTATCTCCCACTTATGCTACACCTCTCATGTCTCCTTACAATGCCAGATTAGAGTCAAGCTCAACAGGGTCTTCTTTCCCCGCTAATTTTTCCAAGCCCGTTCCCTTGGCAGTGGTTTCGCTAGAAAGTAGATAGGGACAACTATTACTCTACGTGAAAGTGAGCTTTGGGCCGCAAAATGCTCCCGCTCTGCCGTGCCGAGGCGTGTCTCTGATGCCAGATTGGGGACCAGAGGTCTGGAGAACACCCCCCACCACTACGCACACTACCGCAGGAGACGCGTGTACATGAGCTCAGCGTTTCGGACGACTTCGGGAAATCGAGAGAGAAAACAAATGAAAGTCTTTCTCTCTCGCTCTTGAAGCGTTGAAATTCATCCTATGTTGGACAGCAAGCATGCGGCACGAGCCACGCGGGATCTTGACTGCCTATTTTCATTTTTCGACATACAGGGATGTTGTCTTGTAATGAAAAAAAATTTCGACAAAATTTTTGTCGCGGAAAGACACGTTTAAAGACCCCCTGATCACGTTTTGATTATTTAAAAATGAACTTTTTTTTTAGTTTCACGCACTTGTTAATACGATTACGCCTAAACAGTTGAATGGATTTCAATGAAATTTTATATTCCAATTTTATATTTTCCTCTCAAGACCTGGTTAAATGTTGAATAAAATTTGTTCAAAAATAATGATGGTTACCCCTTAAAGTTACAGGACTACCTTTCATTTCCTAAATTTAAAAATCTGCTTTATATTTAAGCATATAATGTATTTAACTGCATGTAGATTATTAAACGACAAATACTTTGATACTCTGGTTTAATTAAATTTGTGAAAATAAGTATCCACTCTTGGCCAGTATCGTTCATGTTATAGCAGCCTTTGATAGAATAATATATGTTTGACTCGATTTTATATTTACAAATTAATAACATACAACATGCACGTTACCGCTCGATGGAAACCGTGGAAAGGTGGTGGTTTCTTCCATCAGGAGGGAAATGCAAACAATTTGGCATGCAATTCTATAACGTCGCGATATTCGTAAAAAAATTGAAAGAAGGTATAAGTACCTCAACTCGTAATAATACCAATTTCTAGTGTCATAGGTCATTGAAAAAATTCGTTAGGGAATTGAGAATCCTCGTAATTTATGTTCTCCGGCCGCTTGTGTTTTGTTTTTGACAATCACGTTGCGCGGCATTTAACGGTTAAATTGTATCAAATTTTATGTCACAGCTACAAATGGAATTCGTAATCAATTACAAATCGATGACGAATTTCTCAGCAAATTATGTACATTCGATCCACTTTTGGCTTTATCAAACTGCGAAAGAAATATTTCTTTCAGAAATGTTCTCTTTATTGCGCAGAAATTCGGCGGTTTCGACGAAGACGGTTTGCAAAAAGAATGGGAAATGTTATATTTGGACTTTGCACATGACAAGGAGAATTTAGTACATAAGAAGCTCGATAAGTTTTGGAAAACAATCTTGATAACGCGAAACAGTTTAGGCTCTTTTAAATATCCTTCTTTACAAATGTTATTAAATTCAATCAGATGTCTGCCCAATTCGAACGCCGATGCTGAAAGATCGTTTTCCATGCTTTCCGAGGTAAAAAGCATCAAATGAAACAAGCTCGATTCGTCCATCGTTAACGGAATTTGCGTCGTGAAATCGGCATTAAAGGCAAACGGGGATAAAGTTCAGACCATGGAGGTAGATGATACACATCTATCTCTCATGTCATCTGATATCTTATGTTCTAGTTCTGTCAAGCAACAGAAAAGTAAATTACGGCTATATGCCGCCGATGACGGCAGCATCGCGGATCCTCCCCCTTTGTCGGATAATGCAAATTAACAATGTCCAAAATATTATCAATTTCATTTATTTTCAATTCCATTTTATTTTTGGACATCGTTAACGTGTAAATAAGTAATCGATTTTCCTCATATCATTTTTATGCTTTTCATGCTGTATATTCGCTTATTTGCTTATATAAATATAAGCGAAGTACAAATAAATATATATCTTTTGTTATATACATTTTATATGTAACAATTATCTCGAAATTCAAACGCATGTAATATAGTAAATTCCTTTGCCTTGCTTTCTATTCTTTAGAGGGTGTTCTATTTGATAATCAAACTCCTGCAATAACAACACCCAACGAGCTACCCGTACACAAAGGTCCTTCTTTGCCATTGTAAGTGCGAATACTTTACAATCAGTGATTATCTTAAACTTCATCCCTAATAAATAAATCCTAAATCGACGAAGCGCTCTGATTACTGCCAGAATTTCTAACTCATAGCTGCCGTATTTTTCTTCGGCCGCTGTAGTTTTCCCGCTCGCATAGTATACTGGGTGTAATCTGTTATCGGAGGGATCACGTTGCATCAACACCGCGCCATAACCGTTCTTCGAAGCATCGGTATGGAGTTCTGTTTCTGCGTCTATTCGATAAAACCGTAAAACCGGCTTATCGCTTAAAATATACTTTAACCTATTGAACGCGAACGACTCTTGTTCCTCGAAACGGAATTTATTATTCGATTTTAAAAGATTAGTTAGAGGCCTGGCAATGAGCGAATAGTGTGGTATAAACTTTCTAAAATAACCACTCAAACCGAGAAAACTCTGTATCTGCTTAATTGTTTTTGGTTCAGGAAAATGCATAACCGCTCTTATCTTTACCTCCGATGGACGTACGGTACCATTCTCTAATATATGTCCTAAATATTCTACGCGACGCTGTAAGAATTTACACTTCTTCCAATTTATAACTAACCCGTTCTGAGCCGCTATGCTTAAAACGATTTTTAATCTATCTATTCCACTATCTAAATCTACCGAGGATATAATTAAATCATCTAAATATGTTATTAAAATATTCTTATTTATTAATTCTCTAAACACGGCATTTATAAATTTTTGAAATATCGCGGGGGAGTTGGATAATCCAAAAGGAACTTTTAGAAATTCATATTGTCCGTCCGGCACGACAAACGAGGTGTATTTACGGCTATTTTTATCTATTGACACATTGAGAAATCCGTTTTTTAAATCTAGTGTGCTAAATACATTTGCATCCTGTAATAAATCGAGCTGGTCTTCAATCAGAGGAAGAGGATACCTGTATTTAACAATCTTTGCGTTCAATTTACGGTAGTCTACGCATAATCTTTTCGTGCCGTCTTTCTTTTTTACCAAAACTATTGGACTGGCGTACTCGGACAATGAGGGCTGCACGATGCCATCATTTACCCACTCATTTATGTGTCGGTTGACCTCCTCTGTCTACAAGGGATAGTCGCCTGCAACGTCCATACACCGGTTCATCATCTTTCAATACAATAGACATTTTTAAATCTAATTCACGGGCCTTGATCGGATTATATTTTTCAATCAGGTTTTGTACTCTACAACGGAGATCGCGATCGTTTATATGCGACAGATCGACCGTATCGGTTTCGCAAATACAAATTCGGAATACTTCCGGAACATCATTGTTATGACTCGCAGCGCTTTCCTGTATTTTCGTAATGAACACGTTCCCGTTTTTTATTTCAATGTTAAAGTCTCGCAGGAAATCTGCACCTAGCAACAACTCGGGCTGCATGAGTTGGTCCGACACCACGTGCAAAGTGACGGGGTACGCGTTATTATCTATGTCAACGTCCGTTCGTATTTTCTCCTAAAGTTTTATGTGTTTCAAAACCTATACCTCGAAACGTCAATCTGTTATTCCCTAACCGCAGCGCACCTACGCGAATGTATGTTTCAGCGCGAATTAAGCTTAGATCACTCCCGGTATCTATGAGTGCCATTAATTTTTGTCCATTTATAGATACCTCACGCAAACTCGTATTTATTCCTTTGCCCTGGAGACGCTGCAGCTGTTCCTCGCAGAATTCTTCTACGGACAGTTCGCGGGGATGTGCCCATAGTCCCTACACTCGAAGCACTTAGTGCTTCTTTCCCTCGTATGACAATTGACCGCCAGATGATTTTTCGATCCGCAACTATGGCACCTCCTTGATTTGCTACTATCTTGCGGAGCCTTCTCCTCCATGCGTCGATGTCCGTCACCATCCGCCGTGGTTTTCTTCTCCTCGAAATTTCTCTTGCCACGCCATTGCACCCTCTCGAACGCTTCTAGTAAATCGGTTTTCGCCTGAAACATTTGTATGTATGCCTGATCTCGGAGAACCGGATCGGGTATTCCCGAAATGATATAATCTATCAATTCGTCATCTTCTTCTATTGGCACGTTATTGGCTAATATTACTTTCTCGTGAAAGTAATCACCGAACTCCTCGCCCTTTCTCCAAACTCGGTCTTCAAATTGTTTCCTTCTGATTGCTTTGCTTGGTTGACGGAAAAACATACCACGAAGCTCGATGAAGAATTCATCGATGGCCATATCAATGAGATTGGGCTTCGAGTGAAACCACTCGAGAGCTCGACCTTTTAAGCGAGATACCACTAGTACCTTGCACGATTCCGACGACAATCTGTACGTGGCTTGCAGCAAACACACCTGTCTTTCCCAACGCTCAAATTGACTTCCTGTTCCGTCAAAATGGTTCAACAATTCAGCAACTGTTGTGACGCTTACTCTAGCTTCTCCAGGTTCTCCGACATTCCCTGAGACCGACGACACTGATCGTGGCGACTGCACCGACAAGCTCTGCATTTGCCGCAACATTTCAATTTTGCGGCGCGCAACTTCTAACTCGCGTTCCGCTAACTCTTTCTCTCTTCTGAGGAGATCCATCTGTCTTTGCTGGATGCTATCCTCACTACGCTGGTCGTTCACTGTCGTATTCTGCTCTGTCTCAAACATATTTTGAGATTGCGAGTTATTCGTCGCAACAATAAATCGAGCTACAAGTTCAACTCTTCTTCATGTCGCACGCAAACCAAACGATCTAAGTTTCTCTTTGAGTCCTACCACGGATAATTTATTCAGATCTTCTGCACTCAATGGCATCACAGTTAATTATCGACGCATTTATCTCTACGCGGCACTACACAATCACGTATATTCACAATTATTCACGTATGGCTACAACAATCCCGGCTGAGCCCCCAAAATTTATAGGCTAATCAATTCCGGACGAGCCCCCAAAATTTATAGGAAAGGTTACAAATGAAAAAAGGAAAAGAAAGAAGAGTGAATAAAATTGTTCGAAATCTGACTAAGGAAATTTTATATTAAAGAAATATTTTCCCTAGTCTTCGAATAGCCGGGAGAGGGAGAGTGATATCGACAATAGTTAAGAATTGTCAACGCTGAGTTTTATTTATATTGGTGTTCCTGTACGGAACACCGTTTATTTAGATAGTACAAGTTAAAAATAAAATGAGAGAGAGATTTTTTAACGGTTCCTTCTCCCGATGTTTCGAGCCTGGCCTCGTTGATCTCGAACGGTCCGGCTTGACGGGGCTGGTCAGGGTCTTCACCTGTGAACAATTGTGGACTGTATTAAATTAAGATAGTAAATATTGATTATTTCCAGATCCGAATCGTCGGCTAATTGCACGGTGTTAAGCCGTGTCGCGACGATTTCTTGCGGCGGCAATTAATCCTGTTAAGAGATTAGTGTTGAGAATCGCAATGCCTCAACACATATAGATCCGACGCGTCGGTGTGTTTAGACCACGTCTCGGTAAATACCGAGGATCTACTCTCTCATGTGTGTATTCGACTCGCCTAATACATAGACGATTCTATCGTAATACGCACAACGTCTTCTTTCCGTTCGTTCCCCTTGCGTGTGTGTTGTAAGGACACACGCAATGCGTAGTCCCATATTGGCCAGGTACATGGACCTGCAGAAACTGCAGAGCGCCTCCAGTATAACATTCGCAGAGCGGCTGGGGCTACTCTGCAATGTTTCTACTTATGGGTGCATGCCCCGCCGGGGCTACACTGCGACAGGCGTAGCTTAGTAGCATCATAGCCATTGCAGCTTGGAAGAAACGACCGTAGCTCAATCGTGCACAGATTGAGCGTATTCTATGGCTTTTACAAGATCTCCGTGCGTGAATGGGCGTCCTCTTATTCACATTAATGCAACGAGAATAGGAACTATTATCCTCCCCTAGAATACACCTGCTGCTGGTAAGCAGGTTTTAAAGAAAGACGTATCCTATTCTGTGGACGTGCATCCCCTTAATGCTTCACGGGGTCGGACAGCAGGGATACACGTGACAGCGATAGGTGATTATTGCCGTCTTTGTCGAGCTCCGAAAGTCGGAGATCATCGACTGTTCTTTCCTCTTTTCCAGGGGAATCCAGGTGTGATATTTGTCGGTGAACCAGATGCTACTCATGTTTGTTCACCGACGTCACGGAGCTACAGGATGCAAAGTGCATGAATCTAGAATTGGAGAAAGCCACGTCCAATTCTAGAGTCTCCCGTACGTGTGACTGATGTACGTAACCACGAAAAATCGTAACGTTAACGTACCTTAACTCAAGACAAACTTTACTCCGTGATTATTTCCGTTTTAACGACTAAAAAATCGTTGACTTCGCGAGGCGAAGTTTCTAAACGGAATGCTACTTGTTTGCGTGCACCCTGTATTTAATACAACGCGGACGAAGTATGTCTTTCTCTCTCACTCGCATATAGAAACGCCCTTTCTCAAAACGTTAGTTAAAATTTCAAATTTGACGAGCCACGGACGTTAGGTGTTCGTTAAACATCTTTTTTCTACCTTGCGGTTCGATTTCCTCGAGCAATAAATGCCAAGGCCGCGTCGATGTTTATCGAATTTGCCGTTAAACATTACTCGATTACCGTTGCGTTTAATAATGTACAACTCAGAGGTCGCGAATCCAGGGACTTCGCTATGTGCGATATCGCCCGAACCTCTTTCCGAAATGTACTTTTTTTTAACAAAAATAATAAATATACGTGTATTTAATAAAACTAAAACGACACAAATGAACACAAAATAACAAACTACGCTTATACTTCGCAAACTACGCTTATGCTTCGTAAACTATACAGTCCTTCGCTCTACGCTGGCTACTTCGCTTCTTCAACACTCTTTCTACGTTCAATACTTTCTGACTCGCGCTCGCATTTTCCCCGTCATATATGCTTGCAAACACTCGTTTCCTTTCATTCTAATTGTCAACCTTTCTCACTCTACGCATTCGGTCACGACCACCCAGAATTTCTCAGTCGTTCTGTTTTCTCAAGTTCTCATCTTTCACGCCTTGGAATCATTCGAGCCCAAACATTCTGCGTTCACGCGACAATCGCCCAACACAAGTACTCTGACCTTTACAGCCTCACATCCGCTCGATCACATTACTACATATATATTATTCTATCGAAAGCTGCTATGGCATGCACGGTACTGGCCAAGACTGAATACTTATTTTCACAAATTTAATTAAACCAGAGAATCAAAGTATTTGTCGTTTAATAATCTGCATGTAGTTAAATACATTTTATGCTTAAATATAAAGCAGATTTTTAAATTTAGGAAATGAAAGGTAGTCCTGTAACTTTAAGGGGTAACAATAATTATTTTTCAACAAATTTTATTCAACATTTAACCAGGTCTAGAGAGGAAAATATAAAATTGGAATATAAAATTTCATTGAAATCCATTCAACCGTTTAGGCGTAACCGTACTAACAACCGCGTGAAACTAAAAAAAATTTCATTTTTAAATAATCAAAACGTAATCAGGGGGTCTTAAAACGTGGTTTTCCGCGACAAAAATTTTGTTGAAGCTTTTGTTCACAAAAACAAACAAAATAGGCAGTCAAGATCCCGCGTGGCTCGTGCCGCATGCTTGCTTTCCACATAGGATGAATTTCACCGCTTCAAGAGCGAGAGAGAAAGACTTTCATTTGTTTTGTCTCTCGATTTCCCGAAGTCGTCCGAAACGCTGAGCTCATGTACACGCGTCTCCTGCAGTGGTGTGCGTAGTGGTGGGGGGTGTTCTCGAGAACTCTAGTCCCTAATCTGGCATCAGAGATGCGTGTGCCTATTCCCGGCGGTGTTGTGGTTGCTATGAACCGCTGACAACAGTCACGACCAGATGTTGCGGTCGCCGGGCAGGGAAAGACCCCTCCTTCTCCACTTAGGGTCATCAGAAGGATAGACCGTGCCTTGCGGCAGATGACCCACTTAGCTGTTTGGCCGGAGATCCCAGGGGATCTGCTACAAAACGTTGTCCAGCGGGGGCGACGGGGCGGCGGGGTCACCAGCAGCTGCTCAGTCTCATGCGGACACAGGACAAGTCCCGAGATTTAGCCACCACGCAAGAACACCCCCCTATGCAGGTGGGTTCCCGCAATGCCTGCGTGGTGCGTGCGTGCATGTGTGTGTGAGCGTGTGTGCGTGCGTGCGCGTGTGTAGGTTTCCTGATGCACAGCTTTTAAATGTCTAGTCGCTTCTTCATCACGGCGTCTGCGAATTCACTGAGATGGGGCAGGGTCCTTTCACGCACAAGGTCCAGAAGCGCACATGGCTATAACACTCCCTCGCTCACCAGTCCGTTTTGGAGCTCCTGACAATCCTGGTACTGAGTCCCCAGTGGGTCTTAGCGAGTCTCAAGAATCCGGAAATTACGCTCCTGGACTTCGTTGTTATGTACTCTACATGGGGTGTCACGCTGAGCCGTGTTCCGAAGTGAACATTAAGGTAGCGGACCGCTGGTTTCATTCTCAAGGTTTTATCCCCTATTCTCACCGACTGCGGCCTCCTGATGTCCAGGGAGCCCTTCAGAAGGATCATCTCTGACTTAGTCTCTGACAGCTTCAGTTTTTGTCTATTGCACCATTCCATAAGCTCTCCAGTGGCGACGTTCGCTTTTAGTTCAATCCCTGCTCTGGAGTCCGCACTAATCACCACTATGAGGTCGTTCGCGAATGCAATAGACTCACTTCCAAAAGAGGGGCCCCAGTACCGAACCCTAGGACACCCCTTCGTCACAATTTTTTCTAGCGACTTCTCAGCACCTATGATGTTTGCCCTCCTGTCCTTGAGGTAGGTCTGCACCAGACTGTACAGGTTCCTCGGACAGCCCCTGCCTTTTAGGTTCACGAGGATACTGGACCGCCACACGTTGTCAAATGCCCCGGATATGTCGAACAACAGGCCCACCGCATATTTACCCTGGGACTCCCTAACCACGCGGTGCAGCTCCACTATGGCGTCCTCCGTGGATCTGCCTACACGGAAGCTATATTGCCTTTGTGAGGAATGCAAGTCATTGTTCACCAGACTCCAAAGGCGCCCCGCCATTGCCTGCTCCAATATCTTGCCTGTCACCGGAAGCAGCGGCATGGGCCTATACGACTTGGAGTCGGTCTTGTCCTTGTCTTCTGCTTTGAGCAGCACTCTGATCTGCTCATCTTTATACTGTGTGGGGAATGTCATCTGCAACAGGCAGCTGTGGAGCATGTGCAGGAACCCGGACTGAAGCTCCTGCCATGCCTCCTTAATCATTTTCACCTCAATGAGGTCGTGCCCTGGAGCTTTCTTTATGTTTAGACTATTGATAATTTTAGAGATTTCTTCAGTCGTGAAGGGAGGACTGTCGGCTGTTCCTTGTGTTTTTATTGTAGAGTTTCTAACGATTTTATGCCAGTCTGTTTCTGTTAATTGATCGTCGCTTGGCACTGGTGTGTTTAATAGTATTTGTGCGGTTTCAGTCCATGTACTTGTGTGTGTTCCGGAGATTGCGATATTGTTCTGCGCCGATTCCAATCTGAGTCTGTTTGTTTATATACGAGGCTCCGACGTTGCCTATTGCCCTCTCTCTCCACGAACCTTTCCCAGCTGTTTTGTTTTTCTTTCCTGACATCAGATGCATATTTATTTCTAACTTTTTCGAAGTTTTGGAGCTAGCGTTTCCTTGTAGTTTCGTCACTAGTTCGCTGCAGCCTATGCCGGGCTTCAAACATCTTTTCTCTCAGTTTCCTGAGTGCTTGTCTCCACCACGGCACAGACTTGCTATATATCCGTTTCCTCGGAATGGTATCTTTGGCTGCGTCCAAAATACTCCTATCTATGGTTTCGGCTATTGTCTGCACTTCGCCTGTCTCGAGGATCGGCCTGATTTAAGTTATTGCTCGGTTTATGTACGCCCGAAACTCATCCCAATTTGCCCTGTTAATATTAAATCGATTGCCATCTTGTGTTAACTGTGTTACTTGTTTTGCAAGTATGATTTCAAAAGTTATTAGTCTGTGGTCGCTGTTTATTATGTCAGGGTGAACTGTCCAGTTTTTGATCTTAGTGGCTATTGAATTTGTGGCTATTGTGATATCAATGTTGGATTGGCCGTGAATGTTGTTGATGGTGGGCGCATTACCGGTTCCATTAAGTATTATTAGTCTATGTTGTGCAATAAGTTCCTCGAGTGCCTCTCCTCTCCGTTCAGATGTTCCATAGTGGGGTTTTAGCCTATGCCAGGAGGTCGATGTCGCATTCGCATCCATGCATATTATCAGTTCCTTCCCCCGGAGAGTATCTAAAATTTTCTCCAGCTGCTGCAGGTAGGAGCAAATCGGATCCGGGTGCTGCATATAGGCGCTTACAAAATAGAAAGAGATGGACTGCCACACCATTTCGACGCATATAAAATGCGTGGAGCAGAGATATTCGAGCTTTAAACATTTAATGTCCGGGTTTCGGACCGCTATGGCAGATTTGGGACTCACATTCCTCACCGTACTATTGAAACCTCTGGTGTCCGGGATGGTCTTAGTCGTCAAGCCGTGGGCTCTAATAATGCCATTGGAATTATAGGGCTATTGGAGGGCTATCGCGTCAATTCCCAGATCCATCATGGATACCCTTACGTCGTCTAATGCTACGCGTGAATTTTGTGCGTTTCATTGAGCTAACCTTACTATTTGCGGAGATCCTATGTTTTCACGTCTATTCCCTATAATCGGTCTTAGAGAATAAATTAGCTAGCGCGAATTTGTAAGCCGGGCAGTCCGGTGACCGCGATGAGTGATTGCAGGGCTTAAGCGCGCGCTTGCAATTAACGCACTGCGGGTTTTCCAGTTTTTTGGGACACTCCTTGAACGCGTGTCCTTCGCTACCACAGTGGCCGCAGACTTCCTTGGCAAATCTGCAGTGCTTCGCTACGTGGCCGAATGACTGGCATTTAAAACATCTACTCACCATCAAGTAGTTACGCACTCTTAGCGAGTGTCATTCCACGTAGACACGGTTTTGCTTCAAAAGGGTTTCTCTTATCCTAGGCGAAACTTCAAGAACGATGTTCGCTGTCTCTGCGTTTCTGCTGCCGGTTATGTGTGATGTTCTTAATTCTTCGTGTGACTGTTCATTTCGGGAGGTGTTCAGATTTTGTTGGCATAAGGAGGTTAGGAATTCGCTCTCACCTAAAATATTCGGGACATCATAAATGACGACCCTTGGTCTCTTTTTTGCCGGAAGGACGGTGACTAGTCCAGCGGCCTGTATACTGTCATTTTTAAGCACACGCTCCAAGTTCTCCTTTGTTGCCGTTTCTACGAGAACGCCATTGTTAGATATCCTTTTGACTCCTCGTATCTTCAGTTTTTTCTTTGCTGGTGCCAAACTGGTAACCAGCTTTTCTTTCGTGGCATCGCTGCTTTTTATCGAAGTACCAGGTCTGGGGTATATGGCAACAACGTGGCGGATTGGTGTCGATGAACGTGGAGGTGGTCCTGGCACTGCCGGTGCTTTTAGTTTGTCAGCATACGAGCTTGGCTTTTGCGCGGCACTTTTTAGTTCACGAATTGAATTAGTCGCACCGTGAATAACGTTCTCAAGCTTACGTATCCTGTCGTCCAACACAGTTGTCCCATCCAGCTTCTTGGTCAGGTTTATATTCTCTTAAGAGAGACGCAAAATCGTCTGGAACATGACCATGACGCACTCCTTGATATTTCGGAGTCCTTTCTCGTTAATCTGTTCAACTGAAAGACTGTTGCAGTAATGCGCAAATTTCTTGAACGTCTTCATATCGGGTGCGTGGTCAGTGTCTGAGTCAGAAGGAATAACTGTCCTTTTGTTAGCCTTCGGAGAAGATTTCGGAACTGGCTTCACAAACTCATCGTCAGTCTTGTCCGGAGCTGGTTTCTTTTTCCGGCTGCGAAACGAACAATCAGCATCCGAACTGTCCTCCTCGCTTCTTTTCTCTTTACGTTTTAGCATACGTTTTGCCAAGACGATTGTTTCATCGGCGGACATTTCATCGTACTCCATACCGAATAACACACTTCAAACAACTTAATAAGCAAAAAAAATGTTATTAATACGGCACTGGCGGTCCAAAAGGCACCGCATCCTATTGGCACGACGCTGAACACCTAAATCTAAAATTCTAAAAATCTAAAGGGGCACTGCGCCCTCGTGGAACGACACTAAGTGTAAGGGGCACCGCTCCCTAATGATACGGCACTGGCCGCCAGACCAAGATGGCCGACCCACCGACCACGTGGCGATAAAATCACTTGATAATTAATATCTACACTATTTCTTATCCGATTTTAGTCCTCTTTGTCTTAAAATATTCAGAAAATATTTCCGCACACGTACGTATATAAAACCTATTGGCAGAAATAGTGTTTTACCGCACAAAATGAAGCACGCCACAAAACAACACGTGCACGTGGAAAATAATTTCTTCGCTGATATCTACGTTATTACACGGAATTTTTTCACAATTTTTCGCACACTAGTGCATATTCACTAGTACTAAATACTAGACACAAATTCATAATTTTTCTCGCACTTTTTCCACACCAAATTACATATCAATCACGGAGCGATACGGGCATGTGCGCACGGGTCGCCGCCATGTTGGACACACAGAGGGAATTTCGTTAATCCATTCATGCGCGTCACTAATTTGGCTATTTTTTTTTTGCAAAGGTGGAGAAATGCAGTTACGCACACCAGCTATGCGGCGGTAGCTGGTAGTATTGGACTCTCCCCTTTCTGGGCACATCCACTTAAACTCCACCTTTCCATTGTGCCTGTATGTCTGCAGGCAGCACAGAGTGTTCACCTGGCAAGCTTCTTCTTCTATCCTATTCCGGTTCTTCTGTTTGCAACCGACGTTGTCTTATTGAAAATCTTATATGCATTGATTCCTCCTATTAGGGCTCTGGTCGAGAGGATCTTTATTTCCTTCTTCTTTGTAATCTTCCACTCGATTAGGTCTTTTACCGAGTTCTTCTCGCAGATTCCTCTACACGAGATGGTGGCCGATGTAAATTTGACCTCCTTGGTGTTATAGCGGTCATTAATAGCACCCTCCAGACCCCGAGAATACTCAGTTTTCCTCTCGTGTGCTTTAGTGAGGTCGGCCTGTTCCCCTACTATCTGCGCATCAACAACCATCGCGGTTTCCCCAAGCTTAGCCACCAAGTCCGGCTTTCGGAGCCCATTCGCTGTTTGAAAGTGTGGCTCTTCATCCACCTTGTCGCAGCTCTTAACGAGGGCCCTTTTAATATATGCCACAATAGCATTATGCCTCCTAACTCTCGATGAGTGTGTTCTGTGGCAACGCTGTAGGTTATGATTCAGCGTTTCGATTTCATTGCAGCCAGCTCTGCACATTCGATCAGATATACGGCCTCTGCTGGCCCTTGACCTGGTTGACAGCGTGTTTATGCGCAACTTTGTCGTGTTAACAAAGTCTTTACCCGAAAGGAACCGAGTACCATCAGTGATCCAGTGGTTCTGCTGAGGTAACCCCCTAGAGTCCTTCAAGGCGATTCCATCACTGGTTGAGTGAAGCAGTTTAGCCCACCGCCTCACTAAATCGAGGCTCGTTCTTACCATGATATGACCATCTCGCAGTCTCCTTTCGGCTGCACCAATTTCGTGTATTAGAAACGGACAAGATGAATTGGTCCGTTCCCGAAGGCTCTCGAGCGTTTTTTTTCCTTCTGAGTGGCATTAACCAGCTCATTGATGGAATAGATAACCCTCCATCTCTGGCACTAGCATGGACATATGCATTAGGGCTGTCATGAGGTAGCGAAAGCCATTTTCTTACCGCTCCTCGCACTAAAGAGTCGATCTTTTCAAGTCTGCTCAAGTCGGTGTTTCCAAGGACTAACAGGTGATAGAGTCCTGGCAGAACTATAGCTCTCAGTGCAAACTGCCTTTGCTGCGGTTTGCGTGCAGCTTTAGAGAGCTTCTCGATTGAAAGCTCTAGTTGTAATTCGGGCTTGCATGAGGAACGTCCATGTGGTGTAAATGGGACGCCCAAATACCTCCACTCATCCTCCCTTGTCATGGAAGGCAGTTTGCCGACCCAGACAGCTAAATTTCGTTTTGGCATCTACCACCGATATCTTTTTATGCGGCACATTCCTTATCGCAATCGTGAAGGACTTGCTGGCGTTGATTACAAGTCCACACTTTACGAGGAAGTTCGTAGTTATGTCAAGCAATTGCTGGAGCCCTTGTGGCGTGGATGCAATAAGGAGCAGATCATCTGCAAACGCAAGCGCGTTGATATGCTCTCCAGCAATTTCCAGTCCAATTTCGTCCGGTATTCGACGGAGTAACCTATCGAATACCATATTGAATATAGGGGGATTCTAACTCAGGTCCTCTGAGGGGGGGTGAGGTGCAGGGGGGTCTGCCGCGCGGGGGGAATGACGTCACGCGGGGAGGGGGGTCTGCCGCGCGGTGGGGGGTGACGTCACGCGGGGAGGGGGGTCAGCCCCATGACGTCACGCGGGGAGGGGGGTCTACCGCGCGGGGGATGACGTCACGCGGGGTGGGGGGTCAGCCGCGCCCGGGAATGACGTCACGCGGGGAGAGGGGCCCGGCGCGAACGATGGCCTCGTTGACCGCGGGGTGGGGGGTCCGATGCGAACGATTGATGAGGTGACCGCGGGGGCAGGGGTCCGACGCGAACGATGGATGGGGAGACCGCGGGGGCAGGGGTTTCCGCTCGACGGCCCGCGGGGAAGGGGGGATTTTATCTTAGTTTTTTATGTGGCGTGCCGTGGGAAAAAATGGCGTGCCGTGGGAAAAAATGGCGTGCCGTGGGAAAAAATGGCGTACCGTGGGAAAAAAAGGTAAATGAAGATATTTTTTTAAATAATATTTTTCAATAATGATTAAATAATTTTTATTTTTCATTACCATAAATCAATGTAGTACATACAAAAGTCGTTGAATTAAAATATTTAATTGAATCTGAATAAAAAGAGGTACAAATTACAGCAATTCATATAGGTAACCTCAGTATATAATTTTTTCTGATCGAAATATATGTTATCTTTTTCTCGACTGACTTTTATTCCGAGAATTGATTTTACTTCTCCGAAATCTCTAATGTTATATTCTGAAGCTGTCTTATTATTTATTCTACATGGATAACTCGACTACGATGAGACGGCTCCGCGTAATTTGATACTCGTCCTATCAAGCGCTGACAATGCGGCGGCTGCCTGCTACCTATTTTCCACGATTTGCGACGAGATCATGTGGATGATAATAATTTTTTAACGAGGTTGTGAAAATTATGATTTAGGAGTTATGGGGGAAAAAGGTAATTTTAAGGTAAATGAAAAATATTTTTCAATATTGAAACAATTTTTTATTTTTTTATTTTCCATAATTCAATATAAAGAATATCATCTAAAGCGTATGCCAATAATTCGCAGTCTACAAGCGATTCGCTATCAAACGTACCGCTCTCACATATCGCTTTCGCAGCATGGCATGCATCGGTGATATTGCAACGTTTTATAACATTTAAAAATAGTTGAAACTTATTATCGACGGTTTGCGTATTTTCACATAACCAGTAATACATATGTTCTATACAATGTTCGTACCCCCTCTACACTTTCACACTTTCGATAGCAGCACCGCAGAGAATCGTTCCTTTCCGTAATATTGCGGCCTCCTTCACGACAAAATATTGCGGCCTCCTTCACGACAAAGGTATCGTTATCTCCAATTGATAGGAGCACCATATCGGTTCGTGAATAGGTTTCTTAGTGAAAGGAATTTGTTTAGAAAAATGTAAAATTTTCTGCTGTTAAATTAAAAAAAGATTTCTTTATTTTAATATCGTACCCCCTCTACACTTTCACACTTTCGATAGCAGCACCGCAGAGAATCGTTCCTTTCCGTAATATTGCGGCCTCCTTCACGACAAAGGTATCGTTATCTCCAATTGATAGGAGCACCATATCGGTTCGTGAATAGGTTTCTTAGTGAAAGGAATTTGTTTAGAAAAATGTAAAATTTTCTGCTGTTAAATTAAAAAAGATTTCTTTATTTTAATACAAAGTAATTTTTAAAATAAGTTGTAATTGATGCGATATTGAGTATGCTTGTGATTATTACAATCCACTTTTTTAAAGAACGTTTAATTAAAAATAATTTTAAGGACTATAATGTCCGTCGATAAGCATCAAATTTTTTTGTTTTGTTTTTAGACAGCCCGAATATAAATAATATTTTTTCAATAATGATGAAATACTTTTTATTTTTCATTATCATAATTCAATGTAGTACATACAAAAGTCGTCGAATTAAATATTTAATCGAAATCTCTTCTTATTTATTCTACATGGATATCTCGACAGCGATGAGGCGGCTCCGCGTAATTTGATACTCCGCCTCTTCCTCTTCCACTGCGCGTTAAGTGGCGTTTCGTGGGTCATTACGGTGAAAAGAGAAGTGTCACATGAAACAAACCTGTCGATAGAATGTAAATGAAGAGAAAAGTGATTATCTTTAAGAAAGTTTTGAAGTAGGATTAAAGGAACATTGTACACTTATCTTTAGATATGTGACTTTAAAATAAATCTTGTATCGTTCAAAAAAAATGTATTTGAATTTAAGATTAGTGAAGCGAGCGTTTCGTAAGATTAGTTTAATTTCAAATTACCTTAATGTTTACTATGAAATAATATAATTTATTTAATATCAAATAAGCTTAAATAAAAAAAGTTTAATTTTACTATTTTATAAGTGTTTGCTCTCTTATGTATTACGTCAGGTTATTAACGAATAAAATGTTTTTTTTTTATTACAAAGTAATTGCTTATGAAGTATGTACATGGTATTAAAATTTATTAAACAACTACTTGTTATATTGCAAAATATTTATTTTTGTTTTATTTACAAATGTCAGTTGTCATTTTTTTTATGTTAAAACGATTAGCAAAATAATTAACAGTATTCGATCACTTTTACATTGTTTTCGCGAACTGGTGTTTACAAGCAATTCTTTGATAAGAATGGTCTCAATAGTTTGCAATGCGAAGAGAACACAATCGGATACTTCTTCTTTTGGTTTCAAAGCCAAACGAGGGTTTTTCTTTCAACCACTGTGAAGTCATTTTCGGTTTCCACTAGACCAGACGAAATGGACTGTAATGGAAAAAATAAAAGTTCAAGATAAAAAATAAAATTTCAAACAGTTAATGATCTTGGAACTGAAAGTAAAAACTTACAATGATTTTGATGTTTGATTCAAGTTGTGACAATTCAGATCTGAGACATTCTGTCATGGCAGTCAAAGCAAATTTACTGGCAATATAAGCTGGGGACACTGGACGATCACAAGTGACGGGCACCTTAAATCCATAGATATCATTGATGCTCACAATGATGCCATCGTTGGTTCCTGGAAGAAGAAATAGTAAAGCAAATATTCAATTTCACTGATGAAATATGTTCTTACAATTTTTTGACTAATAGAAGGTACTTGCCCTTTCTCTCCATTAGCTTCCGAGCTCCTTTGGTCATACAAGTTAGTCCAAGGAAATTCACCTCTAAGATCTTCTTCCAGCACTTTGATTTAATACAAAAGACCAAAAAAGAATTTGAGAATCTTAATATCCCGCTTCACATTATGTTCGAGGATATCACTTAACCACTTTTGCTTTTCTAGTCCTTTCACATATATTACTCCAGGAGCTTCTTCTTCTTCTTCCATTGCACCCACTGCTGTGTTAAGTAAACGTTTTACCATGCCGTATGGATTTATGAAGCTTGTAATAAATAGACAATATCATGCCATATTATTATTATTATTATTATTATTAGTATTATAGGTACAACATAAATATATGTTTAACTATATTATTATTATTATTATTATTACTATTATAGGTACAACGTAAATATATGTTTAACTGATTATTATTTCACACACACACACGCACACACACACACACACACACACACACACACACACACACACACACACACACACTAAACCTCAAACGAAATAATTTTATTTATGATAGATACACCACCAATTATGTAGTTTTAGCACATTTTGCATTGCACAGTTCTTGACGTGTTTATCACAGTGGAACGTGTTTTTGACGTCTAATGTTTTTAGCGAGCCGATATTCTGAAAATTTGCATCTAAAGTCTCCACTATAATATCCCGCTCCACATTATGTCCGAGGATATCACTTAACCACTTTTGCTTTTCTAGTCCTTTCACGTATATTACTCCAGGAGCTTCTTCTTCTTCTTCCATCGCTCCCACTGCTGTGTTAAGTAAACGTCTTACCATGCCGTACGGAACGTTTCCGTCTTCCCAACTTAATCCATGATGGTTTTTTCCAAGCCACAAAGCTTGTGCCTTCTCACATTTCGTGAGCACATTCCATGGCACAGGACTCACAAACATATGATGCACCAGAATTGTCCCTTTCCGCAATATTGCAGCCTCCTTCACGATAAAGGTCCCATCGTGAACAAAGCCTTGAAGATCTGCGAAGGTTGGCACGTCCATGTTGTTGTTGTTTGTTGTTGTTGTTGTTGATGATAATAATGATAATGATAATGATAATGTAACGTTGACTGACTGACTCGAGGTTTACATATGAAGACTGTACTCCGCCCGCGACGTATCCCGATTTTTATATGCGATCGAAAGTGGGGGTACTCGACAAAATCGCGACAGTGACATGCTTTCGCATAGTTTGAAACCAAGGGCATATATTCAGGGTGGATAAGCGAAAACGTATTCACACCAGTAAAGAGCACTGGTGCTGAAACCATATCCGAGGATCACCAGTCAGCGATGAAATCATACACAATCTTCACGGCTACAAGAACGTGTCAAAGAAATGAGAAGACAGATGCGATGCATAACGATGAGGATCAGCTAAATGCAACATAATGTGATGAATAGATACATCCAAGGTCTCAATTCGCGTCTACAGGAACGTGCCAAAGAAATAATATCCGAGAAGACAGATGTCATATCTAGTGCTATCGCATAGTTTGTAACTAAGGACCCTGTATAAGCGAAAACGTGTTCACACCGATAAAAAGCAATGGCGTTGATCCGATATCCGAGGATCACCAGTCAGCGATGAAATCATACACAATCTTCACGGCTACAAGAACGTGTCAAAGAAATAATATCCCGAGAAGACAGATGCGATGAAACTACTACTAATACTACTAATACTACTAATACTACTAATACTACTACTACTACTACTACTACTACTACTACTACTACTACTACTACTACAAAAGTCGTTGTTTACATATGTATCTATGTATTTTAACAACTTGTACGGTTGGGCAATGTATCAACCGTTGCCCCACACAGAATTTCGATGGGTTGAGGATGCATCGAATATTATCTGGGAAATAGGTAATAGATTTGCAGGTACCATCGATTTATTACCGATAACAAAAGAACGATATATCTCGTTCATGAAGAAGTTAAACCTACGGAAGACGCGCATAAAATATGTGTGAAATTGCGATTCATATAAATTTCTCAATACCAGCATGGGCAGATTGGCATCCTCCCTAAACAACGATAAACTTAAAATTTTGCATTCCGAATTTTCGTATTTGTCCATCGAAAACTTTGATTTATTAACGCGAAAAGGTATCTTTTCGTACGAATATCTGGACTGCGCCGACAGGTTACAAGATCCGTGTTTACCGCCGCGCGAGTCATTTTACAGTTCCTTAACCTGCGACACGATATCCGAGAGCTAGTACGCGCACGCCGCGAACATCTGGCGACGGTTCCCATCCGAACATTATTTAACATCTAATGTGTTCAAAGAACCAATATCTTCGTTCGAACCATTATCGAACGATCAGAGAACCACAATTGAACCGCTATTGTACAACTATTGAACCACATTGAACCACTATCGAACCACTATCGAACCACTATTGAACCACATTGAACCACTATTGAACCACATTGAACCACTATCGAACCTCAACTGAACCACATTGAACCACATTGAACCACTATCGAACCACTATTGAACCACTATTGAACCACTAGTGTACCACATTGAACCACTATCGAACCACTATTGAACCACTATTGAACCGCTATCGAACCACTATTGTACCACATTGAACCACATTGAACCACTATTGTACCACATTGAACCACTATTGAACCACTATTGTACCACATTGAACCACTATTGAACCACTATTGAACCACTATTGAACCACTATCGAACCACTATTGAACCACTATTGAACCACTCTTGAACCACATTGAACCACTCATGACAGGTCCCACGATCCAAGATGACCTGTTTTCTCGACTTATCCGATTTCCCATGCACGTATATGTAATGACTCGATTTAACTCGTATGTATTGACAAATAAGAAAACAGGTCATCTTGGATCGTGGGACCTGTCATGAGTGGTTCAATGTGGTTCAATAGTGGTTCCATAGTGGTTCAATAGTGGTTCGATAGTGGTTCAATGTGGTTCAATAGTGGTTCGATAGTGGTTCGATAGCGGTTCAATGTGGTTCAATAGTGGTTCGATAGTGGTTCGATAGTGGTTCAATGTGGTTCAATAGTGGTTCAATAGTGGTTCAATGTGGTACAATAGTGGTTCAATGTGGTTCAATAGTGGTTCAATAGTGGTTCAATGTGGTACAATAGTGGTTCAATGTGGTACAATAGTGGTTCAATGTGGTACAATAGTGGTTCGATAGCGGTTCAATAGTGGTTCAATAGTGGTTCGATAGTGGTTCAATGTGGTACACTAGTGGTTCAGTTGAGGTTCGATAGTGGTTCAATGTGGTTCAATGTGGTTCAATAGTGGTTCGATAGTGGTTCGATAGTGGTTCAATGTGGTTCAATAGTTGTACAATAGCGGTTCAATTGTGGTTCTCTGATCGTTCGATAATGGTTCGAACGAAGATATTGGTTCTTTGAACACATTAGATGTTAAATAATGTTCGGATGGGAACCGTCGCCAGATGTTCGCGGCGTGCGCGTACTAGCTCTCGGATATCGTGTCGCAGGTTAAGGAACTGTAAAATGACTCGCGCGGCGGTAAACACGGATCTTGTAACCTGTCGGCGCAGTCCAGATATTCGTACGAAAAGATACCTTTTCGCGTTAATAAATCAAAGTTTTCGATGGACAAATACGAAAATTCGGAATGCAAAATTTTAAGTTTATCGTTGTTTAGGGAGGATGCCAATCTGCCCATGCTGGTATTGAGAAATTTATATGAATCGCAATTTCACACATATTTTATGCGCGTCTTCCGTAGGTTTAACTTCTTCATGAACGAGATATATCGTTCTTTTGTTATCGGTAATAAATCGATGGTACCTGCAAATCTATTACCTATTTCCCAGATAATATTCGATGCATCCTCAACCCATCGAAATTCTGTGTGGGGCAACGGTTGATACATTGCCCAACCGTACAAGTTGTTAAAATACATAGATACATATGTAAACAACGACTTTTGTAGTAGTAGTAGTAGTAGTAGTAGTAGTAGTAGTAGTAGTAGTAGTAGTAGTAGTATTAGTAGTATTAGTAGTAGTTTCATCGCATCTGTCTTCTCGGGATATTATTTCTTTGACACGTTCTTGTAGCCGTGAAGATTGTGTATGATTTCATCGCTGACTGGTGATCCTCGGATATCGGATCAACGCCATTGCTTTTTATCGGTGTGAACACGTTTTCGCTTATACAGGGTCCTTAGTTACAAACTATGCGATAGCACTAGATATGACATCTGTCTTCTCGGATATTATTTCTTTGGCACGTTCCTGTAGACGCGAATTGAGACCTTGGATGTATCTATTCATCACATTATGTTGCATTTAGCTGATCCTCATCGTTATGCATCGCATCTGTCTTCTCATTTCTTTGACACGTTCTTGTAGCCGTGAAGATTGTGTATGATTTCATCGCTGACTGGTGATCCTCGGATATGGTTTCAGCACCAGTGCTCTTTACTGGTGTGAATACGTTTTCGCTTATCCACCCTGAATATATGCCCTTGGTTTCAAACTATGCGAAAGCATGTCACTGTCGCGATTTTGTCGAGTACCCCCACTTTCGATCGCATATAAAAATCGGGATACGTCGCGGGCGGAGTACAGTCTTCATATGTAAACCTCGAGTCAGTCAGTCAACGTTACATTATCATTATCATTATCATTATTATCATCAACAACAACAACAACAAACAACAACAACATGGACGTGCCAACCTTCGCAGATCTTCAAGGCTTTGTTCACGATGGGACCTTTATCGTGAAGGAGGCTGCAATATTGCGGAAAGGGACAATTCTGGTGCATCATATGTTTGTGAGTCCTGTGCCATGGAATGTGCTCACGAAATGTGAGAAGGCACAAGCTTTGTGGCTTGGAAAAAACCATCATGGATTAAGTTGGGAAGACGGAAACGTTCCGTACGGCATGGTAAGACGTTTACTTAACACAGCAGTGGGAGCGATGGAAGAAGAAGAAGAAGCTCCTGGAGTAATATACGTGAAAGGACTAGAAAAGCAAAAGTGGTTAAGTGATATCCTCGGACATAATGTGGAGCGGGATATTATAGTGGAGACTTTAGATGCAAATTTTCAGAATATCGGCTCGCTAAAAACATTAGACGTCAAAAACACGTTCCACTGTGATAAACACGTCAAGAACTGTGCAATGCAAAATGTGCTAAAACTACATAATTGGTGGTGTATCTATCATAAATAAAATTATTTCGTTTGAGGTTTAGTGTGTGTGTGTGTGTGTGTGTGTGTGTGTGTGTGTGTGTGTGTGTGCGTGTGCGTGTGTGAAATAATAATCAGTTAAACATATATTTACGTTGTACCTATAATAGTAATAATAATAATAATATAGTTAAACATATATTTATGTTGTACCTATAATACTAATAATAATAATAATAATAATAATATGGCATGATATTGTCTATTTATTACAAGCTTCATAAATCCATACGGCATGGTAAAACGTTTACTTAACACAGCAGTGGGTGCAATGGAAGAAGAAGAAGAAGAAGCTCCTGGAGTAATATATGTGAAAGGACTAGAAAAGCAAAAGTGGTTAAGTGATATCCTCGAACATAATGTGAAGCGGGATATTAAGATTCTCAAATTCTTTTTTGGTCTTTTGTATTAAATCAAAGTGCTGGAAGAAGATCTTAGAGGTGAATTTCCTTGGACTAACTTGTATGACCAAAGGAGCTCGGAAGCTAATGGAGAGAAAGGGCAAGTACCTTCTATTAGTCAAAAAATTGTAAGAACATATTTCATCAGTGAAATTGAAGATTTGCTTTACTATTTCTTCTTCCAGGAACCAACGATGGCATCATTGTGAGCATCAATGATATCTATGGATTTAAGGTGCCCGTCCCTTGTGATCGTCCAGTGTCCCCAGCTTATATTGCCAGTAAATTTGCTTTGACTGCCATGACAGAATGTCTCAGATCTGAATTGTCACAACTTGAATCAAACATCAAAATCATTGTAAGTTTTTACTTTCAGTTCCAAGATCATTAACTGTTTGAAATTTTATTTTTTATCTTGAACTTTTATTTTTTCCATTACAGTCCATTTCGTCTGGTCTAGTGGAAACCGAAAATGACTTCACAGTGGTTGAAAGAAAAACCCTCGTTTGGCTTTGAAACCAAAAGAAGAAGTATCCGATTGTGTTCTCTTCGCATTGCAAACTATTGAGACCATTCTTATCAAAGAATTGCTTGTAAACACCAGTTCGCGAAAACAATGTAAAAGTGATCGAATACTGTTAATTATTTTGCTAATCGTTTTAACATAAAAAAAATGACAACTGACATTTGTAAATAAAACAAAAATAAATATTTTGCAATATAACAAGTAGTTGTTTAATAAATTTTAATACCATGTACATACTTCATAAGCAATTACTTTGTAATAAAAAAAAAACATTTTATTCGTTAATAACCTGACGTAATACATAAGAGAGCAAACACTTATAAAATAGTAAAATTAAACTTTTTTTATTTAAGCTTATTTGATATTAAATAAATTATATTATTTCATAGTAAACATTAAGGTAATTTGAAATTAAACTAATCTTACGAAACGCTCGCTTCACTAATCTTAAATTCAAATACATTTTTTTTGAACGATACAAGATTTATTTTAAAGTCACATATCTAAAGATAAGTGTACAATGTTCCTTTAATCCTACTTCAAAACTTTCTTAAAGATAATCACTTTTCTCTTCATTTACATTCTATCGACAGGTTTGTTTCATGTGACACTTCTCTTTTCACCGTAATGACCCACGAAACGCCACTTAACGCGCAGTGGAAGAGGAAGAGGCGGAGTATCAAATTACGCGGAGCCGCCTCATCGCTGTCGAGATATCCATGTAGAATAAATAAGAAGAGATTTCGATTAAAATATTTAATTCGACGACTTTTGTATGTACTACATTGAATTATGATAATGAAAAATAAAAAGTATTTCATCATTATTGAAAAAATATTATTTATATTCGGGCTGTCTAAAAACAAAACAAAAAAATTTGATGCTTATCGACGGACATTATAGTCCTTAAAATTATTTTTAATTAAACGTTCTTTAAAAAAGTGGATTGTAATAATCACAAGCATACTCAATATCGCATCAATTACAACTTATTTTAAAAATTACTTTGTATTAAAATAAAGAAATCTTTTTTAATTTAACAGCAGAAAATTTTACATTTTTCTAAACAAATTCCTTTCACTAAGAAACCTATTCACGAACCGATATGGTGCTCCTATCAATTGGAGATAACGATACCTTTGTCGTGAAGGAGGCCGCAATATTACGGAAAGGAACGATTCTCTGCGGTGCTGCTATCGAAAGTGTGAAAGTGTAGAGGGGGTACGATATTAAAATAAAGAAATCTTTTTTTAATTTAACAGCAGAAAATTTTACATTTTTCTAAACAAATTCCTTTCACTAAGAAACCTATTCACGAACCGATATGGTGCTCCTATCAATTGGAGATAACGATACCTTTGTCGTGAAGGAGGCCGCAATATTTTGTCGTGAAGGAGGCCGCAATATTACGGAAAGGAACGATTCTCTGCGGTGCTGCTATCGAAAGTGTGAAAGTGTAGAGGGGGTACGAACATTGTATAGAACATATGTATTACTGGTTATGTGAAAATACGCAAACCGTCGATAATAAGTTTCAACTATTTTTAAATGTTATAAAACGTTGCAATATCACCGATGCATGCCATGCTGCGAAAGCGATATGTGAGAGCGGTACGTTTGATAGCGAATCGCTTGTAGACTGCGAATTATTGGCATACGCTTTAGATGATATTCTTTATATTGAATTATGGAAAATAAAAAAAATAAAAAATTGTTTCAATATTGAAAAATATTTTTCATTTACCTTAAAATTACCTTTTTCCCCCATAACTCCTAAATCATAATTTTCACAACCTCGTTAAAAAATTATTATCATCCACATGATCTCGTCGCAAATCGTGGAAAATAGGTAGCAGGCAGCCGCCGCATTGTCAGCGCTTGATAGGACGAGTATCAAATTACGCGGAGCCGTCTCATCGTAGTCGAGTTATCCATGTAGAATAAATAATAAGACAGCTTCAGAATATAACATTAGAGATTTCGGAGAAGTAAAATCAATTCTCGGAATAAAAGTCAGTCGAGAAAAAAGATAACATATATTTCGATCAGAAAAAATTATATACTGAGGTTACCTATATGAATTGCTGTAATTTGTACCTCTTTTTATTCAGATTCAATTAAATATTTTAATTCAACGACTTTTGTATGTACTACATTGATTTATGGTAATGAAAAATAAAAATTATTTAATCATTATTGAAAAATATTATTTAAAAAAATATCTTCATTTACCTTTTTTTCCCACGGTACGCCATTTTTTCCCACGGCACGCCATTTTTTCCCACGGCACGCCATTTTTTCCCACGGCACGCCACATAAAAAACTAAGATAAAATCCCCCCTTCCCCGCGGGCCGTCGAGCGGAAACCCCTGCCCCCGCGGTCTCCCCATCCATCGTTCGCGTCGGACCCCTGCCCCCGCGGTCACCTCATCCATCGTTCGCATCGGACCCCCCACCCCGCGGTCAACGAGGCCATCGTTCGCGCCGGGCCCCTCTCCCCGCGTGACGTCATTCCCGGGCGCGGCTGACCCCCCACCCCGCGTGACGTCATCCCCCGCGCGGTAGACCCCCCTCCCCGCGTGACGTCATGGGGCTGACCCCCCTCCCCGCGTGACGTCACCCCCCCCCGCGCGGCAGACCCCCCTCCCCGCGTGACGTCATTCCCCCCGCGCGGCAGACCCCCCTGCACCTCACCCCCCCTCAGAGGACCTGAGTTAGAATCCCCCTATATTAACTACTAATACCATATTGAATATGATAGGTCATAAGGAGTCACCTTGTTTGATCCCACATGTCGGGTGGATTAGGTCTGACTGCCAGCCATCACACGATAGCTTAGTGTGACTGTTCTTATAAGAGTACGTAATGTAATCTCTCATGGAAAGCGGGAGTCCCATTCCTTCCAGAGTATCGCTATCTGTTTCGTGTGCGACTGAGTCGAGTGCTTTAGCAATATCGACTGAAGCCAGGTATAGTGGCTTGAAGTGTTGGCGATGATGTCGCAGGAGCATGTTAAATCTGAAAATATTCTCCGCACAGCCATCAACAGATAGGAACGCCTTTTGGCGTTTATCAAGGCTGACACCCCTGGATAAGCGCGTCGCCAGGACCTTATGAAAAGTACTAATAATGACTGAAGAGACCGTAATTGGTCTGAAGTCGCCAAGCTCCTTTGCGGCATCTTTCTTAGTAATCAAGGTTGTTCGAGATTCCAGGAAGCGTTTGGGTAACTTGCCGCATATCAGTACTAGGTTAAAAATCCGTACTATAAAGCCCAGAGGAACTGCTCTAAACTGCCTCGCAGTTAGACCATCTGGGTCCAGAACGGTATTGATCTCCGGGAAGGCGCTTCTCATCTCTGCAGGGCTTATTGGGCCCCACAGATCATCGCTGGTGTGCCTTTTAACTTCTACACCACGTGTTATATTACTTTCGCCGGACATGATGTTAGTCCAGAAAGATATCATTATGTCCCTTTTGGGTGTTTGGGACGTTGTTTTGTCCTTGAGAGTAGTTCTCAAGCAGTTGCACGGGTTTCGAGCCCACGCTCTTTGCGTGAGTGCATACTCCACTCTCCGTGCTTTCCTCCTGGTAAGAGCATGCTCTGTTGCACATTTATTTATGTTTACTATCCGCTTATTAGGCGGAGGCGGAAAAATCTCTAGGAGAAGGATGTCGGTCTCCTCAAATATTTTCGTTTTCAACCACAGTTTAATATTCCTACATATTTCATTCAGCCTAAGGGCCCGGAACTTGTCGCCATCGAGTGGCTCGAGCGCGCCAAACGCTATGGCTACCGTCTTCGCTCGACAGGTGTTGTGTCGTATCCACTGGGGCGGTCAGTGGTACTGCGCTTTGTTGCAAATCTGCAACGACTTCGAGCACTTTGTCTTTATGGTTTTTGCGCTTCCGCTGTCCCTTTATGGCTTTGAGTGTCCGGTTTGCGAAGTATGACAGCAACGCCTGGTTCATAAAACGTTCTCCCTTGAGAGTTAGATGAACTTCCTGGCGAACGAGAAGAGCAGCTTCTTGCGGTTAACGATGTCAGTAACACGCATCTCATCGTACCAACTCTTATGCTTTTTCTGCTCGTGCACACCTCTGTCCCTAGAGGATGCAAAAGCGCGGTTACATCCGGGCAATCTACATTGGAATCGCAAAGTGGAATCTGACTGAGGGTCGGATGTACCAGTGTTACGTGGGGTCGGGTCCGGTGGGATCTCCGGAGGGTTTATTATTATCATCCGAAGCTAGTTTTGTGTTTTTTGTGCCGACGTGTAACGGATGCGTGGGGGAGGGGGGCAACGTGCGACGCAGAGGCAGCTCTTGACTTCCTCCCTGAAGCAGGTACTACTGGCGGGAACCAATGAAGAGGTGGCTGCTTGCAAAGCTAGATCTACTTAAGGACTGATCTCGGATACTAGTACCGGAAAGCTGGCCTGACACCTCAAACGACCGCCTTAAGGGAGTCATAGTTACTCTCGCCGTTTACCCGCGCTTTTTTGAATTTCTTCACGTTGACATTCAGATCACTGGGCAGGAATCACATTGCGTCAACACCCGCAAGGGCCATCGCAATGCTTTGTTTTAATTAGACAGTCGGATTCCCCTAGTCCGTGCCAGTTCTGAGCTGAGCGCTGAATGGCGGCCGAAGAGAGCGACCACGACGGCAAGCCGCCACGGAAGCCTCGCAGCAAGGAAGATCCGCAGGAGGCCAAGGCTCGGGACCAAGCTCCGATCCCGAGGGCGATATTGATATCGCTTCCCGTTCAGTTTCGCCCAGGTCCGGCACGTCAGCCAAACCCGCATCACGACCAAGCCCGACACGCCCCGCTCCTCAGAGCCAATCCTTATTCCGAAGTTACGGATCCAATTTGCCGACTTCCCTTACCTACATTAATCTATCGACTAGAGGCTCTTTACCTTGGACACCTGCTGCGGATATGGATACGAACTGGCGCGACACCTCCACGTGGCCCTCTCCTGGATTTTCAAGCTCCAAGGGGAAAATGCGGACACCGCCGCAACTGCAGTGCTCTTAGCGTTCCAAACCCTATCTCTCTGCTAGAGGTTTCCAGGGAGCTCGAACGCTTATACAGAAAAGAAAACTCTCCCTGCACCTCCCGACGGCGTCTCCAGGTCATGTTGGGTTACCCAGACGAGCACTCTTATGAGGGCCCGGAATGGTATACGGTTCCGCTGCCGGGTTCCGGAATAGGAACCGGATTCCTTTTCGCCCGGTGGGTGTGTGTGTGTACATAGTCTCGTTCATTCGAATTTGCGTTTGTGTGTTTGCACGTATTATATATACATATACATATATATGTTAGGACACCTCATCTACATATGATATCTCATAGGGCTTAGGATCGACTGACTCGTGTGCAACGGCTGTTCACACGAAACGCTTCTCCACATCAGTCCTCCAGGGTCTCGCTGGAGTATTTGCTACTGCCACCAAGATCTGCACCGACGGCGGCTTCAGGCAGGCTCACGCCCAGACCCTTCTGCGTACACCGCCGCGACCCCTCGTATTCATCAGGGCTTCATGAAGGACGGTCCACACCCGCGGGGTGTCAAAGGACGCACATCACTCCCCTCTTGCTGTTGACGGCGGAGTATAGGCGCCACGCTTCAGTGCCATCCATTTTCAGGGCTAGTTGCTTCGGCATGTGAGTTGTTCCACACTCCTTAGCGGATTCTGACTTCCATGGCCACCGTCCTGCTGTCTTAAGGAACCAACGCCTTTCATGGTGTCCCATAAGCGTCGGCTTAGGCGCCTTAAATCTGCGTTTGGTTCATCCCACAGGGCCAGTTCTGCTTACCAAAATTAGCCCACTTTGCACTCTGATTCAAGATCTCGCGGCTTCATTGATCCAAGCAAGCCAGAGGTGTCACCCATTTAAAGTTTGAGAATAGATTGTGGTCGTTTCAGCCCGAATGCCCCTAATCATTTGCTTTACCAGATGAGACCCGTCAGCGTTCAAAACGAGTGCCAGCTATCCTGAGGGAAACTTCGGAGGGAACCAGCTACTAGATGGTTCGATTTTCGCCTCTATACCCAGTTCCGACGATTGATTTGCATGTCAGAATCGCTACGGACTTCCATCAGGGTTTCCGCAGACTTCGTCCTGACCAGGCATAGTTCACCATCTTTCTGGTCCCAACGTGTACGCTCTGGGTGCGCTTTTTCTCGCAATGAGAACGAGACGCCACAGGAGTGCGGGGCACCATCATAACGGTGCCCATCTTCCCTTGATCGACGATTAGGCCGACCTTCGCTTTCATTTCGCCTTTAGGGTTATGCATCCCAATGACTCGCGCACATGTTAGACTCCTTGGTCCGTGTTTCAAGACGGGTCCTTAGACTACCCAAATCAGCAGCGCCACCGACCGGTAATTCAGAGCTTGGCCAGACCAAAGAAAACGCCTGCTAACAGCTGGTCATGCCCGGGGACGACACCAGGTCCATATCACCGGGTTGAAGCTGACCGTGCTTGCGGCGGGCCTGACGCACACACAGTCGATAATGGATTGGTCGGAGCCCGATACCGTGCATGTACCGTCGTGCTGCCGGTCTGGCGACCGAGGATCTGTCGCGTGCGCGCATGGCGACGAAACAGGCGCCCTCTCGGGCCGTAGACCGACACGAAACGGGTCGCGACGTTCTACTAGGGGAGAAGTGCACGATTACGACACTGGAACATTCAAGCCGAAGGTGGTGTGCCCTCGCCGTGGAACCACGCAGGTCCATTCGGGGCATCGCACACCAACGGGAGCCAGCGCTGTTGACGATGAATCTTACCATTCGATCTTTTGGGTTTCTCAGGTTTACCCCTGAACGGTTTCACATGCTCTTGAACACTCTCTTCAAAGTTCCTTTCAACTTTCCCTCACCGTACTTGTTTGCTATTGGTCTCGTGGTCGTATTTAGCCTTAGATGGAGTTTACCACCCACTTAGGGCTGCACTCTCAGGCAACCCGACTCTAAGAAGAGATCCTCCCGAAGACGCGTACCGGTCGCTACGGGCCTGGCACCCTCTATGGGCATTCAAGATGGACTTGGACGCGGTTCGACGTCACGGGACAGACGGTTCCCCCCAAACACTACATTTCCCAGCGGCAGAACCGCGGGATTCAGTGCTGGGCTCATTCCTGTTCTCTCGCCGCTATTAAGGAAATCCTTGTTAGCTTCTTTTCTACCGCTTAGTAATATGCTTAAATTCAGCGGGTAATCTCGTCTACTCTGAGGTCGTCATATACGTGTATTTATTGTGTGCGTGTGCGTGTACGTATATGTTACATATACGACAACAACACAACCAACAACAACAACAACAACAGCAACAAAATCTAAGTTACGCACTGTTGCGAGTAGCGACAAAAAAAAGAAGTAAGGGAGAAAAAGTATAGTCGAAAGTCGAAAAAACATTTGTACAAGAAACATGGATTCTTAGTTTTAGGCACCGCACCATAGTGCCAATTTATTGCAGGCTCGAATCAGAGAGACTCTCGCTGGACAACCGAAGAACTTCTCGGATTTTTGACGTCTGTCCTCTATTTAAAAAAAAGCAATGCTTGGTATAAACTACTCTCCAGCGGTTCCTATACATCGTTTCGCCCTTTATTCTCGATCGTCTCTCTGCGTACAAAATAAAGAAAAGAGCATCGAAACGGCGCACAGATCCCCTTTATCAGTTACTAGTCATCCCGATTCTTTATTATTACCCTAGATGCTTCAGAACGAAGGACCTGGCCGGGGTGAGTCAGAGGTGCGCAACACAGATCTCAAACTCTTTTTATCTGTACGAGAGAACGAAAAAGGGACAAAGAACAGAACGCACGCAAGTGGAAATAGACAAGCTTCTTTTTCTCATTCCAGGGACTTGACGACTGGCTTCTTGTCGTGCGGTCTCTTGCGATCGACAACGAAAATGGCATGGGGTGACCAACACACTGTGAATGCAGCTGCTGCCGACTCCCGACCCTTATCGACGAGTCTTTGGTTTATTGGAATACGGTCGCGCCAAAGGGGAAAAGCGATTCTAATTCATGATACATTTCAACACGCGCTTCTCGACAGGCATAATCCCTCCCGTGCGATGTATGACTTCCTGACCGACATGACAGAAGGGTTGGGCAAAACGGCCGCTGCGCTGCGGACGGACATTACCGGTGGGTTGGGAAAAACGACTCCAGTGCACAGGACCGACAAGAGCAGAGAGTTGGGTAAAATAGTCCCTGCACCCCGTAATTTCACAAGCAAACTTGTAATTTGGGGCGTCAACCCGAACCTAACCTATAAATTCGATTACCTTCCCGATCCTAACTTGTGATTTCTAATATCTACTGAAACCTAATCTATAAATCAACCCGAACCGAACATATAGCTTCGAGGGCATACCGGAACCGAACCAGTAATTTAAAATATCTATCAGAAGCTTAACTATAATTTCATATGTCTACCCGAACCTAACATATAATTACATATATCTACTCGAAACTACCCTATAATTTCATCTATCTATCAGAACATAACCAATAAATTCAATTATCCACCTGAATCTAACTTATAACATCAAGTGCAGACCAGAATCTAATCTATGATTTAAAGTGTCTATCTGAACCTTAACTATAATTTCATGTCTGCCCGTACAGAACCTATAACTTTGTTTATCTTCGACAACCTAGTTTTTCATTTCACATACCATTCAACACCCAATCCTTATTTTCACAAGCAAACAGATAATTTGAGGTGTCTACACGAACATAACCTATAATATCAGGTATCATCCCGAGCATAACCTGTAACTTCAAGCACATACAGGAATCTAACCTGTAATTTAAAGTATCTATAAGAGAAAAGCATATAATTTCAATTGCATAACCGATCCTAAACAGTCATTTCAAGCGTCTACCCGAAACTAACATATAATTTCATGCATGCATCAGAAGCATACATAATGTTTTAAGGGGTAACACCACTGTAGAATTTCCAGAAAATAAATTTTTTTTATTGTCTTAAAAAATACATTGAACCTTCTAAAATATGAGGCAAAAAGTCTAATCCCAATAAAAAAATTTTTTGTATGGAATTCCGAGCTCCTATATCGTCTCAGATGATCTGCAGCGGCCTACCTACGCCAACTTGATGCCCGCTGTGAAATCCCCACTTTTCGAATTCGTAACCTCTTCAATATCTCCATAGATATCGATAGTATATTGTTTAAGTGCAATTAGAAGCATTTCAAAACAAAAAAGTCTCGGTAGCAAATGCAAATTATCTGGAAAATTAATTGGTCAGTTGATAATTTATTATGGTTTAGCCATACGCTGTAATCCGAATAATATCAAAAAATTGAAAAGTGAAATCTGGGAGTCCTTATTTCATAAATTATCAACCGATAAGTATCATCTGCACGTGAAGTGCTCAGATTCTTGGTGCAATTGGAAGAAAGCGCAAGCGGCGGATTCATTAGATACCTTCCATCATAAAATGCCACTTCCTCACCAAATTCTTGAAACAATTAAACCGATTTATGACGAACTGAGACACAAAGAACTATTAAACTGTTGCTTAGGAGGTTAAATGCAAAATAGCAACGAAAGTTTCAATGCTACAATTTGGAATTTGGCTCCGAAATCGTATTCCAGCGGTAAAACAGTTCTGAATATAGCAATAGATATTGCTATGTCTGTTTTCAATGATGGTCTTACCGATATCCTGCCGATTATGAGGGTTTTGGAGATAAATATTGGTAACCAATCGTATAATTTTTGCATGGAATCCGATGCTAACCGCCTAAATCGCGCTGAGCAGTCCCTATCAGATGCAACAAAAGAGGCACGTTCCAACTTAAAATCGGCCAGGAAACAAAATGAGAAAGAGAATTTGAACTTTAAAGGGCAACTTTATGGTCCTGGGATAGTAGATTAATGGTAAAAATTTTCTAAGAGTAGAATTTTTCATTCGTTCATGTCTATAACATGTTTCAAAACTTTAAACGCGTTTTTCCCGAAACATGATTCTTCAAAACGGCACGCAGCAGAACTCAAACAATTTTCAATCTTTCGATTTGAAAATTTAATCACAACTTTAAAATAACATTTCGCAGTGCATCAAGTAGGGGATTTTTGATAAGTTAATATGAACAATAGTTATTAACAAATAACTGTCCTCTTTTTGGGTAAAAATTGAACAATTTCAGTAAAATGCTTGCCAATTACACAAAAATCAATATTTCTAAAATCCCCTACGTGATTCACTAGCTACACTCATGTAGATTAAGTGGTTCTTTTTCTTCTTTCCAAGTTCAAATGGGCACCAGTTATACTCACCTTCATTTTATGAGCACCAGTTGTCCCCAGCTTCAACATGCCTCGAGAGAATTGCTACAGTGTCGCCATTTTGTAATATTTTCCTATGACAATTTTTGTAATGTACTCAAATATATACTCAACAATCATCCGAAATATTATTTCTCTGTCACCTTTTCTTCCGCCCCCAAAAAATGGTAAAAAAAAACGTTTTATTTTAGTTCGTTACAGTGGTGTTACCCCTTAAGTATATGCCAGAACCTAATTTTTTTGTGGATGGGCAGACCGTGGGGGCGTCTGACGTTTCGCCTGTCGCAGGTGCTCGCCGGGCATGGGTGCTTTGGCGAGTACCTAAATCGGATCGGGAGGGAGGCGACACCGCAGTGTCATCACTCCGGAGAGGAGGAGGACTCGGCGCAGCACACACTCGAGGAGTGTCCCGCATGGTCGCGGGAACGCCGAGAACTCCGAGTCGCAATCGGGCCGGACCTCTCGCTGCCGGCAGTCGTCGAGGCGATGCTGGACAGCGAGTGGTGTTGGAGGGCGGTGTCCTCCTTCTGTGAGCGAGTCATGCTCAAGAAGGAGGAAGCGGAGCGAGCTCGAGAGAGAGCCGCAGCTCCGTCAAGACGTGGACGGTGCCGTCGGCGTCCTGGGCCCCGGCAAGGGCACCGTAAAAGCCCGAATTCGATGATGTTGCTTGGGCGCTCCCCACGGCGCCCGATGAAAGCAGCATCACCAGGGGAAGTGGCCGTCGCAGTTAGGGGGCTGCGACGCCATTGCACAGCTTCTCCGGATGTAGGTCGGCGCCGCGCGGTGGTTGCGCGGTGCTGATTAAGCCGCTGAGGGGGTTCTGGCCCACGGCAGTGATGAGTCTTAATTGAGACGACGGCGAGGGGGAGTACTGGAAGTGTTCTTTCAGAGTTCCCGGTGCTCTCCCATTTCGCTGAACAAGGCCACCGTGGAGGTTTTAGCAGGTAGAAATCCTGCATAACCTCGCCTCCCCCCCAGGGTGGTGGAGTATCTTTTCGAAGATTTCCTCCACGTAAAAAAAAAGAAAAAAAAGAACCTAACTTTTAATTTCTAGTACCCACGCGAATCTAATCAATAGTTTCATATATCTATCACGAGTTAACCTATAGTTTCATATATCTTCCTCCACCTAATCCTTAATTTAACAAGCAAGCGTATAATTTGGAGCTACTATCCGCAGCTAAAGTGTAATTTCGATTACCTATCTACTCAAACCTAACCTATAATTTCAGGTATCAGCCCGAAACTAACCAATAAATTCAAGTATCTACCATAACGAAACCTATAACATCAAGTGTATACCATAAACTTACGTATTATCTAGGTATCTACCAGAACTTAACCAGTAATTTCGCAAGTAAATAGACATTTATTTTGCTCTCATTAAATAACAAAATTATATTAATTTATTATGTATTCACCACTATTATATATAACCTCCTCCCATCTTCCTGGCAGTTTAGCAATTCATCTCTTGTAAATTGTGATTGGTTTGGACTGGAAGAAATTTTTGACAACCTGCCTGACCTGCACTTCAGAATTGAAAGCTTTTCCATTTAAAAAGTTTTATAAAAAACTGAAAATGTGGTAGTCTGTTGGTGTAAGATCTGGGGAGTAGGGTGGATGTGGTAAAACAGACCATTCAAGCTGAAGAACATTTCTTAAGTCACCCTTGGTGTATGTGGTCGCGCATTGTCGTGTAAAAGAATGACGTATTTGCGATTGACGAGTGCAGGACGCTTTTCATGGAGTTTCTCTTGCACTCTTTGCAATTGTTAAACGTATCCATCTGCATTAATGGTTAAATTTGACTTCAACAACTCGTGGTAAATTATTTCTTGACAATCCCACCATGCACACAATAAAATCTTTTGCCATGGATATTTGCTTTCGGATCTGAAAGGGGTGATTGATATTTATAAAGCCACTGTCTTTTGTGGACTGTATCCACACAAGTAAACCAAAGGGGGGGGGGGATTTTATCTTAATTTAAGTATTGTGCCGTTACAAAAAGGGTAATTATAAGGTAAATTAAAATATTTTTTAAGTAATATTTTTCAATAATGGTGAAATAATATTTATTGTTCATTCCCATAATTTAACGTAGTACATAACAGTAATATTGCGCTGTATTGTCTATTTATTACAAACGTCATAACAAATATCCCTCTAAAGCGTACGTCAATAATTCGCAATCTACAAGCGATTCGTCATCTACATAATTTTACGGACAACGTTAGTCAGTGGGTTATATTGAATGACGCGATCGTGCAAGATGAGGCAATAAGCGGTAGTATTTGGTGATATATCCTCTTTGCACTGAAACTCTATTCTCACGCCCACGGTGACATTTCTTACGGATTCCTTTTGTCGCGAACAATCGATGATTGCGAGAGGTCCACAATGTAGAAATGTTGCCATGGATAGGAACGATCCATCGCGATCGCATCCGCAATAAGATTTGCGAAAACGGGCAAACATGTCGAATAAGAGGGCGTATTTATTTTTATCAAACTCCAAATTCATATCGTAGTGATAAAATTCCGAGTTCAGATAGAGTTTAACATTGGATAATTTGCAATAGTCGAATATTGTGACATCTTTCGACACGGTATTTTTTGCCAGTCTGCAGAGCAAAGATCACATATCGCGGCTTCTCCAGCTGAGAGGCTGTCTTCACGGTCCACGAATGCTTAGTCGTGCTATGCAACAGATGAAATTCGTACAAATGCCAAGAACGAAAACTCATATTTATGAATCGTCCACTCTCTAATTCTCGCAGCAGTGACAATTTATTGACCTCGTTCAATAGCACATGCGGCATACGCCATTGTACTTCGAATAATTCAATCGAAACATCCGCCGATTGGTCAAATCCGTATACGCAATTATTATCATTTCGAGAGCGTATCAGAATCAACTCGTGACGAGCGTTGATCACAACGCCCTTAAAATCTTCACAAAATCCTTTTTTTTTTTTTTTTTTTTTTTTACGTGGAGGAAATCTTCGGAAGATACCCCACCACCCTGGGGGGGGATGGCGAGGTTATGCGGGATTTTTACCCGCTAAAACCTCCACGGTGGCCTGCCTCTGCGTGTTGGGGGAGCACCGGGAACTCTGGAAGAACACATCCAGTACTCCCCCCACGCCACGCCTCAACAGAGGCCCGATCTCGGGGGGTCAACGTGACCCCCGGTATTGCCTAAGACCAATTAGGTATCTATGACGCCGTGCAGACACAACACGACGCCATTCCGCCTGGGGAGAAGCTGTGCAATGCCGAATCGGGCCCCCACCCGACTCAGCAGCTTCTCCCTGTAGCGTTGCAATGGGGGAGATGTGGGCAGAAAATTCCTCCCCCGCAACGCTACAACTTCACCACTCAGGTGGCGACACGACGGCGTCCACGTCGCCTACTGCCGCCACCTCTCCCTGATGAGGGTCGCGCCCTCTCGCGAACCCTCTCGGCGGCCTCCTTCTGCAGCATTACTTGCTCGCAGAAGGAGACCACCGCCTTCCAGGCTCCCTCGCTGTCCAGCATCGATGACACGACCGCTGGCAGCGAGAGATCTCCTCCAATAACACTTCGGAGGACACGGCGCTCCCGGGACCACGCGGGACACTCCTCCAGAGTGTGTTGCGCCGTGTCAACCTCCTCACCGCAGTGGTGGCACTGCGTCGTCGGCTCTCGGCCGATACGTCGCAGATACTCGCCGAAGCATCCATGTCCGGCGAGCATCTGCGTCACCCTGTAGGTGAGTCTACCCCACGCTCTACCCATCCATGAGCGTAGGACGGGCAGAACGGCGCTGGCAACACGCCGGCCAGAGTCAGACGGCTCCGACAACTGTCGTTGCCACTCCGACTCAGCGTGCCGCCGCGCGTGGCGTCTCCAGGAAGGCAGGTCCACTTCCTGTGCTAACGGGTCCCCACCCGACTGGCGGAGACGAACGGCAAGGACGTACATCGTCGCCGCCTCCTCCGCCAGGATCTCTAATGGAAGGAGACCCGCCAGCATCATCGCCGCCCTGTATGAGACCGTGCGGTAACCCCGCACGATCCTGATGGCCATCGGTCTTTCCAACCGACGCAGCAAAGCACGGCTACGCCGGCTGGCCATCAAGTCGCACGCCCATATTGGTGCGCCATACAGCACCATCGAGCATACGACTCCCGCATACAGGCGGCGAACCCCATCCTGGGGACCCCCCAGATTCGGGAGGAGACGGCCCAACGCGGCCGCGGCTCTCTCCACCCGGGGAGCCAGACCATCTTCACAAAATCCTAGCAGCATATTGAGCGGTACGCAAGTGTTGAAGTAGCCTTCGGCAAAATTGTGAGTTAAATTCCATCCAGCCTTTTTCAGCACCATTCCTCTATCCCATACTAGAGAAATATAATTTTTGGTCACTGAAGTTATTCCAACGTTTCTGTCGCATTCGATTTCTACACCATCGGGTTCTTATCGAATTTCATCGAACATGAACGCAGCGCAATTGTTGTCCAATACCAGCCGCGTATCTTCTTCTTGTAACTTGTACACCGTTGATTTTCCCTCGGTGCATAGACAGCTTTCACGTGGTAACATGTACAAACCCTGATGTTGTATAAGTATTCGTGTTTCATCGCTATACCCCAGCGACAAGTTGAAGTACGGATTATACGTATGAGTCTCAATCCTGATGATACGATCGTCAAAGATCGGCTCACCTCCAATATTCAAAATATCAGGCATTGTTTTTTTTCACGGAGTTTGTACAATAAATCCCAACGATCTCAAAAATTCTCGATTCACGGCGCTAAGCTTTTTTTTTAACGCAACCGGGTACTCATTTACCGTCACCCGATACCGCTATAGCCGATCGTGTCTCGCGAAAATATCGTCCGTCGTAAATGCATTGTCTCTCGCGCACCTCGTATCGTTCATCACGAGCGTATCATATACCATATATGCACACCAACACGCGCGTTTTATCGCCGTCGTCGCCGTATGTGCAATCTAACGGTTATCTTTTCGCCTTGAAAATCGAGCTTTCGTCCGCCTTAATCTATAATGTGTAGCGTTTGGTCGCTAATGCTCTGCGCGATGATCGGCAGATAGATGATCTGTGGCGGTGTTTCCGATATTTTATATCCCGGCGGCACACTCGGCGAAAACTCGTGTATCATGTGCACGCACTTATCGTTGCTGTATGCACCAGCGATCACGTGGCATTCTAACCGAATAATATTTGCGCCTATGATGTTAATTGATCCAGCCGATTTGTGTCACTGCCTCAGCTGCAACACACGATTGGACGAAAATCCCAGTAATAATCCTATATTATCGGGCTTGCAGAAGTTTATTCGATAAGCGTTCTTGATTTCAATCTCGTGTTACTGTTAGTAGGAATCACTAGCGGATATTCGTTCGCACCATCATTTTCATCCTTATCATCGTCATAATCATCGTCATCATCATCGATAATGTCGATTTTCTTCTTTTCCGCCACATTGTTGGGAAATTTTCGTAAAATCTCACGTTTCAGATACTCGTCTATCGCACGCAGTTCGTACGAACCCTCGGGAATGACAATCATTGCATCATCTTTGTCGAAATAAAATTTATTATTCCACGAATTCACATTCGGTATCGGATAGTAAGTTTCAAAGTCTGTTAGACCCAGTTCATAATCGTCATCGCTGAAATCTATGGCTGACAAGTAGCTTACCGCTAAGGCCTACACTTACTCGTCAACGTAAATGTCAGTGACATGTTTTGAAACAGTCGCAAGGAATACTGACTTTCGATGGTGGAACATCAGAATTTAAATGGAAATGTATCGTCGATCGTTCGGAGAAACCATAAACATAGTTGTCCGCAATTGCTCTGGTCGCATCTCTGATAAGACGTACGACTGTATTGGATTTTTATCGCATTCTTTTCGAGATATTGCATCAATCCTTGCGGCTGGCGAAGATTTCCAAAACTATCGAAGTACACAGCGCGATCTCCCCTCTTCGCATATGCTATCAAATGATTACCGGCACCGTCGGAGTCATCCAAATTGACGATTCCGCTTTCATTTCGTCGGATGCCGTCTGTTTGGAGTCTACGTAAATTAATATTCGCGTTCGGATACCCGGACTCCAAACAGCTCGGAATGAGGAAGAGGTTAAGAATATTATACAATACTTATTTTCGCCGCTCGTGTAACGAGCGGCCGTATATTGTTACAATTAACGATAGAGAGAGAGAGAGAAAAAGAGACAAAAAACGCCTCGGCTGTCGGCTCGACGCTCGGCCCGTCCCTTCTCCCGGCGGCCTCCACGATGGTCCTGGAACAAAAGCGCTCGCTATAGCTCTGACGTCACGGGCTCGGTGTACGATCAGCTGGCCGAATTACGTCACGCACGATTGCCGTCAGCTCGTGGTGACAACTGCCTTTTGCTTGCGCGTCGAAGTGGACTGTATTTTATAGACGAGAGCGACAAACCAAAAGGAGTCTGCTCTACGTCTTCAGATAATACCGGAATCGGCCCCAAAGGGTGGAGGTTGTAAGGCTCCTCCCTTGGTGCACCCGATTCGGCATTTAACTCCCTCACCTACTCAACCTCAATGGGTGCTGACGCCCGGTGTGAATGCACTGTGAGCGCGTGAGCAGACAAGAGGATCCTGCAGACCGCTTGGATCCTCTCCTGTCTTTGGAAACGGTATCACGGGAGACCACGGCTAGTCCAGCGGCAGATGAGGGCGACGAAAATGGTAGGCGACTGACGCTGGGAATCAGTGAGCAGCCAAGAACTATGTTCTCCTGTCTTGTACCTGATTCACAGAGCACCCTTCCCTGCAATCGACGATCGAGACGAGAAGCAGGACGCTAAAGTCTGGTTTCTTGGCGGCAGCAAGGCTGGAAATCCCTAAAATTGCTTCCAAATGACAGTGGAGCGCGAAGGGGGAGTCGACCCACGTTGGCCACGTGGAGACTCCGGTTACTCGCGTTACTCTTCTTCTGTAGGATGCTTCTCGTTCCGCGACACGACTTGGATCGCCGAAGTCGCTCGCTCGAGGTCCTGTGATACACTGTGCCGTTCGTCGGCTTCCCCCGACGAACGCGCATTTTCGTTAACTTCAGCGCCGATGAGAGGCGCTGACGAGTCTCATATTCATTTCTCTTTCCCTCTCCTGTTTCTCTCTGTCTTTCTATCAAGCCGCGGCACGTGCGACCTAGCCCATCACCTATTTTGTTTTCCAATGACTCACGCACCGGACGGTGCGTGGCAAGAACATTGAAAAACAGGCGAGCTTAGGTCGTCTTAGTCAACGGTTTTTTGCGATGCCTACCGGTGGACGGTGACATCGCAAACGGGAACAACCGACAAAAACAGACGGCGAATTTCGCGGTGCTCAACCGTTCCGTTTTTAAACAGGCTCCAAAAGAAAGGTCAGATCTGAAACGTACACGAAGCATGTAACACTACCAGTAGACATAATCACGCACACCTTTTTTTCATCTACAGCTACCTCATACAACGTTAATTCCGCGTGCGAATGTGTATACCAACACTCGACATTGAGTTACAAGAGACATACAACTAACACACACTACTGACGGTAAAGCGTAATTGATATCCACCAACCAATGAAATAAAAATACCACAAATAACACGCAGAGATTGATATATAAATTCTGATAGATCGTATTACATCGCGAACAAAAAAAGATGTAGACAAAATAATAAGCGTTGAGGTATAGGAAATAGAAAACTCTCCATACTGAAGTGGTTTAGAGGGTAGCCAGGTGTAAAATGTTTGTGCTGTCGCCGCATTTAGCTAGTCCATCGCTATTTGTATTGTGCGCCAGTCATACAGACTACCGATATTCTTTATTAATAAATATATAGTTAATTTTCCGTTATGTCAGTTCTCTTTCTACATAACCCCTCAACAATAAGTAACACATGTACGGTGCTAGTATGCAAGTGAGGATTGAATGGAGCGAGTAGCCAGCCTAAGTATAAACAGATTCAGCATTAACATTATAATATAAATGACAATGTAAACTTTATCTGAAATTAAGTGTCTATACGGTTACAAGATAACGTAAATTCCAACATGATATGCACAACCCCCTTCTAGAGTTAGGCAGTGAACCAATTATATTATCATTATTACCGTAATTGATTACTGTAAATAAACATAGCAACCAAAACCATTAATCATGTGATCATCAGAGGGAGCGATCTAGTTCTCTTGCACAACATTTGTAATCTGTAACCAATAATCAGAAATCTCAAATTATTTGTATGATTGGTTCAAAATTTTGCCAAAACAATATCGATAATCAGAAATGAGTCGGAAATAATCCGAGATTACACTAGAAGAGCGATAAATTACTTCTAAATTATACCAAGAGGATGAAAGTTATATTGGGAAAGTAAAAATAATTGGCAACCATAAATTCGCTATCCAATTCATCACTAAAGGGATAAAAGCAAATTATAGATTGTTAGATAACAAACGTCAATCATTACTCAAGATTACTACAATGTGTAACGATATGTTCAATAAAACGGTATCTACTGAAGCTTATAGAATGATATTGAGAATCGAAAATTTTCATGGTCGAACACAGAGAAAAAAGCCTATCATTAGAAAAACTGTCGAAATACGGGGATTAGAATTTGCGAGGGACTACTGAAATAAAAAAAAATACCTTTTGGAAAAACACTAATTTCTCACATGAATCGAAATTTCATATTTTTGTATGTGACGAAAAAGGAAAGGTGTTAAAAAAAGTACAATTCGGAAAGAGGTTCGGGCGATATCGCGCATAGCGACGCCCCTGGATTCGCGACCTCTGAGTTGTACATAATTAATCGCAACGGTAATCGAGTAATGTTTAACGGCAGATTCGGTAAACATCGACGCGGCCTTGGCTTTTGTTGCTCGAGGAAACCGAGTCGCAAGACAGAAAAAAGATGTTTAACGAGTCCCTAACGTCCGTGGCTCGTCAAATTTGAAATTTTAACTAACGTTTTGAGAAAGGGCGTTTATATGCGAGTGAGAGAGAAAGACATACTTCGTCTGCGTGGTATTAAATACCGAGTGCACGCAAACGAAGTGGCATTCCGTTTCGAAATTTTGCCTTGCGCAGAAAAGTATAGTTTAATATCTCAAACGGAAATAATCACGGAGTTGAAGTTTGTCGTAAAGAAAGGTACGGGAACGTTACGCGTTTCGTGGTTTCGTCTATCGGTCATACATACGGGAGATTCTAGAATTGGACGTGGCTTTCTCCAATTCTAGATTCAAGCATTTTGCATCCTGTAGCTCCGTGATGTCGGTGAACAAACATGAGTTGCATCTGGTTCACCGACAAAAGTCACCTGGATTCCTCTGGACACGAGGAAAGAACAGTCGATGATCTCCGACTTTCGGAACTCGACAAAGACGGCAATAATCACCTATCGCTGTCACGTGTATCCCTGCTGTCCGACCCTGTGAAGCATTAAAGAGATGCACGTCCACAGAATAGGGTACGTCGTTCTTTAAAACCTGCTTACCATCAGCAGGTGTATTCTAGGGGAGGATACTACTTCCTATTCTCATTGCATTCAAGTGAATCTGGGGACGCCCGTTCACGCACGGGAATCTTGTAAAAGCCATAGAATACGCTCAATCTGTGCACGATTGAGCTACGCTCGTTTCTTCAAAACTGCAATGGCTAAGATGCTACTGAGCTACGCCTGTCGCAGTGTAGCCCCGGCGGGGCATGCACCCATACTGTAGAAACCTTGCAGAGTAGCCCCAGCCGCTCTGCGAATGTTATACTGGAGGCGCTCTGCAGTTTCTGCAGGTCCATGTACCTGGCCAATATGGGACTACGCATTGCGTGTGTACTTACAACACACACGCAAGGGAAACGAACGGAAAGAAGACGTTGTGTGTATTACGATAGAATCGTCTATGTATTAGGCGAATCGAATACACACATGAGAGAGTAGATCTTCGGTATTTACCGAGACGTGGTCTAAACACACCGACGCGTCGGATCTATATGTGTTGAGGCATTGCGATGCTCAACACTAATCTCTTAACAGGATTAATTGCCGCCGCAAGAAATCGTCGCGACACGGCTTAACGCCGTGCAATAAGCCGACGATTCGGACCTGAGAATAATAATATTTACTTTCTTAATTTAATACAGTCCACAATTGTTCGCAGGTGAAGACCCTGACCATCCCCGATAAGCCGGACCACCATAGACGAGGCCAGGCTCAAAAAATCGGGCGAAGGAACAGTCACAACCTTCTCTCTAGATTATTATTTCTAATTTGTATTATTTAAATAAACGGTGTTCCGCATCGAACACCAATATAAATATACCTCAGCGTTGACAGTTCATAACCTTTGTCGATACCACTCTCCCTCTTCTGGCGATTCGAAGACTAGGGCAAATATTTATTTTAATATAATATTTTCTTAGTCGAGTTTTTTAAACAAAAGGTTTGGATAAAATCCTAATACAGAACTAAAATTAGAATATCTACAACCGACTGTAAAGCACAGCGGAAGCTGCGTGAAACTTTAGGGCTGCATAACAGCATTTAGAGTGAGAAACCTTGTCTTTATCGAAGGAATTATGGATAAGATAAGATATACTCGAAGGGAATCTGCACTCGGGTACGATTGAGCTGGATCTATGGGACCCGGATATAGACGGAAAGTGTAAATAAAAATTTAAAAAAAAGATATCCCAACAGAATTTGAACTCGCACTGCCGTTACTGCCGAGCTACTACGCACGATAGTTTCTAGTTTCTCCTTCTCATTTCATGTGTAATAAACTTCGACAACAACTTTAATGTTGTATATCTCATGAACTACGAGCTGTCCGTCCCCAAAAACGGGTATTCTTTATTTTAGCTCGATAATATCTGCCGCTGTGCAAAAGCTGATCAAGTAATGATGGTCACATCCTGAGACCTCACTTTACAGATACACAAGTACGCGAGTAGTGAAATTCATGAGAACACGCGTATGAAAATGTAGGTATAATTTCACGAGTGTGTCCTGACACATTCATATTTTAGTTGTTAATTAAATATCCCAATATTTATGTTGTTCGTCAATGATTTGTAACACATACTTTACTACATTACAGATGAAAGTAATGAATATTTAATGTTTAAATTATTAATCACTTATTTTCATGTAAAAGAACTAAGGTATTTACATTTTCAGAGAGCAAATGATATATTTCTTTGAGTTACTATATTTCCAGCGCACGATTTATAGATTAAACGTTGAATGTACTTTATTTTATATAAATATTGTTTACTAGATGTTATCAATATTTTTAGCAGAACACAATGTGTTAGGGATCGATATTTATTGTCTGTATTATAAAAAACTGACTCTGGTTTATTACCACGGAGTCTGGGACTGACCATCGCGTATCCCCTGGGTCAGAGGCTAATCCACCCGTGTGACCACCCCCTTCTACCAGTGATTTCCCTTTCCCGAACTTTTCCCTCCACCTTACAGTTGTCAGCTTCCCTCTCCCACTTCCAATTTTCCAAAACCCTTAAAAGGCGATCGACCTCTGCCCACGAAACAGAAAGGAAAACAAAAAGAAGCAAAGCAGACGAAGAAGCATAATACTATTTTCATTAAATCGCGCCACCCGGGACCAGGGTCAAGGTGATAGTTAAGGAAGGGACATTATCGCACGATTCGGAACAATACATCAGCTTAATATTTTAAGAAACGCTGTTGCGGTCGGTAACAGAATGCATAGCATGAATATTTTGAAAATGTTCAAAACAAGTGAGTCAACAGAATAAGATAAATTATTTAAGAATCTATGATAACAACAAAATTTTGTAAAAAATGCACTGAGGATAAACATAGCACCTATAGAGTCAAAGAAGCTAGTTGGACACGTAAACAAAATGAGTAATTCCGATAAGTGAGATGTAACCATCCCACGATTATTGATTTCAATATACTGTGTGGTTAGCAGTTTTCCTACAACGGAACTGTTCAAAATTAATCAAACTTCGAGCACAAGAAGGTTAAGTAAATGTGAACATAATTAATACCGCAGCTACTTAATGAAAATAGATATCAAAAAATGGTACAATCGCTAAGCCGCAATAAATCAAGTATACTTGATTATATATTTAAAAAAAGTAACATTCAAATGAAAGACATACAGAATATCCAAAAAAATTAACATTGAGGAAGGACAAAATAATGGTACTTGGAATAAAATATAATCCTCGTACATCTGTACCTAAACTGGTACACGAAAGAATTTTCAAAAACGTATCTTATTTTGTAACAAAGTGATTTTCTCAAATGAGACCAAATTTAAATCAAAATTTCACTTTCGGTTAGGATAATTCGGGTGTAGAAAGAGTAATATAACCTTAAAACCAAAAATACAATTCCAAGTGTAAAACTAGTAGTTTTGTCCAGTAATGTTATGAGAATGCATGACAGCAAGTGAAATCGAAAATCCCACTTTCATTAATGGAATTTTTTATAAATACAGGCTTAATGTTCTCAACTAAAACCTTAAACAAAGAGCAGTTATATTCCACCTACTGAATGAATTTTATTTTCCAAGAAGCAGTAATCCTGAACACACAACTTGAATTGCTGAAAGGAATGGAAATGTAATATCTCGTATTACAATACAAACTCCAACACAGAGTACTCACACAAGTACCAAAGAATGTTTTACACTGAAATTGAAAAAGACTCGGAAATTATGGAACAAGTTCAAAAGAAATGTAAAAAGATAAAATTTGCAAAGTGTATAACTACATCAAAATGGATACAAGGAAGAAATTTGTAGATATTATGGAAAGCTAGTATATTGTTAAATCATACTATTCGTGCTAAAGAAGGATTAATCAGATATTAGCATCAAAACTTTCAAAATTATTTGTACACTCGAATCATTTTGTATGTTTATACTTTATACACCATAATTCATGTTCTAAAGTTTTAATCTAATATATGTATTTCATTTGCTAACGATGTAAGATGGCAAATTGTTTTTCAGCTTTCCAAACATCAGGGCATTTACGTAACCTTTTATACTCACCCTAAAAAAGCAAATTCAGAGAAAGGATACAAATATCGCATCAGAAAAAAACTGCCCCAAAAAGATTATTTACAGAAACGAAAAGAATGTAAAGCGGCACAGATAAATTAGAACCTGAAAATATACTAAAGCCTTAGAAATAATGACTCTTCTAATGCAGAAAATGATGATACTCTGTGTATATACTATAGCAGTTAGTTCCAAAACAATGCTCGCGGAAAATTATGATTTCAGATTTTGTTTCAAATTTACAGAACCAGTGAATAGAATTTTTCCAACATACAAATATTATTATCTAGAACAATAAAATACTATTAAAAAGTTCTATATTTTTATATTCACATTCTTTAAACATAATTCTAAATAAAAAGTTTATGAAAATATTTTATATACTGGAAAATACTAAATACACATATACAAATATCAAATTAATGTTTCCATACATGTGTATAGATACATAAATTAATCATGAATTTTTTGGTAGACAATATTAGGTACATTTATCTCAGATCCTAACTTTCACGCATCTTGTATTTCTTGAATGGTACTTGAAAATTTATACATTTCAAGATTCTACACTATTTTACAGAAAATACTGTAGGAGGGTCGATCCGTTAAGATCTAACCGGCGGTTATTGTCTCCTTCGAAACGAACCCAAACACCAAAGACGGTTGAATAACAAGGTCGGCAACGACGACCGTTGCCGAAACGCGAACGAGGAGACCGCGACCGAGAGTGCGTGTGTGAGAGAGTGAGAGCGATGGAGTGAGAGAGTGAGAATGCGAGGTACGTTAGCGGTTTGAATGCCTGTATGTAAGCATGTATGGACGTATGAGTGTAACGAGTGAATATATATAAACAGCGGACTGAGTGAGAGAAAGAAGAAGAGTAAGAGATATCTAACGAGTGAAGAGTGTTGTAAAGAGTATTGTAAAAGCAGAAACTAATAAACTAGACGCCGCTTAAATAAAATCCTATAAATTGGGGGCTCAGCCGGGATTGACAGTAACAATAGCGGCCAAAATTTAATAAAATTAGTTTATTAGAGATTAGTAGATTTCGATCTAGGGAGTGAAGTGTAAAAACATTTAAAATGAATCCAAATAATTTAACTGTGGTTGAAATAAAAGATAAATTAAGAGAGTTGGGATATTCTAGTTCGGGAACTAAAGCAGAATTAGTTCGACGATTGCGGGAAGCAGATCCATCAGGGATGATTATGCTAGACTCTCCAAGGGCACGCGGTGCCCTAGACGATGCTGAAAATGCACGTGCTGCGGAGGCACATGCTATCGAATCAGAGGTTCTGAGTGATGTAAAAGAGGACGGCGGAAGACAAAGCAGAGAGTTACTCGAACGAGAGTTAGAGTTGGTTAGACGAGAATTAGAACTGTTGAGATCCCTTCACGGTACGAACATTCCAAACGAGAGGCCACATTTCGAAAATGCAGCAGGAACACCTGTGGTTATCGATAACGGACCGCGAGTGAACGTTGCAACGATGGCGGACTTGTTGAGTACTTACAAAGGTGAAGTGGGTGAATATGAAAATTGGGAGAGACACTTGCGTATGATAAGCAGAACCTACGAATTAGATGCTCGTCAGGTGAAGACATTAATCAGTATGCGACTCAAGGGGAAGGCCCTTGAATGGTTTCACTCAAGACCCGAGCACATTGAGATGAGTGTCGAAGAATTGCTAATGGAGCTCAGAGGAATGTTTCACCATCGACAGAACCGAATAGCACTCCGAAAGGCGTTTGAAGAACGAGTATGGAAACGGAACGAAACCTTCCACGAATATGTCCACGATAAGGTAATAATGGGAAACAAAGTACCGATAGCAGAAGACGAGCTTCTTGATTACCTTATCGATGGTATACCTGATGTAAATCTAAGAGATCAGGCACGAATCCATAAATTTCGCACGAAAACCGATCTGCTCGAAGCATTCGAGCAGGTAAATCTACGAGACAGGAGCCAGAGCAACACGACTCAGAACGCGAGACCCGGAAGCAGCGAATACAGGCGATCACCGACCACGAGGAACGAGAGGACCGAGAGAAGACAGGATTCCCGAGGCACTAGACGTTTTTGCTACAACTGCGGCTTACCAGAGCACATGAGTGATAAGTGTCCGACGAAAAACGAAGGGGCTAAGTGTTTCAAGTGCAACGAGCGGGGACATATCGCGGCGAAATGTCCTAAAGCGCGGGAAACAGCAGCGGTGAACGATGTAGCGTCTCAGGTAACACCCAAAAAATGTATAAAAGATGTAGAGGTAAACGGTCATCATGTTAAAGCACTAATTGACACTGGGAGTGACTTTTGTTTAATGCGCGCTGACCAGTATATACAGTTGGGTTCTCCGCGATTACAGTCTAAAGAAATCAAGTTTACAGGAGTAGGTTCTACGAATACGACATTAGGCGAGTTTTACGGAAAACTAGCCGTTGACGGCAATTCCTATACGATTCTCATACGCGTAATTTCTGATTCATTAATGAGTCACCAATTAATCATAGGGACAGATTTCCTTGAAACTGTTGAACTCCGCTTAAAGAACGGTAATATTTCTATTAGTCCCTCTGATAAAATAGTTACCAATAATTTGCCCGAAATATATCAAATAGACCTGGTAGAAGAGACGAAAAAAAAAGCTGACGTTTCGCATATCCCCGTCAAGCTTCAACAGGAAATAGAAAATCTAGTTGAAAATTATGAGCCCGTGAAAACTAAAGAGGTCGGTGTCCAAATGTCAATTGTGCTTAAAGATGATGAGCCTGTTTATCAAAGAGCGAGGCGATTATCGCCTTCAGAGCGAGATATAGTTAATGCGCAGATACAGGAATGGTTGGATGAAGGCATAATACAACCCTCGTTATCGGAATATGCAAGCCCAATAGTCCTAGTCAAGAAGAAAAATGGTTCTGTTAGACTGTGCGTGGATTACAGACTCATAAATAAAAAAATTATTAAAGACCGATATCCATTGCCCCTTATAGACGATCAGATAGACTCATTACAAGGCGCGGGATATTATAGCACGTTAGATCTGCAAAATGGATTTTTCCATGTCCCTGTAGAGCAAAGTAGTCGGAAATACACCGCTTTCATAGTCCCTGACGGACATTACGAATTTCTCAAAGTTCCTTTCGGTCTTTGCAATTCCCCGGCAGTATTTCAAAAATACGTAAACGCGGTCTTTAAAGAGTTAATACGAAGAAAAGTTGTTTTAACGTATTTAGACGACCTAATAATACCTTCGTTCGATCTTGAGGACGGGTTAAAAAACCTCACCACTGTTTTGAACACAGCCAGCGAAGCGGGTTTACAAATAAATTGGGGAAAGTGTAGCTTGTTACAAGACACGGTCGAATTTTTAGGGTATATAATCAAAAACGGACAAATACGTCCTTCCGAATACAAAACAGAAGCGGTTAGAAGGTTTCCAGAACCAACAAATACGCGGCAATTACAGAGTTTTCTAGGACTAACCGGCTATTTTCGAAAATTTATTGCCCATTACTCGCTGATAGCGAGACCATTATCTGATTTGTTGAAAGCAGGTGCCAAATTTACATTCGGTGAAGAACAGAGAAATGCCTTCATCCACCTAAAGGAGATCCTAAGTGAAAAACCAGTATTGAATTTGTATAGAGCGTGCGCGGAGACACAATTACACACGGACGCGTGTATGTATGGCTACGGGGCAATTCTCTTGCAAAAAGACAGTAGAGATAACGCATTTCATCCGATCTATTATGCGAGCGGAAAAACCACGCCGGCAGAAAGAAATTATACAAGTTATGAGTTAGAGGTCCTCGCGATTATAAAAGCCCTTAAAAAGTTTAGAGTATATTTGCTAGGGTCATCATTCAGGATCGTAACCGATTGTCGGGCTTTCGCGTTAACTATGAAAAAGAGAGATCTATGCGTGCGAGTAGCCAGATGGGCTCTCCTTTTAGAAGAGTTCGATTACGTCATTGAACATCGGCCAGGAAAAAATATGATGCACGTGGACGCGTTAAGTCGTCACCCGTTACCATCGTGTATGATAATCGAGGGACAAAAGGGGGGGTTAACGGCGAGTTTGCAACGAGCGCAACGTAACGATACCGATTTAATTAAAATCATTGATCTCGCAGAAAAAAACAGGATTGCGGGTTACGAGGTTCGAGGCGGGTTATTATTTAAAGAATTCGATGACGATCTCAAACTAGTAGTACCGAAACAAATGTTTACGCAAATAATTAGGCAAGCGCACGAAAGAGGGCATTTTTCCGTAAATAAGACCGAGGCGCTCTTAAAGAAAGATTATTGGATTCCGAATGCAAGAGAAAAAATAGACAGGGTTATCCGAAACTGTATTACATGTATTTTAGCAGAAAAGAAACGCGGTAGACAGGAGGGATATTTAAATCTGTTTAAAAAAACTCGACTAAGGAATATATTGTATTAAAATAAATATATGCCCTAGTCTTTGAATCGCCGGAAGAGGGAGAGTGGTATCGACAAAGGTTATGAACTGTCAACGCTGAGGTATATTTACATTGGTGTTCCAGCCCGGAACACCGTTTATTTGGATTATACAAATTAGAAAGAACCGATATAAATTTATTTTTCCTCCCGATGTATTGGCCCGGTTGGTGCCCAACGTTCCGGCTCGTCGGGTAGGTCAGGATCTTCACCTGTGAACATTGTGGACTGTATTAGTTTTACAAGAAAGTAAATATTATTATTCTCAAGTCCGAATCGTCGGCTTATTGCACGGCGTTAATCCGTGTCGCGACGATTTCTTGCGGCGGCAATTAATCCTGTTAAGAGATTAGTGTTGAGCATCGCAATGCTCAACACATATAGATCAGACGCGTCGGTGTGTTTAGACTACGTCTTGGTAAACACCAAGGATCTACTCTCTCATGTGTGTATTCGACTTGTCTACTACATAGACGATTCCATCGTAATACACACAACGCCTTCTTCCGCTCGTTCCCCTTACGTGTGCGTTGTAAGGACACACGTAATGCGTAGTCCATTATGGCTGGCCGCATGGACCTGCAGAAACTGCAGAGCGCCTCCAGTATTTCTTTCGCAGAGCGGCTGGGGCCTCCTCGCATTGTTTCTGCATTATTGGTGCATGCACCGCCGGACCTACACTGCGACAGGCGTAGCTCAATTAGCATCATAGCCATTGCAGTTTAGAAGGAACGACCGTAGCTCAATCGTGCACGGATCGAGCGTATTCTAGGACTTTCAGTAAGACCCCCTGTGCGTGAACGGGCGTCCCCAATTCACTTGGTGCACGGGAGCAGGACCATTATCCTCCACTAGAATACACCTGCTGTTGGTAGGCAGGTTTTAAGAAAGAGCGTACCCCACTCTGTAGGCGTATATCCCCTTAATGCTTCACGAATTGGACAGCAGGGATACACCGAACAGAATAGGTGATTATTACCGCCATGGTCGAGCTCCGATAGTCGGAGATCATCGACTGTTCTTTCCTCGTGTCCAGAGGAATCCAGGTGACTTTTGTCGGTGAACCAGATGCAACTCATGTTTGTTCACCGACATCACGGAGCTACAGGATGCAAAATGCTTGAATCTAGAATTGGAGAAAGCCACGTCCAATTCTAGAATCTCCCGTATGTATGACCGATAGACGAAACCACGAAACGCGTAACGTTCCCGTACCTTTCTTTACGACAAACTTCAACTCCGTGATTATTTCCGTTTGAGATATTAAACTATACTTTTCTGCGCAAGGCAAAATTTCGAAACGGAATGCCACTTCGTTTGCGTGCACTCGGTATTTAATACCACGCAGACGAAGTATGTCTTTCTCTCTCACTCGCATATAAACGCCCTTTCTCCAAACGTTAGTTAAAATTTCAAATTTGACGAGCCACGGACGTTAGGGATTCGTTAAACATCTTTTTTCTACCTTGCGGCTCGATTTCCTCGAGCAACAAATGCCAAGGCCGCGTCGATGTTTACCGAATCTGCCGTTAAACATTACTCGATTACCGTTGCGTTTAAGAATGTACAATTCAGAGGTCGCGAATCCAGGGGCGTCGCTATGCGCGATATCGCCCGAACCTCTTTCCGAAATGTACTTTTTTTAACAAAATCCCATAGAGAAAGGAGAAGTGCCACTCGACACATTTCATATAGATCACTTAGGACCACTCCCCTCAACAAAGAAGAGTTACAAATATATATTCGTAGTCGTCGACGCGTTTTCAAAGTTCGTATGGCTATATGCAACGAAAAGCACGAGTAGCGCTGAAGTAATTGCAAGGCTCCGAAAACAAGCTACTATTTTCGGGAATCCGCGACGCATAGTGTCCGATCGAGGAACTGCATTCACATCCAAAGAATTCGCGGATTATTGCACGGAAGAAAATGTAATTCATTTCCTCGTGACGACCGGCATTCCGAGAGCCAACGGGCAAGTCGAGCGCGTGAACCGAACGTTAATACCTCTTTTAACGAAATTGTCTAATCCAGAAAAGGGTGAATGGTATCGCCACCTGGATAAGGCACAGCAATTTTTAAACATTACCATACATCGAAGCATTGGTACATCACCATTCCAATTATTGTTCGGCACACGAGCGCGACTAAAAGACGATCTCCAAATAAGAGAGATGTTAGAAAAAGAGTGGATCGATATATTTGAAAATGATCGAGACGAACTGAGAACTCACGCAAAAGAAAACATAGCCAAAATACAGAAAGAAAACCGGAAGACATACGATAAAAAGCGAACAGATGCGAGGATTTACCGTGCTGGCGATATCGTAGCAATTAAACGTGTACAACAAGGACCCGGTTTAAAGTTCGCAAATAAATATTTCGGACCATATAGCGTATCAAAGGTAATGCGTAATAATAGATATGTTGTCGAAAGGATTGGCGAGCATGAAGGGCCGTTACAAACATCAACAGCGGTCGATTATATGAAACCGTGGATCGAGGAGGAAAGTGAGGCATCAGATTGTGACAGCGACGACTCCGAGGACATTCGAGGACGAACGTCCGTACAGGATGGCCGAATGTAGGAGGGTCGATCCGTTAAGATCTAACCGGCGGTTATTGTCTCCTTCGAAACGAACCCAAACACCAAAGACGGTTGAATAACAAGGTCGGCAACGACGACCGTTGCCGAAACGCGAACGAGGAGACCGCGACCGAGAGTGCGTGTGTGAGAGAGTGAGAGCGATGGAGTGAGAGAGTGAGAATGCGAGGTACGTTAGCGGTTTGAATGCCTGTATGTAAGCATGTATGGACGTATGAGTGTAACGAGTGAATATATATAAACAGCGGACTGAGTGAGAGAAAGAAGAAGAGTAAGAGATATCTAACGAGTGAAGAGTGTTGTAAAGAGTATTGTAAAAGCAGAAACTAATAAACTAGACGCCGCTTAAATAAAATCCTATAATACAAATAATGTTTCTTTAACTGAGACAAATTAAAGATAAAATGTCAACTACACTTTAATTGATAAAGATCTATCTTTTGCTATGTGATATTAGGCATACATATTCATATCGTATTACGTGAGCAAACTCAAAGCTTTACATTATAGTATTTTGCAAAACCAAGTCTGCGTCAAGGTTATAAAGCTTAAATAATATTACCATCATCACTAAGTTGGAATCACTTTTCAATGCTGGTAGCTTAAAAGACATTAAACAAATTCTTTAAATATTATAGAAGGTAGAAATTACACTCTTAACGTTTTGTCCCATGGTTTCGACTAGTCTTCTTTTAGTTGCTTTATGATTAAAAAAATCTTCGCTGGATTACAATTTAGGAATCCCAGCTGATTTATGAATATTATCAGATATCTACTATAAGTGTAAAACAAAATATTACACAATAACATTATTAGATTAAGTTTAAGATCATCAATCTGATAACCAATTATTAAATGTAGTTGATTATTTTAAACATTTCAAAACAAGTAATAAAAATATTTCGCTTATGCCTCTTATTGCTTATCTGTTTCATACATCTACCATTATATGTAAATCTCATTAATTGCTTGCCCTTATTAATTAAAAACATCAATATAATGTGAGAAATGCCTTTTACTAATTATTTAAAATATAGAATTCTCTTCTTTATTACGGTATATATAACAGTCTAAAGAGGACACTTTATTTCTTAATCCACCAATTTCAAACAAAGAGGTCCATGTCATCATTGGCCATCTAAAGATAAATCATATACAATTTTATTTATGGAACATTTATAATTATATATGCAAAATTTAAATATATAAGGAATAGGAATGTATATTATACAAATATGTACATCAAATATAAGGTACCTCAAACATTATATCCAATTCATTTAAGATTATACTGTGATATCTAAAACATAAGAAATTCTTATTTAAATATTATTTCAATAGCTATATTTCTAAAGATATGACAAAATCTTAATAAAACTAACCTAGGCTTCTTGCTATGGTTATCCCATTCGGCTGCTCCAACTTCTCCTAAACTGGTTTGATTGAAAGCTTCTGGTCCTTTCAGTTCCCATGAACACATTTTCATACATCGTCGTAATTCAAAAACAATTCAACTTATATATAATCTAATGCTTTAACTTAAACCCTAAAATTAAAAATGATAATAACATCGATATCGAAGTTATTGAATACCATGGAGTTGTAACAAGAGAATTACCTTTTTTCAACATGTGTTCAAACCTGCTCAAGTTCTTCTGTTTTGTTTATTCTTCTTTGTCTATTACATGTAGAAAACTAACTAGCTGAATTTTAGATGTAATAGATAAGTTAGAATACATTGTTTGTGTGTTGACAATAATATTGTTTGACTGAACGGTATAATCAGTTACGTCTATTTAATTTCACGCCCCTTTTATGTATTGATTCGTTTGTTTCGTGGGAATGGGTTTCATTCGCATCCTCGAATAATTCGATCGCGACAGTCGTCCGTCGCGCGATCACTTTAGACGACTGTTTCTCCGAATGTGATGCTGTAAATGTACTCTTTGCAAATGAATGAACGAATGAATGCGACGTTGTGATTGTTTGTACGTTTGAAGCGCGGTTTGTATGTGAAGCGCGTTTTTGTCTGTCTGTCTGAAGCACGGTTTTGCGTGATTGTTGTACGTTTTTGTCTGATATATGTACGTCTGTATCTGATCCGCGATACCGAAGTGACTCGGTTTTATATGGAGGAGTTCTACTGGTCACTCCTCCATAAGACGATACGCTAATTGGTTGATGTCGAAACATCACGACTCCAATCAGCATATGCCCTGAGTGCTACCAACCCCAGTTCTTGTGCTCTTAGCACGTGTTTCGAGGACGAAGGTGGGGTGAGCCACTCGGAGCGGGAAGGTTTCCCGAATTTTGGCAACGATGGGGAGAGTTCTTCCGGACCCGTGTACCTCTCGTATGGGGCTACCGGCTGAGCGAAGGGCCTTTCGGAAGTTACTTATTTATGACATGCTCTTGGCTACTGAGGAATTAGGATGACTCGAAAATTGAACTATTATCCCTCTACGGATGTTAAGAGAGTCCGAAAAAAGGGCAAAACGGCTAAAAACTTCCTAATCTTCAAAGGTAGCATTACAGGTACGCTCGTGTCATAGATGCCGATGGAAAACTTCCCGCAGCTTATTCGTAGGACGGAACAGCTTACTTAAATTTAGCTCTTGGTTTTAATTCACTCATTCTCTATTTTTCTTTTAGCGTATATTTTAATTTTAGTTTATATCACTACAAGTATATATCACTATGAGTTTAATAATCAGTGTACACCTCTACACAATTAACAAATAAGAGTGACTGTCCATTTCATACAATATTCAATTAATTAACAAACATGTCTATGTCATCATTGGCTATCTACTCATAAACCATATACAATTATATTTAAGGAATATTTATAATTATATGTGCAAAATTTAAATATATAAGAGATAGGTATGAATATTATTAATAGAATGTATATTATACAAATATGTACATAAAGTATATAGTATCTCAAACATGATGTCCGATTCATCTAAGATTATACTGCGATATCTAAAACATGAAAAATTCTTAGTTAAATATTATTTCAATAGCCATGTTTATTAAAATATGACACAACATTTTAATAAAACTAACCTAGCCTTTTTGTCATGAATATCCCATTCGTCTGCTCCAGCTTCTCCTAAACTGATTTTACTATGAATTTCTGGCCCTTCCAGTTCCTATGAATATAGTTCCATACATTGTGGTAGGTCAAAAGCACTTTAACTTATATATAACCTAATGCTTTAACATTGTCATATACATTCCAACTCATCTGGAAAGCAGGACTGGCGGCACAAACCGTGCGAGATAACCGCCTATTCTCATTTTTTTACATACAAGATTCTCTTGTAATGAAAAAAAAAAAATTTTTGTAGCGGTAAAACACGTTTTAAAATCTCCTGATCACGTTCTGATTATTTAAAAAAATGCATTTTTTTTAGTCATAAATATCTCTGCTTTACATTTCATCAAAGTACATTACATGATTTTAAGTATTTTGTTCACAAAAACGTAAAACATAAATATCAAAGATTGAATTAACTTTAATAAATCTGTGGTACAAATTTAAACTGTTTTTCTGTTTTGCAATATGTATTGGGTGATAGTTGTAGGGTTAAGCTACCCAAACAAGAATCCGTGTCGATTCTTTTTTAATGATCTTATTTTTCTGTATATTTCGTTTATAAGGTTTTACATTACTCGAGTGGGCGGCAGCGGGAAACAAAAGACACTACATATTAATAATAGGCACGCAACTGTTAATACCAACACACTCCCTTAACAGTGAGAGTCTTTAAAATTTTGGTCAATGTTTTTTAAATGGCACAATAACAAATGACACGTACTTAATAACAATGTTAGTAAAAATATTTGTAATACAAAACAGGTATAAAAATATAGCATAATATAAATGCATAGAAACATTTTTTTTTTATAAAGACAATATTGATTTATAAAACATAATACTATTTGATAAGAGTATTTTGTTATCTTGTTTCAAGAGACTTACTTCTTCATGAGTGTGTCTTTAAACTTTTGAAACTTCAGTCGTTCCAAAGGTTTGGTAAACATGTCACCAAGCTGCTCTTTAGATGGACAGTGTTTTATAGTAAACCACCCTTGGTTTAGTTCCTCATGAATAAAGTAATATTTAATCAGGATGTGATGACTATTGTAGGACATCTGTCAAGATTTAATCATCTTAATGGTGCTCTCATTATCTTCATAGAATATGACCTTGATCTTCTTGTTCAATAGTTCTTCAATAACAGTCTTTATATATTTCATCTGTGCACAGCATTGAACAGCTGCCACATATTCGGCTTCAGTAGACGATTTAGCCACTGTTTTTTGTTTTTGTGAACACCATACAATAGGTCCATTTCCATAGACCATCTCATAGCCTGTAGTACTCTTGTTATCTTTCTTATCATCAGCATGATCTGCATCACAGAACACATGAAGTACATCGAGGTTATCTTTATTTCTTTTATAATACTTGATTCCAAGATCAGTTGTTCCCTTAATATATCTCAGAGTTCTTTTGACATCTGTGATATTTTCAGGTTCAGGATTTTCCATTGACCTGCTCTCATAGCTTACTGTACAATTTATATCTGGACGGGTTTTGCATGAAGCATACAGGAGACTTCCAAATCATTTGACGATATGGAAAAATTTTACTTGATTCTTTTGGTGAAATATTAACTGATTGCACCTTGGAAATTGGGGTACTCTTTGAGTTGCAGTCTTCCAGATGTTCTTGATATTTATTTATAGTTTCTCTGCAATATCTTGATTGACTGATTGTAAATTCTCCATACCCTTTCTTTCTTCCCAAATAATATTCAGGATTTTCATTAACAATAACTTCAAATTCTTTCTTCATCTTTGTCAGCAACATCTTCATTTCTTGAATATCTTCACCAACTACTAGACCATCATCTACATGGACAGTTTTTCATTCTTGGGATTTTTGAAAACACACTTGTCAGACTTCAAATTAATGAAGCTTTCTTTCTTCAAGAATTCTGTAAGCCTCACAAACCATCTAAGAGGTGCTTGCCTCAAATCATATAAGGCTTTCTTTAGTAGACAAATCTTCCCAGGATGCTCAAATCCTTCAAGAAGTCTTAGAAAAATTTCTTCTGTTAAATCTCCATGAAGAAAAGCAGATTTAACATCAAAAGTCAGAAAATTGTAATTTTTCAATCCTGCAACAGCAAGTAGTATTCTTAGTAATGTAGGTTGCATTACTCTGCTGTATGTTTCCTTGAAATCAAGGGAATCTTTCTTTTGTTGACATCCTCTAGCCACTAGTCATGCTTTATAGCGACCATCGTCCTTCACCTTAAATACCCAGCGACTACTGAGAATTTGCTTGTCTTGTGCATATTTTTCATCAACTAATTCCCAAGTTTTATTTTTCTTCACTAATAGCTTTTTCCCATTTAACTTTATCTTTTGCACAATACATTCTTGGTAACTTAGCAAAGCTTCACCATCTTCAAAGTCTACAACATAATCTTCAAATCTTGCCGGTCTTTTTATTTCTCTTCTTGGTCTTTGGGGAATTGCAATATTTTGTTGATTTTCATCTTCATTTGTGTGGTCCTATTGTTCTTCTTCCCGATCTGATGGCTCTTCTTCATTATCAGTGTTATTGTTTTCTTCTAGTTCTTCTTCTCCGTCAATATTTTCTTCTGCAATCCTTCTTTCAATTTCTTCTTTTAGTCTTTTAAGACTAATGGAAACAAGTTCTGTTCCATCATTTTTGTCTTCTGCTTCTTCACAAATGTTTGTGAATTTCACTTTTCGGCACACTCTTAGCAGCCGTATTGGAAAAGGACGCGACTTGTTGCTGTGTGATGCACTGTCTCATTCGTTTCTCGCAATCGTCCAATCTCCCTTGGAATCTCTCATTTTTCGCTACCATCCGTATCACCTGCTCTTCGTACTCACACAATTTAATACAAACCCACTCACAGCTTTTGACACTCTATTACTTTCGCTAAACACAAAATTTCTCATTTTTGCACCAATCGCTCTCAAAGCACACAGCTCTTCATACTCGTCCATCTCACAAATATTCTCACCCACACTCGCACTCTTCAGCCTCTTAATGGGGTTCACGCTCTTCGATACACTGGCGCCACGATCCCTGGAGAGCGACGCCACAGACCTCATTTCTACTTCTTTCATTGGGCTTTCCATGACCTTCTCACGCTTAGCAATACCCCCCCTCCCAAGCCAAAAGTTTTGAATAATTTCTTGCCATAACATTCCCATGCATCGGGACGAACTAAAAGTCACTCCTCGGAAAACGCCCTTTCCCTGGCACCATAGCCTTGGAGATTAAGGGATTTTTTATAGAGGTTGTTATCCTCTCAAAGGGAACACCGCGAACTGTCATTCACGGATTTGAATGAAACTTTGTGGGATTATAGAGTGATCCAAGACAAGAATAACGGTATGCTTCATTTCGGCCCAATCGCTCTTTAAGGGTGTGAAAACTAACCTCAAAGTCAAATCGACACTTACACTTTTTCGCGTATATCTGTTAAAGTATAAGAGACGGAGAGAAATGTTTTAGATAAAAGTTTAATGGTATAATGAGCGCTATAACTTTACTTCGAGAAAATTTTTTAAAATGTCTCCCTTGTTAAAAAAAAAAATTTTTCTTGCGTTATTTTAAACAATTTTTACATTTTCATAATCACTAAAAATATTACGTATTTTATTCTGAATTCAACCATGTATATTATTTTTACTATGCAACACCAACTTATCTAAATATACGACGTAACGTACACCGCGCGCACGATTTCGGCCTAACAACTCACAGTAAGTTACATACTCGGATTTCTTTTTCTCGTTAAAGATCATAATATATGACGATTACGAATGTGATAACATAAAAACAGCAAAATATAAAATATTATATGAAGATTGATGGCATATCACATATATTGCACTATGTTTCAGATATAAATGTATAAACATTGATTTCATACTTATTTAACATTTTATTCTACTTTAAATGCAAGTATACATATATTTCACCCGACATAGATTTCACAAAGGTGATGTTCGTCAAAAAAATGTTCTGAAGGTAGATACCTTTTACATCAAGCACATCTTATAATAGCAGGCTTATTACACAGATCGCAACGTGGCAGAGTATGTACTATTTCAATAAATTTGTAACAGAAATCTACTGAATTTTCTAATTGCTCCGAACTTCATGCAAGGTATCCAGTTTTGTACCAAGCGTAATTTCCGGAATCTCGGAGAAGACAACTGATTGTATGTAAGAAATTGCAGTTTGATAATGTTATTTCGTAAATGTAAATTTACGTTAAGATCATATAATAAAACCCGATCCGGAAAAGTTCTCACAAAATTTTTCCATACTCGAAAACCGAAAACATCCAGCCGTTGTATCAAACGTGCTTTTCCTTTCTATTACAAATTTACTGAAATAGTACATACTCTGCCACGTTGAGATCTGTGTAATAAGCCTGCTACTATAAGATGTGCTTGATGTAAAAAGTATCTACCTTCAGAACATTTTTTTGACGAACATCACCTTTGTGAAATCTATGTCGGGTGAAATACATGTATACTTGCATTCAAAGTAGAATAAAATGTTAAATAAGTATGAAATCAATGTTTATACATGTATATATGAAACATAGCGCAATGTATGTGATATGCCATCAATCTTCATATAATATTTTATATTTTGCTGTTTTTATGTTATCACATTCGTAATCGTCATATATTATGACCTTTAACGAGAAAAAGAAATCCGAGTATGTAACTTACTGTGAGTTGTTAGGCCGAAATCGTGCGCGCGGTGTACGTTACGTCGTATATTTAGATAAGTTGGTGTTGCATAGTAAAAATAATATACACGGTTGAATTCAGAATAAAATACGTAATATTTTTAGTGATTATGAAAATGTAAAAATTGTTTAAAATAACGCAAGAAAAATTTTTTTTTTTAACAAGGAAGACATTTCAAAAAATTTTCTTAAAGTAAAATTATAGCGCTCGTTATACCATTAAACTTTTATCTAAAACATTTTTCTCTGTCTCTTATACTTTAACAGATATACGCGAAAAAGTGGAAGTGTCGATTTGACTTTGAGGTTAGTTTTCACACCCTTAAAGAGCGATTGGGCCGAAATGAAGCATACCGTTATTCTTGTCTTGGATCACTCTATAATCCCACAAAGTTTCATTCAAATCCGTAAATGACAGTTCGCGGTGTTCCCTTGTCAGTCCGGCCGGTTAAGGCGAGACCCCCGCTCCTGCGAAAAATGACCACAGGTTTACGGTGCAATCTTGACTGGGATAAGCCCGTTCCACGGTCAACATCGCTCAACCGTAGCCCCTGAGGAAAGTAAATAGGGACAGAGGGAATCTCGTTAATCCATTCATGCTCGTGACTAATTAGATGACAAAGCATTTGGCTAATACCGTTATCATTTATTCCGAGTAACAATGTGGCCAGTGTATTTAGGTGCTGACTAGCCCGTTGGTAGGCATAATATATTAATATTACGTTATAATAAAAATTCTGTTTGTAGAATGTTGGTGGTTATAATACATATGATAGTCCGCTCCTTTGCGCTACTTTTTCCGCTTTTTATAATCTGTAGTTAAATTACTAGGATGGATGGAACTCTTGCGGAGTCTCCATACGGTGGTCATAAATATCCGATGGATAGATACTTCCCATTGCATTACAAGGTCGTACGCAATCGCTCGAAACGCCCTAGGTAAGTTAAAGGTCTTAATAATGTCTTCATTTCCGATTGCCCAGCATCCTCTTGCGCTCATTACAAAGGCATTACTTGAACTTTAGAAACATAATATTTTGTTTTAATTTTATTTGTAAGTTCTTTGGTTCCATATTTTTTTTATGCTATAGGCGTTTGCTAATGAATGAATAGTGGTTTCGTAAGCTATTATTGTATCGAGAATATAGGCGGTGTCTTCCTTCACACAAATTAGGTCTGGTACATATCGGTCGGTTTTAGTGGTCAGACGTGGGGCCTGCTTACATGCAAGACCGCTTTTTTAATATAGATGTCTTAAGTATTTTATTTATATTATCATGCCTGTTAACTCGTGAATATTGAGGACAACGCTGGAGGATATGGTATAGTGACTCCCTGGTATCAATACAGAACGGATTTCTGCAGTCGGTATCAATCATATACAGCGCACCTTTGGTGTGTAGGAAGCCGATTCTTAACTTTATAGCACCTATATAACCCCTCCCCTTCCAGATGTCAGGTGGATAGTATATCCAAGAAGAGATACCAGATGTTATAGACCTTAGGCCATTACCAAGGGCGCTTTCGTGGAGCTGAGTTGCCCAGAAATCCTGCACAGCAGATTTTGTTGCTAAATTAACACCAGTTAACATCATGCGTAGTTTGGTGCGTAGCGCCTCGATGACAGGAGTTTGCATAATGTTTTTAATTTCACTATCACCACGAATTGAAATGCGCAATAGTCTCCTAAGATAAATCCATGCTATGTGGGAGCGGAGAGATGGGATACCGAGCTCACAACACTTAAGGGGCGCGTGGAGATATGCAGTGGACGTTGTGAGCGGCTTTAACGATTTTCACAACGCAGCTATCGATGTAGGAGAGCTTCTTTCTAGTAATATCCATTGTTTGCAATCCGTGATGCAAACGTGATATCAGGTATCGCTGTAATACATTCAACTTTTGCCAAGGTTTTAAAGAGCATGACATCAAGAAACCAAGCATATCTTCAAGTTTAGATGGCGTAGGAGACGCTACACCTCGGAAACCGTATGGCAAACCAAGGTACTTAAACTGGGAAGAGACTCCCAACGTCGGAACCGAGATATTGTTAATATTAAGCAAAGGTTTTGTCTCTATTGCAAATCGCTTTGTAGCAGGCACTGAAATACATTGAAATGTTGCACATTTCTCATCATTAACCAGTAGCCCATGTCGTTTTAGGTAGGCTTCGATGATTTTGATATTTGTTTAAAAAACTCGACTAAGGAATATATTATATTAAAATAAATATATGCCCTAGTCTTTGAATCGCCGGAAGAGGGAGAGTGGTATCGACAAAGGTTATGAACTGTCAACGCTGAGGTATATTTACATTGGTGTTCCAGCCCGGAACACCGTTTATTTGGATTATACAAATTAGAAAGAACCGATATAAATTTATTTTTCCTCCCGATGTATTGGCCCGGTTGGTGCCCAACGTTCCGGCTCGTCGGGTAGGTCAGGATCTTCACCTGTGAACATTGTGGACTGTATTAGTTTTACAAGATAAATATTTATTATTCTTAGGTCCGAATCGTCGGCTTATTGCACGGCGTTAATCCGTGTCGCGACGATTTCTTGCGGCGGCAATTAATCCTGTTAAGAGATTAGTGTTGAGCATCGCAATGCTCAACACATATAGATCAGACGCGTCGGTGTGTTTAGACTACGTCTTGGTAAACACCAAGGATCTACTCTCTCATGTGTGTATTCGACTTGTCTACTACATAGACGATTCCATCGTAATACACACAACGCCTTCTTCCGCTCGTTCCCCTTACGTGTGCGTTGTAAGGGCACACGCAATGCGTAGTCCCTGTATAGGCCAGGTACATGGACCTGCAGAAACTGCAGAGCGCCTCCAGTATAACATTCGCAGAGCGGCCGGGGCTACTCTGCATTGTTTCTACAGTATGGGTGCATGCCCCGCCGGGGCTACACTGCGACAGGCGTAGCTCAGTAGCATCTTAGCCATTGCAGTTTAGAAGAAACGAGCGTAGCTCAATCGTGCACAGATTGAGCGTATTCTATGGCTTTTACAAGATTCCCGTGCGTGAACGGGCGTCCCCAGATTCACTTGAATGCAACGAGAATAGGAAGTAGTATCCTCCCCTAGAATACACCTGCTGATGGTAGGCAGGTTTTAAAGAAAGACGTACCCTATTCTGTGGACGTGCATCCCTTTAATGCTTCACAGGGTCGGACAGCAGGGATACACGTGACAGCGATAGGTGATTATTGCCGTCTTTGTCGAGTTCCGAAAGTCGGAGATCATCGACTGTTCTTTCCTCGTGTCCAGAGGAATCCAGGTGTGATTTTTGTCGATGAACCAGATGCAACTCATGTTTGTTCACCGACATCACGGAGCTACAGGATGCAAAATGCTTGAATCTAGAATTGGAGAAAGCCACGTCCAATTCTAGAGTCTCCCGTACGTTGACCGATGTACGTAACCACGAATATCGCGACGTTCCCGTACCTTTATTCACGACAAACTTCTACTCCGTGATATTTTCCGTTTAAGACTAAAATATCCTTTTCAGCTCGAGGCGAGATTTTAAAACGGAATGCGACTTCGTTTGCGTGCACTCGGTATTTAATACCACGCAGACGAAGTATTTCTTTCTCTCTCACTCGCATATAAACGCCCTTTCTCCAAACGTTAGTTAAAATTTCAAATTTGACGAGCCACGGACGTTAGGGATTCGTTAAACATCTTTTTTCTACCTTGCGGCTCGATTTCCTCGAGCAACAAATGCCAAGGCCGCGTCGATGTTTACCGAATCTGCCGTTAAACATTACTCGATTACCGTTGCGTTTAAGAATGTACAATTCAGAGGTCGCGAATCCAGGGGCGTCGCTATGCGCGATATCGCCCGAACCTCTTTCCGAAATGTACTTTTTTAACAGATATGGCTCTGCATTATGGTGGGGGTTGTGGCGACCACTGCGATATCATCAGCAAAGGCTAATGCTACAATATTTGAATTATTAATTTTAATGCCAGCTCTATTATTACGTTTCTTTAAAAGTCCGTCAATAACGACGTTGAACAGAAATAGGGGGTCACCCTGTTTAACACCTCAGTTGATATTCAGAGGCTTTGATCGGGTACCATGGCATTCGAGAACTGTTGAAATATCTCGATAATTCACTTCAATATACTGGATTGTATGTTCATTAACGCCACGCGCGCGTAAAGCATCGATGACGGAAACTAATAAAACACTATCAAACGCCTTCGGGAGATCTATGGAAAGAATTACAAATGGTTTGGACAAATTGCGCATTGTGCGAATTATGGTTTGCAGAATTGAACTATTTGCAATTACACCGTCAATTTTAGTAAAACCACGCTGAGGAAAAGTTTATTTTATTTTGTTTTCAAGTCAGTCAGCTATTATTTCATTTAGAAGTTTTAATACTCTGCTGGATATCGTAATTGGACGCCACTGGTTAAGTTCTTTAGTATTCCCTGATTTCGGAATTAATGATGTTTTATTTTTACGGAGAACCGGAGGAAGTTGTTTCATATCCCAAACGATATTAAGCAAAGCTCGTAGATCATCACGTGGCATCGTTTTCAGATGTTCTCGTTTAATACCGACCAAACCAGAACAGGATTCCTTTAGCTTACGCAGGTGCATATGTATTTCGACAGATGAAATAGGGTGAGAAACATCAACGACACCCACGTCCCGATCTGGCTGGGACTTCCAAAACAGTTTTATGAGCAAAGATGTTTTCGTAGTAGACCTCAAATTCAGTAATGTTGCATGTTTCTGGAGGATCGAGAGAAGATCCAGTTAATATATGTTGCGCTGCCTGCATAGGATTTTTAACGTATAGTTTTTGAATGCGTTCATATTCAGAAGAACGTCTTATAGCTCGATTTCCTTTTCTTTTTCGATACGTATTTTTATTGGCATATTTCTTATTAGTTTTCTTAATAGGTTTACCTGTTTTGGCTATCTTGTATATATGTTGGTCGATCACTTCAATTATGGTTTTGTCGGGTTTACTGCATAGTAGCGCATCGATTATGGAGGCTATTTCTGCTGTAGAGTTTTCATATAAATTACGTAATTTGAGGTATATCTGCTTGGAGGGAATCAGTGAACATGTGTCATCTGCGCGTTTCAGACAAAGCTATGGTGGACCTAGAGATATAGAAGGTAGCTGCCGATAATCAGGGGTTACTGTAGGAGACGTGTACAAAGGGTGATCATAGACAAGTAACAGAGTTTCATGAGGTTGTACGTCTAGTTCGAGTTGCTCTGTGCTCTCAGCAACTTCGATTCCTTCAGCAAGGGAGGCCTTGTAGATCGGCTTCGGCCTCAGTTTCTTTATACCTTTAGCACAGCGTCCGGTTTCCATAGATAGAATAAGGTTTATGTCTTTAGATAAGAGGCTATTTCTATTAGGTAGGGAAGCCTCCATAGTGGCAATAGCTCTTATTTCACCATCAGTACGAGGGCTGTCTGTAAAATTTTCGACCTTGTTAAGAAGATGGTAACAGTCATTAACAAAAGTTGAGGAATGTGTTTATACATGTTCTGATATGTACTCACAAAAGTTTCAGCCATTTGAACGTGCAGTTGTTGTTTGACAATCGTTTGAGTGATTCGATGTGAGTACTTTTGTGAAAATGGAAAAATTCGAGTATCGAGTCGTTATTAATTATTTGTTTTTGAAAGGCAATACGCCAACTCAAATTAAAGATGAGTTAGATGCTGCGTGCGGGAATTCAACACCATGATTTACCACGGTTAAATTTTGGGCAGCTGAATTTAAACGTGGTTGTACCAGCTTGGGAGACCATGACCGTTCAAGACGGCCAAAAACTGCAACCACTGACGATAACGTCGCTCAAGTTCACCAAATGGTGCTAGATGACCATCGGAATAATATTAGAGAGATAGCAGAGGTTATGAATATGTCTAAAGAACGTGTATGTCACATATTGAATCAAGGTTTAGGCATAAAAAAGCTGACCGCACGTTGGGTGCCGTGTTTGCTCACTCCGGACCAACGCGCCACCTCATACCTCAGCGGCTGTTATGGCGAAAGTCTACGAATCACGATTTGAATTGCTTGATCGTCCTCCTTACCCATCAGATCTAGCTCCAAGCGACTTATTTTTATTCCCTAAGTTAAAAGTTGCGATCGGAGGACAGAGATTTTCGTGAAATGAGGAGGTCCTCACCTTCGTAAATAATTATCTTGCAGGAAAAGACGCCAAGCACAATTTCGACGGGTTGAAGCGATGGAAGCATCGCTAGGAGAAGTGAATAGATATAAACGGAGACTATGTAGAAAAATAAAAATAAATTTGAAGAAAAAATACCATGTTTCATTGTTAGCTCAGAAACCTTTCAGACAGCCCTCGTATATTGAGAACTCGCACGGTCTTGTCTGGCGTGTACAAGGCGGAGGTCTGTATCATTATATTCAGTTGAGTGAGAAAGATGGATAAGTTGTCGGAGACCAGGATATGTCTTGTATTTCTTAGAACAGTAGCCAGAGGTGTATCCTTCATCTTGTTTTAGTAGAGCACTGCATCTACCCACAAGTTGTGCAGCACTTGACGCTGTTCTGTCTGTAAGCTGGATAGGACATTGTGGACAGCGTTCAGGACAAGATCTGACAGATCTACATCGAGAACTAGAATCCGGAGTAAATGTTAGGAGGTTATGTACACCCTGACTGGCGTTTCCACCAAAGCAGACGCCAGCTTTCCAAACCCTATCTCACAGTTAGAGGTTTCTCAGGGAACTCGAACGCTTATATAGAAAAGAAAACACTCCCCGCACTTCCCGACGGCGTCTCCAGGTTATGTTGGGTTACCCCAACGAGCACTCTTATGAGGACCCGGAATGGTATATGGTTCCGCTGTCGGGTTCCGGAATAGGAACCGGATTCCCTTTCGCCCAATGGGTGTGTCTGTGTATATAGCTTCATTCGTTCAAATTTGCGTTTGTGCGTTTGCACGTATTATATATACATATACATATATATCTTACGTCACATCAACTACATATGACTACTCATAGGGCTTAGGATCGACTAACACGTATGCAATGGCTGTTCGCACGAAACCCTTCAACACATCAGTTCTCCAGGGTTTTGCTGGAGAATTTGCTACTACCACCAAGATCTGCACCGCCGGCGGTTTTGGGTAGACTCACACCCAGACCCTTCTGCGCTCACAGCCGCGACCCACATGCTCATCAGGGATGCATGGAGGACGATCCACACCCGAGGGTCAAAGGACGCACGTCACTCCCCAACCTGCCGCTGATGGAGGAGTACAGGCGCGACGCTTCAGCGCCAACCATTTTCAGGGCTAGTTGCTTCGGCAGATGAGTTGTTACACACTTCTTAGCGGATTCCGACTTCCATGGCCACCGTACTGCTGTCTTAAGCAGGCCTTTCATGATATCCCAAGAAACTTTCGTTGATCAAGCCTTTCAATAATCCAAGCACGCCAGAGACCTCACCCATTTAAAGTTTGAGAATAGGTTGAGGTTGTTTCGGCCTCAATGCCGCTAATCATTCGCTTTACCAGATGATATCCGCCAGCGTTCGAAACGAGTGCCAACTATCCTGAGGAGAACTTCGGAGGGAACCAGCTACTAGATGGTTCGATTAGTCTTTCGCCCCTATACGCAGTTCCGACGATCGATTTGCACGTCAGAATCACTGCAGACCTCCATCAGGGTTTCCCCTGACTTCATTCTGATCAGGCATAGTTCACTACCTTTCGGGTCCCAACGTATACCCTCTGGGTGCGCTTCCTTTCGTAATGAGAACGAAACGCCCGGGGAGTGCGGGGCACCATCGTAAAGGTGCCCATCCTTCCTCGGTCGACGCTCAGGCCGTCCTTCACTTTCATTCCGCCTATACCTTTATGCATTCCAAAGACTCGCGCACATATTAGACTCCTTGGTCCGTGCTTCAAGACGAGTCCTGGGACTACCCAAAGCAGTAGCGACGTCAACCAATAATTCAGATCTTGGCCAGTGAAAAGTCACCGCCCGCTAACTGCTGGTAAGGCCAGGCGAAGGCACCAGGTCCGTAACACCGGTTTGAAGCTGACCGATCTTGCGGCGGGCCTAACGCACACACGCTCGAGAATGGATTGGTTGCGGCCCGATACCGTGCGAGTACCGTCGTGCATCCGGCCGGGCGACTGAGGGTCTGTCGCGTGCGCGCATGGCGACGAAGTATGCGCACTCTCGAGCCGTAGACCGACACGTAACGGGTCACGACGTTCTAGTAGGTGGAGAAGTACACAACTTCGGCAACGGAACGTTCAAGCCGAGGGTGGTGTGCCCTCGCTGTGGAACCACGGGGATCTGTTCGGGGATCGCGCACCGACCGGAGCCGGCGCCGTTGACGATGTATCTCACCATTCGATCTTTTGGGTTTCTCAGGTTTAGCCCTGGAAGGTTTGACGTACTCTTGAACTCTCTTCAAAGTTCTATTCAACTTTTCCCCACAGTACTTGTTCGCTATGGATCTCGTGGTTGTATTTAGCCTTAGATGGAGTTTACCACCCACTTAGTGCTTCACTCTCAAGAAACTCGACTCTAAGGAGAGATTCTCCCGAAGACGCGTACCGGTCGCTACGGGCCTGGCACCCTCTGAGGGTAAATGGCCCTATTCAAGATGGACTTGGACGCGGTTCGACATCACGGGACGGACTGATTTTCACAAACACTGCATTTCCCAGCGGCAAAAACGCGAGATTCAGTGTTGTGCACATTCCAGTTCGCTGGCCGCTACTAAGGAAATCCTTGTTAGTTTTTTTTCATCGCTTGTAGTATACTTAAATTCAGCGGGAAATCTCGACCTATACTCTGAGGTCGTCTTATACGTGTATCATTGAATGCGTTCGCGTGTACGTATATTTAAGACCGTGTGCACGCGGAAGAATTGAATACATTCCGCTTTAAAGTTTGTCGCGAACAGTCTTGCTAGAAAGGTCGGTCGCGCCTCAGCTACGAAAAGACAAAACAAAAAGCGTCACGGAGTGACGTTTTCACGGTCGAACGGTACGTGAATATTACGATTTTCGTAGTTACGTGCATCGATTGCACGTGCTGGAGAATCTAGAATTGGACGTGGCTTTCTTTAATTCTAGATTCATGCGTTCTGCATCCTGCAGCTCCGTGATGTCGGTGAACAACCATAAGTTCCTTATGGTTCACCGACAAAATAACACCTAAATCCCTCTGGACAAAGAGGAAAGAACAGCCGACGATCTCCGATTTTCGGAACTCACCGGTTAGGGTAATAATCACTTATTGCTATCCTGTGCATCCCTGCTGTCCTTATTTGTGAAGCATTAAGGGGATGCACGCCCACATAATAGGGTACATCTTTCTTTAAAACCTGTCTACCAGCAGCAGGTGTATTCTAGGGGAGGATACTAGTTCCCATTCCCGTTGCATTAATGTGAATCGGGGGACACCCATTCACGCACGGGGATCTTGTAAAAGCCACAGAATACGCTCAATCTGTGCACGATTGAGCTACAGTCGTTCCTTCAAAACTGCAATGGCTATGATGCTACTTAGCTACGCCTGTTGCAGTGTAGGCCCAACAGTGCATGCATCGACAAGGCAGAGACATCGCAGAGTAGCCTCAGCCGCTCTGCGAATGCAATCTTGGAGGCGCTCTGCAGTTTCTGCAAGTTCATGCACCTAGCCAACATGGGACTACGCATTGCGTGTGTACTTACAACAGACACGCAAGGGGAACGAACAGAAGAAGACGTTGGGTGTATTGCGACGGAATCGTCTACTTCATAGGCAAATCGAATACACACATAAGAGAGTAGATCCGCGGTATTTACCGAGACGTGGTCTATACATACAGATACGTCGGAAGCATCGCGATGCTCACACTTAATCTCTTAACAAGATTCATTGCCGACACAAGAAGTCGTCGTGATCCGGCTTATTGCCGTGGAATAAGATGACGATTCGTGCTTTGGAATAATAAATATAACATACAAATTAAATATAGTCCACAATTGTTCTCCGGTGAAGCACCTGACCGGTTCTCAGCAGCCGGCCCTCAGGACGACCACCAGAGGCTAGGAGTTCTTCTGCAGAGGACACAGGAATTACCAAAGAAACAAAAACTCTTTCTCAGCTATCTTAGTGTAAAAGTAAACGGTATAAAACCAAAGAAACTGCACTTCAGCGTTGACCTTGTCTAAAACCTTTATCGATCCCACTCTCCCGCTCGAGGTTCATCGTCGACTGAGAAATTTATTCTTAATATAAATTTTCTCAGTCGAATTACGAACACAATGAAGCATCAATTTTTCATCAGGAGAACATGAGTTTGATGGAAGCGGCAAGTTATTTCAATGCTGCATATTGCGTTTTTACTATAATCACTAATTTGTATCAGCGGAACACGTGTTCGAATGATTTGTGACATTACTTCTGTGCTGCATATTGCGCTTTTACTAAAATCGCGGCATTGTATGTCGAGAACACGAGTTTATACGATGTAACGCTGTAATTCTGTCCCAGAGTGCGTTTTCAACAAAACATCAATTTTGCATCTGGAGAGAATGAGTTATAAAAGGTGGCACGTTGTGCCTATGCTTCATATTGCGTGTTTACTGAAATCACAGTTTTGTGTACGGAGACCACGAAATTATGGGATGTGGCAAGATATTTCATCATCCGATCGCGTTTCTCCTAAAACATACTCCTCGTACCAGGAAAACATATGTTTTAAGCAAGCGGCCCGTTATTTCTCTGCTTCATATTGCGTTTTTACTATGATCACGGTTCTGTATATGGAGAAGACGAGTTTACATGATGCACGTTTGTCGGGCCCTACGCCAATTTTTTCGATCATATGGAATCTTACTTTGTAATGCCACCCGAACGAGGAAGCGGTGGGTTATCTGGTGTAGTGTCGACCCCGCCACTGCTTAAGTAGTATTTGTTTATTTATTTAATGCAGAGAGGGACCACGCTCACTGTGTTTTGTCGGTTGCCGTTAAGGGGCACCACCCTCCGTTGTCGTGAGTCGGACACCCACGTCGTTGCGAGATCGAACGAAGGAAGCCTGCCGAGAGGTTTAAAACACTGTTTAAAAACGGAACGGTTGAGCACCTCGAAATTCGCCGGAATTTTTTGTTTATGGTTCCCATTTGCGATGTCACCGTGCACCGGTAGGCATGGCAAAAAATCGTTGACGAAGACGACCTAGGCTCGCTTGTTTTTAAATGTACTAGCCACGCGCCGTACGTCGCCGGAGTCATTGGAACGCAGAATAGGTGATGGGCTAGGTCGCACGTGCCGTAGCTAGATGGAGAGACACAGAGAAACAGGAAAGGGAAAGAGTAAAGAAATAGGACTCGACAGTGCCTCTTATCGGCGCGGAAATTAACGAAAAATGCTCGTTCATCGTGTGAAACCGACGAACGGCGTAGTGCATTCGAGGACCTCGAGCGAACGACTTCGGCGATCCAAGTAGTGCAGTACACCGAGAGTTATCCACCTGAAGTAGCGTACCGTAAGTAACCGGAGTCACCATGTGGCCTACGTGGGTCGACACCCTTCGCCCTTCGCTGTCTTTTTAAAGTAAATTTTGGGTTTTCTTTCAATTTTGCTTCAGCCGAGAAACCAGGAATTCCATCCCGTTTCTCGGCTCGATCGCCGATTGCAGGGAAGGATGCTCTGTGAATCAGGTACAATACAAGAGAACATAGTTCTTGGATACTCACTGGTTTACAGCGTCAGTATCGCTTTCATCGCACTTGTCTGCCGCTGGACTAGCCGTGCTCTCCTGTGAGACCGTTTCCAAAGACAGGAGAGGATCCAAGCAGACTGCAGGATCCTTTCGGGTGCCCACGAGCTCACGCTGTATTCACACAAGGCGTCAGCAACCACTTTGGTTGTGTATGAGAGGGATTTCAAGGCCGAATCGTGAGCATCAAGGGACGAGACTTACAACCACCACCCTTTTGGGGCCGATTCCGGCATCATCTAGGACGTAGAATACATTACTTCTGGTTTGTCGCTCTCGTTCAGAAAATATACAGTCAACTTCGCTCTCAGTGAAGGCAGAAAGGCAGTTGTCACAACGGACCGCCGGTGATCGTGTGTGACGTAACCCTGCCAGCTGATCGTCCACGTAGCCCATGACGTCAGAGCCCTAGCGAGTGATTTTTGTTTCAGGACCACGGCGGAGATAGCTGGGAGAGGGAAGGCAGCCGAGCGGCGAGCCTTGGTAGCCAGAACTTTTTTTCTGCGGAACCGTGAACTGTTTTCGGTATAACAGTATACGGCCGCTCGCTACACGAGTGGCGAAAATATACATTGCGATATCTTACTGAACATCTTCCTCATCTGAGCTGTTTGGTGTCCGATAATTCGTGCGTAAACATTTCTTTACGCAATTCTTCACTCGCAACGAATAAATGGGACTTAAGCTCGCTTCTAGAAGTTTGGGCTCAGTATTATTAACACAGGATCGTGGATTCCTATCGATTCTTTTCTGTTTGATTTTCACTTGAACGAACAACGTTGGGAACAACGAGAGTGAGATAGGTGAGAAGAACGGGGGAAACTATTGGCGGCTTGGAGACGGACCCGCTTGCAAGCGTTTTGCCAATTCGGTCCTAGGAGGTCGTTAAATTAAACAAGATGAATCCAGTTATTGGGCTAATCTCCGACGTTTTCTTCATGTTGCGACGATCTCCTCGAGGTTGATTTTTCATTAAACGTGCTTTGCGCCCGATCGTCGAATCAAAGTGTGAGTGTTCACGTTTATATGCCCCTCCACGATCCGGCGAACTAGCATCCGGGACAAAATGTTGTGTCGTCGATTGATCGTCGTATATAATGTACGTAAGAAATCCGTTGCGACGCGGCGACTAACCCGCTTCTCCTTCGCGGAAGTGCGTCGGGGTCTCGGCTTCTTTTGAACCGAGTATTTAAACCAATGAACGGAACACAATATTGTACGATTACCCCGAACGGTAGATCACTTGACTCGTGGATCGATGAAGAACGCAGGTAATTGCGCGTCAACGTGTGAACAGCAGAACATATGCACATCGTCATTTCGAACGCACGTTGTGGTCCACGGATACAATTCCTGGACCTCGCCTGGCTCAGGCTCGTTTACGCAACATATATACTGCTTGCTGATCCACGGATCGTACGCGCGTGCGCGTGCGGCTCCGAGTGTGTGGGATGTATTTATTCACGGAGGGACGATGTCCAAGGAAATCTTTCAGGCGAATTTGGGAGAGTGCTGTAATGGCGCCGTGAGTCGTCGGTTCGGTTTTTATTATAAAGATCTTACTTTGACGACCGCCCATTGTTACATCACCGCTTCGTCCGAGCTTGTCAGGTTTCCATTTTTTTTTACCCGTTTTAAATACTAACAGTACACCCACGGCATCCGCCACCCGCTCGAGTCGACAGGTGTCGTCAAGTCGTTTTGAGCACCAAAATTACATATACCAGCTCCCCCGACGTCGCTTGAAATGAAGCGACTGAGAGTTACAGAAAGAGAGCGAGCGACGTAAATAAGATGGGAAAGAGAGGAAGAGACACAAGAGACCCATTGTGCGTGTGTATTGTGCGCTGCCATTTTGTTTTTCTTACCTCGATTGACGACGGATTATGATTGTTCGTCAAAAGGACCCCAGGGAAAAGAAAGGAATCCGAATTAGAGTCTCTTTTCCCCTTTGGCGCGGGTATATTCGAATAAACCAGAGACTCGTCGATAACGGTCGGGAGTCGGGAGTAGCGGCATGCACGTTGTGTTGTCCACCCCATGCCATTTTCGTTGTCGATCGCGAGAGACCGCGCAACCAGAAACCGTTCGTCCAGTCCCTGGAAAGAGAGAAAGGAGCTTGTCTATCTCCGCTTGCGCGCGTTCTGTTTTTCTCCGTATTTCGTTCTCTCGTACAGATAAAAGGAGTTTGAGATCCGTGTTGCGCGCCTCTGACTCACCCCGGCGTGGCCCATCGTTCTGAAGGATCTATGGTAATAATAAAGAGTCTTGATGACTATGAGGAGGATCGGTGCGCCGTTTCGATGCTCTTTTTTTAAATTTGTACGCAGAGAGACGATCGAGAATAAAGGACAAAATGATACATAAGAACGGCTGGAGAGTAGTTTATACCAAGCATTGCTTCCTATTAATAGTGGAGGGACATCAAAAATCCGGAAAATTCTTCGGTTGTACAGCGAGGGTCTCTCGGATTCGAACCTGCGATAAACTGGCAATATAGAGCGGTGTATAAAACCAAGAATCCATGTTTCTTGTTCAATTTTTATCCGACTTTCGACTATTCATCCTCCCTCTAACTTCTCTTTTTTCTCGCTCCTCTCAAGTGTGTTTAACTCAGGTTTTTTGTTGTTGTTGATTGTGTTGTTGTCGTATTCGTAACGTATACGTACACGCGCACGCACACAATGATACACGTATAAGACGACCTCAGAGTAGAGGTCGAGATTTCCCGCTGAATTTAAGTATACTACAAGCGATGAAAAAAAACTAACAAGGATTTCCTTAGTAGCGGCCAGCGAACTGGAATGAGCACAACACTGAATCTCGCGTTTTTGCCGCTGGGAAATGCAGTGTTTGTGAAAATCAGTCCGTCCCGTGATGTCGAACCGCGTCCAAGTCCATCTTGAATAGGGCCATTTACCCTCAGAGGGTGCCAGGCCCGTAGCGACCGGTACGCGTCTTCGGGAGAATCTCTCCTTAGAGTCGAGTTTCTTGAGAGTGAAGCACTAAGTGGGTGGTAAACTCCATCTAAGGCTAAATACAACCACGAGATCCATAGCGAACAAGTACCGTGGGAGAAAGTTGAAAAAAACTTTGAAGAGAGAGTTCAAGAGTACGTGAAACCGTTCAGGGGTAAACCTGAGAAACCCAAAAGATCGAATGGGGAGATTCATCGTCAACAACCCTGGCTTCCGTTGGTGTGCGATGCCTCGAATGGACCTTCGTGGTTCCACAGCGAGGGCACACCACCTTCGGCTTGAACGTTTCGTTACCGAAGTCGTGTACTTCTCCCCCTACTAGAACGTCGCGACCCGTTGCGTGTCGGTCTACGGCTCGAGAGGGAGCCTACTTCGCTGCCATGCGCGCACGCGAGAAACCCTTGGTCGCCCGACCGGCTGCACGACGGTACTACCACGGTATCGGGCAGCAACCATTCCATTCTCGAATGTGTGTGCGTCAGGGCACGCATGCTGCAAGCACGGTCAGCTTCAATCCGGAGGTACGGACCTGGTGCCGTCCACGGGCATAACCAGCTGTTAGCAGGCGTTGTCCTTGGACTGGCCAAGCTCTGAATTATCGGTCGGCGACGCTACTGCTTTGGGTACTCTCAGGACCTGTATTGAATCGCGGACCAAGGAGTCTAACATGTGGGCGAGTTATTGGGATGCATAAACCTAAAGACGAAATGAAAATGAAGGTCGGCTTAAGCGTCGACCGCAGGAGGGTGGGCACCGTTACGATGATGCCCGGCACTCCCGGGGCATCTCGTGCTCATAACGAGAAGTGGCGCTCCCAGAGCGTACACGTTGTGACCCGAAAGATGGTGAATTATGTCTGGTCAGGACGAGGTCAGGGTAACCCTGACGGAGGACCGTAGCGATTCTGTCATGCAAATCGATCGTCGGAACTGGTTATAGGGGCGAAAGACTAATCGAACCACCTAGTAGCTAGTTCCCTCCGAAGTTTCCCTCATGATAGCTGGCACTTGTTTCGAACACTGACGAGCCTCATCTGGTAAAGCGAATGATTAGAGGCATTGGGGGCGAAACAACCTCAACCTATTCTCAAACTTTAAATGGGTGAGATCTCTGGCTCGCTTGGATCAATGAAGCCATGCAATCTTGGATCAGATCGCCAAGTAGGCCAATTTTGGTAAGCAGAACTGGCGCTGTGGATGAACCAAACGCAGAGTTAAAGCGCATAAGTCAACGCTTATGGGATACCATGAAAGGCGTTGGTTGCTTAAGACAGCAGGACGGTGGCCATGGACGTCGGAATCCACTAAGGAGTGTGTAAGAACTCACCTGCCAAAGCAACTGGATCTGAAAATGGATGGCACTGAAGCGTGGCGCATATACTCCACCGCCAGCGGCAAGAGGGGAGTGACGCGCGTCCTTTGACCCCTCGCGGGTGTGGATTGTCCTCTATGAAGCCCTGATGGGTAGAAGGGTCGCGGCGGTGTGCGCAGAAGTGTCTGAGCGTGAGCCTGCCTGGAGCTGCCGTCGGTACAGATCTTGGTGGTAGTAGCAAATACTCCAGCGAGACCCTGGAGGACTGACGTGGAGAAGGGTCTCGTGTGAACACTCGTTGCAGAGGTACCCGGTCCTGGGATTTCCGCGGAGGACATGTCTGGTTTGGATAGGAGGACCTTAATAAGACGACCTGTCTTTCCTGAGGTCAACGGGTATTGGCAATGTGTGGACCTGCCTTTGAGTGGGCGGACAATGTGTAAGGCTTGTGAAACAAACGGCCATAATAAACGGTTCCTGCAGGAATCAACATTCTGTGAGCACATGGATGTGGGACATCCTGAATTTAAGTTTATATGGAGGTGCGCTACATGCGAAAAACCATTCGAAATGTTACATGGTTGTAGATGTTTCCTTCCAAAGTGCAAAGGGTACATTGAAAAGGAGGATAAAGAATTCAAATGCGATTCCTGCGGGAACGCTTTCAAAACACAAAGGGGTTTATCACAACACGAGAGATTTCGGTTCCCTGATATAAGGATCACAAAACGAATTGAATGTGTTTCAAATCAAGGTAGGAGAAGGTCAGTCAGAAGCGCCTCGGTCTGGTCAGAGGAACAGGTTGAACTCCTCATACAATTGAGCGAACAATTTAAACACTTAAAGCAACCTAACGTTCGCATTCAAGAATTCCAACCAAATAAAACTGTGGAGCAAATCAGTGATAAAGGGATGCGCCTGCCCACTCAAAGTACGGAAATAGAAACGGAGGTCGAAGAGGATACGGAAACTGATATAGAATCCACCAGTTCTTCTTATATTTCGGCCTCTGACAATACAATGGAAAACCCCCTTGAGGAGTCTATTGTTGAGAATGAAACTTGGCAATAAGACCTAAGGGTGGCTGTTACGGCCTACTCGCTGGATGAGAATAATGAATTTAAAACATTAGGTAACGAAATCCAGCAGTGGGCAAGGGGGGATATGGTGGATCCCCATGATATCGAGAGGATAACATTTAAATTTACGGAGAAATTAAATGAGGGACTAAAAGATGAATCACCTAAGGGAAAAAGAAACAATAGAAGGAAAAATATGAAAAGTAGAGAGTGCGACCGCACCCGAAGTGATAGATTCATCTACTTTCGTTACCAAGATTTATATAAGAAATGTCCCAGGAAATTAATTGAGTTAGCGGTCGCAGGGGAGCCAATAAGAGCAGGGGAGAGAGTAGAGCTCCCAGAAAAGACAGAAATAAAGGGCATTTATAACAGCCTATGGAGTACCGTTGGATCGACCTCAGGCTTGCCAATGCTCGTAGGGGGACCGAGCGAAAGCTCCCCCATTCATGAAATATTAAAGCCAGTCACCGTTATAGAATTTATTAACAAAATGAAAAAGATAAAGTCGAACACAGCAGCCGGTGTCGACGGCATCAAGAAAGCGCACCTACGTAAAACTGGGGCCTTACAGCTGCTGTCAAAACTATTTAATATTTTAATGCTATATAATGCCTACCCAGAACAATGGAGGAAAAATGAAACGACGTTAATCCCTAAGCCCAGGAAAGACGGAAAAAGAGTTAAGAATTAGAAACCGATTACAATCGGATCGCTACTGGGTAGGCTATATTCGTCAATGTTGGAAAGCAGACTGCGAGAGAAAATAAAACAAAACAAAAGACAGAAAGGCTTTACAAGAGAGGACGGCTGCAAATATAACATTGCCGTCCTCGACAAAGAAATAAAACAAATGAAAAGTACAGGTGGCGGCGTCGTGATAATAATCGACATTGCTAAAGCGTTCGATACCGTCCCCCACAGTGCAATAGGTGACTGTTTAAAAATAAGAGGCATTCTTAGTACTGTCGCCAAATATATCCAAAATATATATAATTGACAGAGTACCGAAATAAGCACAAACAAAGGCGACAGTAAATTTCGAATTGACTTCAGAAGAGTCGTTAAACAAGGGGATCCACTATCCCCTCTTCTATTTAATTTAGTATTTGATCCTCTAATCGAGGTCCTTGGAAAGATGACGGAGGGCGTCGATATAAGTAATGAAAGTGTCTCCGTTCTCTCGTTTGCGCACGATTTGGTATTGCTTGGAAAAGATACAAACGAAGCCAGAAACAAATCAGAAAGGTGCATGATTACTTAAAAGAAATGGCAATGAACATCCAGGCTGATAAATGTACAACATTTCAAGTTGTCTAGAAATATAAAATATGGCGTATTAAAGATCCTGGGCTTAAGCTGAATGGACAGAAAATTCCTAAAGCTGAGCCCAGTGAAACACTAAAATATCTTGGTATAACCATAAGCCCTTGGGAAGGCGGGCAACACGCACAAATAAATGACATAATCCAGGCGGCAGATAATATAAGAAAAATGAAGTTGAAACCCCATCAAAAGATCAACTTAATAAGGACATACCTCCTGCCACGATACATACATAAATTAGTTGCAAGTCCGCCACCATTACATGTCCTCGAGTCCTTATACTATGAAGTTAAACAAATAATAAAGAAAATTTTACACCTCCACCCGACGACGACGGATGAAATTATTTATACGGGAAAAGGTCATGGTGGACTCGGGGTTCAACGAGTGGCGGACATCACAAGAATAGCAAAATTACGCGACAGCGTAAAAATGGCAAGCGCGAAGATGCAGCAGTAAGACAAGCTGGTGAAGAGCAGGAGGGAATAGTACATAAGTATGCAAAATCGGTGGGGCTGTCATGGCCTGCCACAGATGATCAAATAGAAGGTGCGCGAAAAGTCCTCAGAAAAAAGCAAACGGAGAAATGAAGACAATTGGGATCGCAGGGTCATGGAGTTCATGAGTTTGTGGGCGATAAATATGGAAATGCGTGGCTCTATAACCCAACATTATTAAAATCGTCCAGATATCTTGATGCACTTCGACTTAGGACGAACACATTTTGCACCAAAGTATCACTTAAAAGAGCAAAAAAGAACATGGAGGTTGTTAAAAAAAGTACATTTCGGAAAGAGGTTCGGGCGATATCGCGCATAGCGACGCCCCTGGATTCGCGACCTCTGAGTTGTACATTATTAAACGCAACGGTAATCGAGTAATGTTTAACGGCAGATTCGGTAAACATCGACGCGGCCTTGGCATTTGTTGCTCGAGGAAATCGAGCCGCAAGGTAGAAAAAAGATGTTTAACGAATCCCTAACGTCCGTGGCTCGTCAAATTTGAAATTTTAACTAACGTTTTCAGAAAGGGCGTTTCTATATGCGAGTGAGAGAGAAAGACATACTTCGTCCGCGTGGTATTAAATACCGGGTGCACGCTAACGAAGGAAGCATTCCGTTTAGAAAATTCGCCTCGCGAAGATAGATATATATTTTAGTCATTAAAACGGAACGAATCACGGAGTGAAGTTTGGCTTGTTGAAAGGTATGTTAACATTACGATTTTCGTAGTTACGTGCATGGGTCACACGTACGGGAGACTCTAGAATTGAACGTGGTATAGTAGGCACAAGGGGACGAAATAAAAATAGGCGCAGCGGAAGACTTTCTTTTCTCAAGTACGTTTATTAACTGACTGCCGTCGACTCATCAAGGCCCGGCAGGACCACGAGAGCGCTCGGTGTCTCCCATCTTATCGTTAATACATTATCGTAAGATGATGCCTTGTTTATCGCCGAACTGTGGCGACCGTTCCAAGAACCAACGCGCAGTTGTAAAACGAGACACCCTCTTATCGCCCAACTACGGTGGTCGTCCTAGAGATTGCTTACAACTCGGCCAATCCTGACAATTGTGATTGTCCTCGATCACGCATCCATACATACAGTCTTAAGATTAACTATAACGTACTAACTATATTAACATAAAGTGCTTAAATTAATATTAAACTATTGTATATATATTTTTTAACTAAATACAAGTCCATGACTTCATCTGGTCTGGTCCAACGATTCCTGAAAATGGAACCCTCGTCAATTGGAATCCATCAATGTCCTCTACAACATATCTATCTTTATCTAAAACCTTTTTCACCTCATATGGGCCTCGGAATTTCGGGATCAGCTTTTTATTAATACCGGGTGTAACATCCCTATTTCTTATCATAACATAATCACCCGTCTTATATACGGTTGCCTTTTTGTGCGTACGATTATAATTTTGTTCATTTATTCGCTGACTTTTTCGAATAGCTTCTGTAGCTGCATTACGCGTTGCCACTAGGTCTCTTTCTTCCTCATTCCATGCTTCAAAAATGGTTCTTAATTTATCGTTTATTACCCCGAATTGGTTCGTTCCAAAAAGCAATTTACAGGGAGTTTCATTTGTTGAGCGACAAACGGTATTATTTATAGCAAATTCTACTAGTTCTAGTGCTCGATCCCATTTTCCCGGACTTATACTCAATTTTGCTAACATAGGGTTAATAATACGATTGTACCGTTCCACCTGTCCATTAGCACGAGGCGTCCCGATAGCGACTCGAATATGTTCTATGCCTTCACTTTGCATAAGGTCTCTAAACAATCCCGAAGTGAAACACGTTCCTCGATCGCTTACCAACCGCTTAGGTTTACTATAATACCGGAAGTATTCTTTCAAGTGCCGAATGGCCTCTTCAGATTTGGTGGTTTTACACGGATACAATCTGATATATTTAGTGAAACCGTCAACTACAGATAAAATGTGTTTATAACCCCGACCACAACGTTCTAAAGGACCATAATGATCTATATGTATAGTTTGGAACGGTAAATTATCTTTATCGAGGCTATGAAGATATCCTTCAGGCTTTCCGCTGGGGTTTGAGAAATCAATACATTTTAAACAATTACTGATATGATCTTTGACCTTTCTCCTCATATCTGGGAACCAATATATTTTAGAGATATTCTCTACCACCTTATCAACGCCAAAATGACCTAAATCATCATGGGAAGCTCGAATAACATTAGTTTCCATACATTCCGGAACAAAGAACAATAGTTTATTATTACCCAATTTTTTATATACCAATCCGTTACGTAACTCATAATATTTATCCTCAACGCATTCTAATTTTTCTCTTAATTCCCGAATTTTCGGATCTTGTGACTGCTTGAAGGAAAGAACCTGTTCGAAAGTATTTGCTTCTAATATCATAATTGCGTGGCAACGACTTAATGCATCTACGTGCAGCATCTTAGACCCAGACCGATGTTCAATTTCGAAATCGTATTCTTGTAAAAACATTGCCCATCGAGAAATACGTGGGTTGATATTTTGTTTAGCTAACGTTAGTCTAAAACTGTCGCAATCGGTGATAATCTTAAAAGGAATGCCTGATAAATAAATATGGAATCGCTTAATGGCATAAACTACTGCTAAACACTCCAGTTCAAAGCTATGGTATTTAGATTCTGTCGGTGTTGTTCGTTTACTAAAATAAAATACGGGTTTTAGTTTTCCATCCGATTGTTTTTGCATCAAAACGGCACCGAAACCTGTGGTACTAGCATCGCAGTGCAATTCTGTTGGTAAATGTGGCGAATATATGGCAAGTACTGGCTGACCCGCCAATAATTTTTTTAAAGTTTCAAAGGCATCGTTTTCTTGCGAACCAAAACGGAAATCAGCATTTCTTTTTAGCATGTCATACAAAGGTTTTGCTACTACAGAAAATTGCGGAATAAAGCGTCGAAAGTAACTAGCTAAGAACACAAATCTCTGTATTTCTTTAATATTCCGCGGAACCGGATAATTTAAAACGGATTCAACATTTTCTATGCTCGGCCGAACTCCCGATTCATCAACTAAATACCCCAAATAGGTTATTCGTCGGTATAAAAATGAGCATTTGTCCAATCGGAAGTTTAAATGATAACGGCGGGCCAATTTGAATACATCTCTTAAAATGTTGAGGTGTTCATCTATTGTATCGGTGGCAATCAGTATGTCATCTAGGTATACTAAAACTTGATCTCTCCGTATTAAATCAGAAAAAATAGTGTTAATGTACCTTTGAAAAACCCGAGGTGCGTTAGTTAAACCGAAAGGCATTCTTAAATATTCAAACTGGCCTAAGGGTGTAACAAAAGAAGTATACTTAATGGATGATTCGGCTACTTTAACATGGTGAAATCCATTTTTTAAATCTAGTTTCGTAAAAAATTTTTTGTCGCGTAAACGGTCTAAACAATCGTCAATCAGTGGCGTTGGAAAATTATCCTTAACAGTTACCTTATTTAATTCCCTATAATCCACGCATAACCGTATGTCCCCAGTCTTTTTTCGAACTAAAACGATGGGACTTGCATAAGGTGAGTTACTGGGCCTAATAATATTTCGATCCAGCAAATCGTCTAAAATAGTTCGCAGATTTTCTTTATCCACAAAAGATAATCGTCGAGGTCGGAAACAAATCGGATGTTCCGTCTTCACAGAAATGACCATTTCCATGCTGCTTTGTGCTATTTCCCTATTATTACAGGAAATTATTTCCTCGTTATAAAGTTGCCGTATTCTAGCAGATACATTAAAATCAATGGAAGGGTCTATATTTAATTGTGAATTATTGTCTGGAGGTTCATCAGTACAATCTATTTGCATCATCTGATGCTCGAAACAATCAAGATCGTCAATTTTATTGTTCGAAACGACATTTTCAATATTAAATTTACAGCCTAACGTAATTTTGATGGTAGGGGACATTATACAATCTCTACCTAACAAAACAGCATAAGACATGGTCTGATCTGGAACAACGAAAAACTTTACGAACATACCAACACCGTTAATCTTTATTTCGGTCTTGAAGGTACCGTTAATTATCAATGCAGACTCGTTAACACCGTAATAGGTACGGCTAGCCTCGGTTACCGGTGAGTACGCATAAGATGGTAATGCACTCGCCTTAATTAAGCTTATAGGTGATCCCGAATCAAGAATAGCCTCATATGAATAGTGAAAAAGCTTACCATGCGCATCAGTAATACTAAATACAACAGGTACCATGAATGGGGTATCAGGAGAACTGGGTTGCAGCAGACGAGTCGATGACTGTGGTGTAGACTTCCCCGGTAAAGCATTCTGCGGGCAGTTCCGTGCTCTGTGTGCAGTATCGCCGCATGTGAAGCAAGAACCCCATTGACGGATCGGTTTCCTGCAGCTTGTCTTGAGGTGCCCCGTCTCGTTGCAATTATAGCAACGAAGGTCCTTCCGCGCCACAGGTAGGCCCTCTCGCACAGTCATGCTTCGTCCTTTATTAATATCACTCCTTGCATCGATTGTCAATGATATATTCTGAAAAGCGTCCAGAATGTCGTCTGCTGTTTTGAAGCGACTCATCTTAGCTTGATCCCGTAATCGAGAATCGGGAATGCCCTCAATAATTAAATCCGCCAACTCTCCTGAGTCCAACGCAAGTCTGTTGGACAGTATAATCTTATCATGGTAGTAATCGGCGAAAGTTTCGGACCGTTGCCACATCCGTTTCTCAAACTCTCTTCTAAGAGCCAATCTATTAGGTCTGTAATCGAAAAGACGTTGCATATCGTCAAAAGTGTTTCAATTGATCCATTCAGATGATTTGGTGTAGAATGAAACCACTTCAGAGCCTTGCCACGCAATTTCAGGGCAATCAAAATCCTCATAGAATTTTCGTCGAGGTTGTATGTTTGCTGTAATAATTCAGCTTGTTTTTTCCAATTTAGAAAATTGTCACTTTGCCCCGAAAACTCGCCCAGCAAATCTGCTATGGTTCGTACGCCGACGGTCGAATTTACACTATTACTGACATCTGATCGGGGCGTAGCTGACAATTCTCTTTCTCTTTGTAACAGCTGAATTTCCCGCTGTAATAACTCTTTCTCTCTACGCAACAATTCTAGCTCACCCGGAAACTTTTCTTTTGGATCGGACCGTGACATCGAAACAGGCCGCGGAGGCGTCATCGTAAGCGTTTGTGTTGTTTCATGCACCTCCGGGATGCTTACTTCTTCTTGCGAACTCTCAACATTCGCGCCCAATCGACTCTCGATCTGAGGATCACACTGCATCAAACGAGCAATAAGTTCACACTTATTGCCCGTGACTAGCTGTTCCCGTTCTCTTAGCATTTCCTTAAGTTCTTGGATAGTGTAGTCACTTAACGACTGTTTCTGTCCGGTGGCCATCTTTCAAAATTAACAGTAGAATATGTAAAAAAAAATGTTCACAAGTGTTCACACGTAACCACCCAAAATTACACAAAATTACAAGACAACAACAACACAACACAAAACACAATAACACAAAATTGCACAAGTAAAACAAAATCGTTGTGCGTCGCAAAACTTGCTTCCGACGATCCCACTTCTGAAGTTATAGTAGGCACAAGGAGACGAAATAAAATAGGCGCAGCGGAAGACTTTCTTTTCTCAAGTACGTTTATTAACTGACTACCGTCGACCCATCAAGGCCCGGCAGGACCACGAGAGCGCTCGGTGTCTCCCATCTTATCGTTAATACATTATCGTAAGATGATGCCTTGTTTATCGCCGAACTGTGGCGACCGTTCCAAGAACCAACGCGCAGTTGTAAAACGAGACACCCTCTTATCGCCCAACTACGGTGGTCGTCCTAGAGATTACTTACAGTGGCTTTCTCCAATTCTAGAATCATGTACTTTGCATCCTGTAACTCCGTGACGTCGGTGAACAAACATGAGTTGGATCTGGTTCACCGACAAAAAATCACACCTGGATTCCTCTGGACCAGAGGAAAGAACATTCGACGATATCCGACTTTCGGAGCTCGACGAAGACGGCAATAATCACCTATCGCTGCACGTGTATCCCTGCTGTCCTTATCCGTGAAGCATTAAGGGGATGCACGTCCACAGAATAGCGTACGTCTTTCTTTAAAACCTGCCTACCATCAGCAGGTGTATTCTAGGGGGGGATACTACTTCCTATTCTCGTTGCATTCAAGTGAATCTGGGGACGCTCGTTCACGCACGGAGATCTTGTAAAAGCCATAGAATACGCTCAATCAGTGCACGATTGAGCAACGGTCGATTCTTCCAAGCTGCAATGGCTAAGATGCTACTGAGCTACGCCTGTCGCAGTGTAGCCCCGGCGGGGCATGCACCCATAAGTAGAAACTTTGCAGAGTAGCCCCAGCCGCTTCGCGAATGTTATACTGGAGGCGCTCTGCAGTTTCTGCAGGTCCATGTACCTGGCCTACATGGTACTACGCATTGCGTGTGTACTTACAACACACACACAAGGGAAACGAATGGAAAGAAGACGTTGTGTGTATTACGATAGAATCGTCTATGTATTAGGCGAGTCGAATACACACATGAGAGAGTAGATCCTCGGTATTTACCGAGACGTGGTCTAAACACACCGACGCGTCGGATCTATATGTGTTGAGGCATTGCGATTCTCAACACTAATCTCTTAACAGGATTAATTGCCGCCGCAAAAAATCGTCGCGACACGGCTTAACGCCGTGCAATTAGCCGACTATTCGGATCTGGAAATAATCAATATTTACTATCTTAATTTAATACAGTCCACAATTGTTCACAGGTGAAGACCCTGACCAGCCCCGTCAAGCCGGACCGTTCGAGATCAACGAGGCCAGGCTCGAAACATCGGGAGAAGGAACCGCTAAAAAATCTCTCTCTCTTTTTTTATTTTTGATTTGTATTATCTAAATACACGGTGTTCCGTACCGGAACACCAATATAAATAGAACTCAGCGTTGACAATCCTTAACCTTTGTCGACACCACTCTCCCTCTCCCGGCTATTCGAAGACTAGGGAAAATATTTCTTTAATATAAAATTTCCTTAGTCAAATTTCGAACAGAGGTGCTGTGTAGAAGATGCAAGATGCAAGCTGAGCCACTAGGGCACATATTGGGCAATTGCCTATACACGAAGCCAGCAAGAATAAGCAAACACAACGAGATTGTGCACTTAAGGGGTAACCCCACTGTAACGACTTAAAATAAAGCGTTTTATTGATAATTTTTTTTGGGGCGGAAGAAAAGGTGACAGAGAAATAATACTTGGAGTAACTGTTGAGCATATATTTGGGTGTATTGCAAAAAATTTTCTTTGAAAAATATTACAAAATGGCGACTGTATCAATTCTCCCGAGGCATGTTGAAGCTGAGGAGCTCTGCGGCACGCAGCATAACTGGTGCCAATTTGAACTTGGAAAGAAGAAAAAGAACCACTTAATCTACATGAGTGTAGCTAGTGAATCACGTAGGGGATTTTAGAAATATTGATTTTTGTGTAATTGGCAAGCATTTCACTGAAATTTTTACCCAAAAAGAGGACAGTTATTTGTTAATAACTATTGTTTAAATTAACTTATCAAAAATCCCCTACGTGATGCACTGCGAAATGTTATTTTAAAGTTGTGATTAAATTTTCAAATCGAAAGATTGAAAATTGTTTGAGTTCTGCTGCGTGCCGTTTTGAAGAATCATGTTTCGGGAAAAATGCGTTTAAAGTTTTGAAACATATTATAGACATGAACGAATGAAACATTCTACTCTTATAAAATGTTTACGATTAATGTACTATCCCAGGACATAAAGTTGCCCTTTAAAGTTCAACTTCTCTTTTTCATTTTGTTTCCTGTCCGATTTTAAGTTGGAACGTGCCTCTTTTGTTGCATCTGATAGGGACTACTCAGCGTGTTCTAGGCGGTTAGCATCAGATTTCATGCAAAAATTATATGATTGGTTACCAATATCTATCTCCAAAACACTCATAATCTGAAAGATATCGGTGAGACGATCATTGAAAACACACATAGCAATATCTATTGCTATATTCTGAGCTGTTATACCACTGGAATACGATTTCGTAGCCAAATTCCAAACTGTAGCATTGAAACTTTCGTTGCTGTTTTGCATTTAACATCCTAAGCAACGGTTTAATAGTTCTTCGCGGCTCAGTTCGTCATAAATCGGTTTAATTGTTTCAAAAATTTGCTGAGGAAGTGGCGGTTTATGATGAAAGGTATCTAATGAATCCGTCGCTTGCGTTTTTTTCCACTTGCACCAAGAATCTGAGCACTTCTCGTACAGATGATTCTTATTGGCTGATAATTTATGAAATAAGGTTGCCCAGATTTAATTTTTCAATTTTTCGATATTATTCGGATTACAACGTATGACTAAACCATAATAAATTGTCAACTGATCAATTAATTTGCCAGTTAATTTGCTTTTGCCACCGAGACTTTTTTTATTTTGAAATGCTTCTAATTGTACTAAAAAATACACTATCGATATCTATGCAGATATTGAAAAGGTTACGAATTCGAAAAGTGGAGATTTCACAGCGGGCATCAAGTTGGCGTATGTAGGCCGTTGCGGATCATCCGAGACGCTAGAGAGGATGAGCTCGGAATTCCGTACAAAAATTTTTTTTTAGGGATTAGACTTTTTGCCTCATATTTTAGGAGGTTCAATGTATTTTTTAAGACAATAAAAAAAAATGTATTTTTTGAAAATTCTACAGTGGTGTTACCCCTTAGTAGAACAAAAAGTGTTGCGTAAATCTGCAGTATTCAGAGAACCAGTAGTAAATGTAGTAGGCGAATTAAAAAACCCTGATCTGGTGATTAACGACCAGGATGGGATAATAGTAGTGGACGTCACAGTCCGCTACGAAGATAAAGATAACTTAAGACGAGCCTATAAAGAAAAAGAAGTAAAGTACAAAGATACTGCGGAGCTAATAAGGCTCAAAATAGGAAGCAGAACGGCTAAAGTCCTTTCCATAGTGGTAGGATGCCGAGGGGCTATGCCCGCGGATACAGTGGAAAAACTGAAGACCCTAGGTCTCAACAAGAGCGAAATAATAACCATATCGATGATCGCCCTCCGATTGTCAATAGAAATTGCCAATGCCTTTATAGATTATGACCACATAAGGTAATGACGAAGGGTAATTATATATTCATTTATTTATTTAATTTATTTAATTTATTATTCATATATATTTTGAAATATGGCCGGCAATGGCGACTAACTATTGACAAAGCACACTGTGCTAATGCATGCCGATTACTAATAATATGCATGACAAGACGGGCCGTATGGCAAACAAAACTTTTTTATCAAATGACAGCCACAACGGCAAAGAACACTTTTAAATTTTAAACGTTGACAAGGCCGAAAGGCTAACAAACTGAATTTTAAATAAATGTCATGCTAGACGCAACCGCAATGGTTAAGTACTATCAAAACGAAGCAGCTGCCAGCTGAAATAATTATAAGCCTGTCCCGGCCTGTTACACCGGACGGTGCGAGTCCTACTATACTTTTGTATAATAGGGCGCAAGGCGGATTCTTCGCATGTAGAATCCGGGGTGACGCCTCCACGTGGCATTCCCTGAACACACAGTTCGGTTTGTGACCAAGTTCGCCTCCCGAAAGGGTCCCCGTTCCTAATTTTTTCAAGTCTGTAGGCAGATCCCATTGCAGCGAACTAGAAAGCGGGATCTTAGTAAAGAAATATAATTGTTGTTATAATTTCTGTTGTTATTACCCCACGAGGAGGTTTTATCCTCGGAAGTCTACTGTTCTTCTTTCCGAAGGATAGTATAGATGGTAGTAAGAGTTATCACTGGGAATAACTTATATTGTGCGGTGCATGGGCGACTTCGATTTTCACAATTACGGCGACTAGGCGAGCCCTTGTTTATGATTGGATACTGATTGGATTTTTTTGTACTAGAGACCTAATTAATTAATTAATTATAATGGCTAATACAAATCAAAGTGATGCCTCGGACGCGAGCGAATCAGGTTCCAATTCGCTCGTGCGGAATTATCCGCTCTGGACACGGGAACTACTGACGTCGAACTGGCTAGTCAAAGGTCTACGAGAATGATTTTTAGTTTACCACTCCTCCCACATTTGTGTAGTATTTGTGCCCGTTTTGGTAATCAAGTTGGACTGTTGGACATCAAAAATTTAAAGTCTCATATTAACATGCAACACAAGCGTAAAGATATATTATATAAGTGTTCTGATTGTAATAAAGAATTCAGAAGCGTCCATAGCTGGATATGTCATTACCCTAAGTGTGTAGGAATGCAGTACACACAACTACCTTATGCCTGCGATAGCTGCAATCGAACATTTCGCACCAAAGTGGGGCGTTCTACCCATGAACGACTAGCACACCCGATTGAACGAAACAAGAAAAGAATGCTTGAACAGAATAAAGAAAAGCGTTTGGGAGGTCGTAAATTATATCAATGGAGGTTACTGTATTAATTGAACTAGAAAACAGATTTCAAACGCACCACCAAATAAATGTAGAAGATAAATAAATGATTCTTCTTAGTAAGGGTCTGCGCAGGGATTCTGCGAGAATCTCGCTATTTCTTTTTCGGAAAACGGAAAACGAATGAATCGTCGCACACGTCCGACGATCGAGCTAGAGTTCTGACGATCGAGCTCGCGCCCCGACGATCGAGCTCGCGCGCCACACGTAAAATACGATCCTACATCCGGCCGTCCTGCACTGACATTCGCCCTCGAATGTCGTCGTCGTCATCGCCTTCACAGTCATCTTCATTCTCGTCCGTCGAATCGCCGCCTCCGTTGTTGACCCAGGCCTTCATGTAGTCGACCGAAGTTGAAGTCTGCTGGGGTCCCTCCCCATCGCCAACTTTTCGCATCAGATATCGCTGGTTCCTCAGCAATCGCATAATCTCGTACGGTCCAAGGTACTTGTGCTCTATTTTGAGACCAGGTCCTCTCTGGGTTCGCTTAATGGCAACCAGTTCGCCCTCGCGGTAAGCTCTACCCTCTTGTCGATTCTTGTCGAACGTCCGCTTGTTCTCTTGCTGAATTTTTGCGATACTCTCTCTCGCTCGAGCTCGCAGTTCGCCTCGGTCATCCTGGAATGTCGTTAGCCACTCCTCTTCGAGTAGCTCCCTGACATCCGGATATTCTTTTAGCTTTGGATGCGTCCCAAACAACAGATGAAACGGTGAGGTTCCGATGCCCCTATGCGTCATCGTATTTAGGCACTGTTGAGCGACGTCGAGGTGTCGGTACCACTCGGAGGACTTCGGTGCACTCAGCTTTGTCAGCAGCGGGATCAACGTTCGATTGAGTCGCTCGACTTGTCCGTTGCTTTCCCCTCTCAATTTACCGACCTCGTTCTCCAGATTCTTTCTGTCTTGCAACAGATTCTCGTACGCCGCTTTAAGAGCGTCTAATTCACCCTTCAACTTATCATATTCGTTCTTCAAATTTTTCAGTGATTCCAATTCGGACTTCAAGGTCATATTAGCGTCTCTCAACGCAGCCACCTCTTCTCTGCACGCGTCAAGGTCTCTTTGCAGAGCCGAAAGTTGTCTTTCTAGATCGTTTATTTCGTTCTTGTATTTGTTATTTTCCGCTCTCAGTTTCTCAAATTCCTTCTTTAACGCGTCGAGCTCATTCCGCAGGGCCGCAATTCCTGCAGCGTCCTTGCTTTTAGCCAATTTTTCAGCTTCCAGTGCTTTCTTCTGTTGCTCAATCTGTTCCGTTAGGTCAGCAAGCTTCTTATCGAGCTCGGCTTTCTCTTTCTGCAGTCGGGCCAAATCTTCCTCCAACGCTTTCTTTAGAGCCTGACATTCATTCAAATCCTTCAATGCCTTCTCCAGTTGAGATTTTAGTTTATCTACTTCCATTTGTAATTTGCAGTTCTCCATCTTCCAGTGATCCACGTCCGCTTCTAGCCTAGCGATCTGTGCTTTCAAGTCCTCGATTAATTTCTTCAAATCGGCGATCTCTGACTTGAGAGACTCGCACTCGGCCCTCAAGGTCGCCAATTCATCCTTCATGTCCGTCATCTTTGCTTTCAGATCTTCATTTTCCTTCTTCAATGCATCGTTCTCCGCTCTAGCGTTGTCCAATTTGTTGTTCAGATCTTGCAGTTGATCCTCCAACATCTTCAAATCGTTTCGCATTTTCAGATTTTCGCCCATTTCTCGGTCTGCTTTCGCTCGCAGATCGTCCGCCTCTTTTTTCAAACGCCGATAATCGACGCACAGTCTATGTGAATTGTCGCGTTTTCGTACAAGTACGATTGGACTCGCGTAGTCCGACGTAGACGGCTGTACGATCCCTTCGCTGATCCACGCGTCGATTTGCGCATTTTTACACCCGTTTCGCGAATTTTATTCGGTTTGTACCCGCTCACGAGTTCGTATACTATCGCGCGCTGTTTGGAATTAGCAATGTGTGAAACGTCTACTACGCCATTCTCGTTACACGATACGTCAATTTTGAAAACCTCCGGTACGGTTTCGATATCGATGCCGTCGCACGTCGCTATCGTCGTTGAAAGTGGTCGGATCGTAACGTCTTTACCTCGCAAATTCACGTCAGTTTCTTTTAGGAAATTCGAGCCAATGAGAAGCTGATGTCGCAACAAGACGTCAGAAACAACTTGAATACGAATTCGGTAAGAATGTTCGTCAATCACAATCGCAGTCTCGAACTCTCCCAAAGTCATATTGTTTTTAGAACCTATGCCGTCAAAAGATAACTCGCCGTATAAGAAGGGTGGAGAACCGAGCTTGACATATTCGCTCGCGCGTATCAAGCTAATGTCGCTAGCCGAATCGATCACCGCTTCTATTTCGCAACCGTTTAGCCTTATGTCTTTCAAATATTTCTCGCTCGTGATTCCCGCAATGAAACAACAACTCGGTTTGTTCGCTCCCGTCTTTCTCGGACACTTCGACGCAAGGTGTCCGCGCTCGTGACACTCGAAACATTTTACGCCGCGATCTTTTGTCGGACAGTTCGCGCTTATGTGATCGCGATCGCCACAATTGTAACAAGCGCACTACGCCTTTCGCACTGTCCCTCTTCTTGTCGCTGCTGCCGGCATCCGTGCGCGGCTCTCTGTTGAAGACACCGCTTCGCTTTTCGTGTCTCGTCGTCGCCGATGTGTTGGTGGATCCTCGTGATGGATTGTCGCGAAGAGTTACCTCCTCGAAGGCCTCCAACAGCTCTTCCGTCGACGACAGACGCTGGATGTGCGCCTGGTTGCGCAACGTCTCGTCTGGTATCCCGTCGATCAAGTATTCGAGCACCTCGGCACACTGGATTGGTACTCGATTAGCCAAAATGATTTTCTCGTGATAGTACTCATGGAACGTCTCACCTCGTTTCCATACGCGTTGCTCGAATTTTTTCCTCATCGCTAATCGGCTCTGTCGATGATGGAATGTCGCTCGCAATTCACCCAGAAGTTCGTTGAATGGCGTCGTGATGTACTCGGGTTTAGAGTGCAGCCACTCGAGCGCCTTGCCCTTTAGCCGCATTCCCATGAGTACCCGCACAGAATCGTCGTCGAGTTGATACGTGGCCTTGAGCAGCCTCAGCTGCGTTTCCCACGTCTCAAAGTCGCCTGGTCTACCGTCAAATCCGCTCAGTAAATCAGCGATCACCGCCACGTTGACTCTCGGTTGTCGTCGCTCCATCGTGAAATTGTCGTCGCTGTTGGCCTGAGCGACGCGATCGTCACCACGGAAATCGGTTCGTCGCCGACATGCACCGCGCGCCGCAGTACCACTCTGCGTCGGTTGTGGCTCAACCATATCGCCGCTCGTCGCAATCGCATGGTCGTGTGTCGACCGCCATTGCTGGTCAGCTCCCGTCGTAGCTTCGAGACTAAGCACCCTTCGCATGGCGTCAATCTCAAGACGCGCTACTGCTAACTCACGCTCGGCTAATTGTTTTTCTTTTTTATACAGCTCGATCTCTCGCTGTTGTAGATTCGTCGTTGGTGGTGCACTCGCTGCGCCATCCGCACTCGAATCCTCGATGTCACTCACTGCTTCGCCAGACTCGTCGCCCAGCCACGTTCCCTCTGGATCGGCTCCTAACACTCGCGCAATAAGTTCGGCTTTCGTGCCCATCGTCGGTAGATTACGCGCTGCTAACGCCTCTTTTAACGACGTGACCGTATATTTGGTCAAGTCCTTCATTATGTCACTCGTCGCACGTCGAACACACTATATATTCTGTTTTTGTTTTTCGACTTTTCTCGAACTCCCGACGCGGGTTTCACTGTTTTTTTTTTATATTTTTTCGTCGCAATGCGTCGTAGAATATCTCGCAGAATCACTTGGCGCAATCCCGGCTGAGCCCCCCAAATGTAGAAGATAAATAAATGATTCTTCTTAGTTTTAGTAAGGGTCTGCGCAGGGATTCCGCGAGAATCTCGCTGTTTCTTTTGCGGAAAACGGAAAACGAATGAATCGTCGCACACGTCCGACGATCGAGCTCGCGCCCTGACGATCGAGCTCGCGCGCCACACGTAAAATACGACCCTACATAAATAAAGAAATAAATAAATATTTAACAACTAAGACATGCAAACAAATAAGAGATAAAAGAAAACAACTAAGACAAAGGAAATGTGGCAACGAAGAGCTAGCCAATTCGAGTGCTGAATCTGAATCTCTAGATGAACAATTTTTAAGTGCTGCAGTGGATGAGCCACAGCGCGATTAAGATGTACAAGAGCCAGCAGCAACACCTGAGATTCCGGAGATTGAATGGGAGTCCTCCATTATTGAATACGCCAAACAAATAGTCCTTCCTGATAACAGCAAAGTCGAATATATTAACAAGCAAATTAATGATATATTGGAGAATTTAGATAGGAATAGAGGTATAAAAAATGACATTGATATATTCGTGCAAAACCATTTAAACGTGGCCATACTAGGCAGCAATAAAGAAGATGATACTGAAAAGAACAAAGGAAAACAAAATACAAAACGAACAAGAAAAGAAAATGACGGAAAACAGAAAAGAGTATATAATCAAAGGAGAGATAAGATACAGTCCAACCCTGCAAGTAGAAAACGCTTTGCATATGCTAGGTGTCAGGAATTATACAAAAATTGCCCCAAGTGTTTAGCAGAACTTAACACAAGCTGACAACGGGGGTCTTGCCTTAACCGGCCGACCCGCGAGGATGACAACCTCTATAAAAGTCCTTTAATTCCCAGGGTTATGGTGCGCGGCCTTGGGGTACCACCCCGTAACCAGACGCACGGGGAGGTGGCTGGTAGGTGCACCAGTCTGCAAGCGACCCCCTCGAGACACCTGGCGACCTCTTGATGTAAGTAGCCTTCTCCGCAGAAAGGGCGTCATCCGGAGAGTCACGTGTTTTCGTCCCGTCTCATGGGAACGATATGGTAGAAAAACTCATTAAATTGGGGGATTTGGGAGAGGGGGTAAAGACAGTGAGAAGGAGGTAGAGAAGAGGGAAGTGGATCGCTGTGATCCCTCCCCACGTGGCAGAAGTGCTGGCGTTGCGTCGCGCAGTGTGAGCCCAGCAAACCGGCTGAAGAGGGATAGTGTAAGTGTGAGTGAGAGTTGTACGTGTGGTGTGTATGAGAATGACGACTTGACTGCGTTGCGAAGTGTGGGTGATAAGTTGCGTAAATATGTGTTCACGGAGGCCAATCGTGTTTCGAAGTCTGCCGGAGAGTATGTGTTGAACTGTGTTGCTGAATATGAAGTACAAATGATGAGGATGATTGTGAAGAATGAAAGATTATTAGGTAAACTGCAGGAGAGTGAGAAGCGATTGTTCCAAGTGAGTGGTGCGACTGCGAAGAGTGTGAGTTTTGCGGATGCGGCGGGTAAGAGTGTGACTGGTGCGCGTGCTGTGTCGAGTGTGAAAGTTGTTGCGAAAGAGAGGACTTACGCGGTCGTTGTCAGGCCGAAGGATGATGGTGCGAAAAAGAGTTGTGAGGATGTGAAGCGTAAAGTGATGAAGGATGTGAGTGAGCGGCTAAATGTGAGAGTGAAAGTGGTGAGAAAGACCAGGAGTGGTGGTCTTGCAATCGACGCTGCGAGTGAAAGGAAATGCGTATGTTACAAGAGTGCAAGAGGTTTGAGGAGGTTGGAATGAAGGTCGAACCTCCGAAGAAGATAGGGTCCAAGGTGGTCACCTTTGATGTCCCAAACGTCATGATGAATGAGGAGTTTATGAGTGACTTGCACATTAAGAATCTGAAGATAGCTGATGTGAACGAAAATGGGTATAAAGAGCGTGAACGTGTGGTGAGTCGTGTGAATAGGAAAGGTATGGATGTAGGGAATGTTATTGTGGAATGTACGAGGAGAAAGCATGATTTGTTGAATGAGGGGCGCGTATATGTTAAGTGGAGGTGTTGTAAAGTTAAAGACCATGTGAATGTGTTGAGACGATATAAGTGCTTCGTGTTCGGGCACACGATGCGTGAATCTACAGTGAAGGAGAGATTGTGTGAGAAGTGTGGTGAGTCTGGGCACTTGAGAGATAAGTGCAAGAGTGAATATGTGTGTAGGAATTGCAAAATGAAGGGTAAAAAGGCAGACCATTCGGTTATGTCCATCGATTGTCCGGAGTATGTGAGGTTATTAGAGAGAGAGAAAGCGCGTATTAGCAATGACTAATACGCGTGTATGGATGATTCAGTGTAATTGACAGAAAGCGTACGCCGTGCTGTGTGATATGGGTGTGGTAATAAATGAGAAGTGTGTGGCTGTAGCTCTGTTGCACGAACTGAATGTTGTGAATGGACGAGTGTGTGGTCTACCGAGCGAGTGACAGCAGTATGTATGTGAGAGTGAACCTTTTTTTTATACGTGGAGGGAATCTTCAGAAAGATCCCCCACCACCCTGGAGAGATGGCGAGGTTATGTAGGATTCTTACCTACTAAAACCTCCACGGTGGCCTACTACAACGAAATGCGGGAGCACCGGGAACCCTGGAAGAACACTTCCAGTACTCCCTTTCGCCATTGTCTTGATTGAGACCCATCACTGCCGGGGGCCAGAACCCCACTCAGTGGCTGGATCAGCGCAGCGCGACCACCGCACGTCGCCGACATACATCGGGAGAAGCAGTACAATGGCGTCGCAGCCCCCTAACTGCGACGGCCACTTCCCCTGCTGATGCTGCTCTCATCGGGAGCCGTGGGAAGCGTCCCAAGCAACATCACCGAATTGAGGCTTCAAGGCGCCCTTGACCGGCGCCCACCACGCCGACGGTGCCGTCCCCGTCTTGACGGAGCTGCGATTCTCTCCAGAGCTCGCTACGCCTCCTCCTTCTGGATCATGACGCGCTCGCAGAAGGAGGACACCGCTTTCCAACACCCCTCGCTGTCCAGCACCGCCTCGATTACTGCCGGCAGCGAGAGGTCCCGCCCAATTGCGACTCGGAGCTGCCGGCGTTCCCACAACCACGCGGAACACTCCACCTCCTCTCCGGAGTGATGACACTCCGACGTCGCCTCCCTCCCAATCCGATTTAGGTACTCGCCGAAGCACCCATACCCAGTGAGTACCTGCGTCAAACGATACGTTAGAAGCCACCACGATCTACCAATCCACCTCTTCAGAACGGGCAGAACGGCGCCAACGACACGCCGGCCCGTGTCGGATGGCTCTGACAGCTGTTGTCGCCAGGACAACTCGGCGAGTCGCCGTGCCTGGCGCCTCGACGAGGCAAGCCGGGACTTAGCCGCGGTCGGGTTGAGTCCATCTTGACGGAGGGCCTGCACGCAACCATATACAGTAGAGGCATTCTACGCAAGGAGCTCACCCTGCTAGCGAGACCGCCGACCTATACGAGACCGTACGGTATCCTCGCACGATCCTAATGGCGGTCGTCCGCTCCACGCGGCGCAGCAGAAGACGGCTGCGGCGATTGGCCAGTAGGCCGCGGGCCCATATAGTCGCCCCGTATAGCACCACTGACCGCACGACCCTCGCGTACAGGCGGCGCACTCTCCGGGACCCCCCAGGTTTGGCAGCAGACGGCCCAGAACGGCCGCCAACCTCTCCGACCGGGGGATGACCTGTCCGAAATGATCGCCGAACCGCCAGTGGCCGTCGATGGTGAGCCCCAGGTACTTGATAGTCCGGCTCACCTAGACCACCGACTCGGCCACTCGCAGCCACGACTGCGGTGGGACCCCCCACGGAGCGGCGTCAGAGAACCAGACGCTTTCGGTCTTATGGGAGGCAACCAAAAGTCCCAACCTTTCAATGCCCCTTACTACGCAGGCCACCCCGCACACGCAGAGACGGAGGGTCCTGCCGTAGTTTCTCCCCGTGGCCGGCACCAACGTGTCGTCCGCATAACACGTGATACTGACCATACGGGGGAGGACGGTCTGCAGCACGGTGTTGTAGGCGAGGTCCCACAAGGTGGGACCGAGAATCCCCGCACACCGTTTCCCACACGACAAGTTCACCGCGATGATCGGTAAACTCGATCGACCTGTCGGACAGGTATGATCCGACTATTCTCCGGAGATAGGCAGGCACTCGGTGTCTTACGGGGGCCTCCCTAATGGCCAGCCAGGGCAGCGAGCTGAATGTGTTCACGATGTCCAAAGACACCGCGAGCGCAACCCCGCCCTGCAAAGACGCCGACTCCGAGAGAGATCGAATCCTCGAGATCACGGCTATTGTCGACCCTCCCTCTCAGAAGCCGAACTGGCTCTCCTCCAAGCCTTGGTCCCACCCCAAACAGGTGGGCGGAGAGGCGGGATGCGATGATCCGCTCGAGGAGCTTCGCCGCCTCGTCCAGCAGGCATATTGGGCGGTAGACGGAGGGGGATTCCACCGGTCTATCGTCCTTCTTGAGCAGGAGTAGCCTGCTCCGCTTCCACACCGGTGGGAAAACACCGGATTCCATGCAGCAATTCAGGAACTCTCCGAATCTGCCACCCAGAGCACCGACCGCCGTCGCCATTACCCGGCACGGGACGCCATCCGGGCTTGGTGCGACATTTCGCGACCGCGATTTCCGAATCGCGGCGCTCAGTTCTTCCTCGGACACCATCATGTTGGAGAACCAGCTAACCTGGTCTTGCTGGCGAGGAACAGGCGAGCAGTCGCCACCGGCTGAAGCGGGGAACAAAGTTCCAATGACCCGCTGCAATGCCTCGGGTTCGAGCGACTCCGTCACCGGGGGAGCCCAGGTGCGGTGTTTGCCCAGTACCATACGGTACGGGCGGCCCCAGGGTTCCCCGTCCAGTGTTCCGAGGAGCTCCTTAAACGCTGCCGCTTTCGCCGAAGAGATGGCGATGTGCAGGGCCGACCGCGCGAGCCGGTACCCCTCGTGCACAGCGGCTGTGCGCCGTTCATCTCGGTCGGCACGCCACCGGGCACGCGTGTACTTCCTCCTCGCGCTCACGCAGGCGACACGAAGATCGGCGATCTCTCGCGACTACCAGTGTACCGCCCCGCGAATTGCGCGCTTAGAGCGAGGCATCGCGGCATCACAGTCCGACGTCACGACGCCGCGAAGCCACTCAGACCCGCTCATCGGGTCGACTCGACCGGCGAACGTGTCCTCGGTCCACGCCACGGCATGGACCGCCGCCATCAGGGTGTCATCGTCGAGCGTCCTCAGCGACCACCGCGGTCGCAAGGCGCCCCTACCAGTAGATGATAGAAGCCTATCGTTGGGATCGAGTGCGGCACCCAACTCCGTGCGAATGTAGAGGTGATCCGAAAGGGACTCCACCTCCACATCAACACGCCACTCCCGAACGCGACACACGGCGGCCGGGCTAGCCTATGTGAGGTTGACAATTGATGACCCCTGCCACCGCACGCACGTTGCTTCGGATCCTCGTTTGACCAACCGAAGATTCAATTCTGCAGCCCACTCCAGAATAATGCGGGCACGTCCGTCCGTGCTGAGGGAACCCCAAGCAAAGGCGTGGGCGTTGAAGACCCCCATCACGAGGACGGGGCGGGATGGATATCGGGAGACACGCTCCCGTACTCCACCGAGGTATGCTTCGAAGGGAGCGAGCCTGCAGCTCGATGTGATGTAGCATCCCACCACTACGGTGTCTCAATATGACAACGCAATGCACCCCCTGCCGGCTTGAAGAACATCGAACTGCAAGAGGCTGCCACAATCACCGCGGACGATTGCCACAGAATCCAGCACGTCACCCGCCCACGAAGGGTGGTCGGGGACGACATATTGCTCCGCGACGACCGCTAACCCACCGCAGCACTCGCGCATTGTTTGGTGCAGAAGATCCTGTGCTCCGCAGAAGTGGTTCGCGTTGGTTTGGAGGAGGCAGGCCGGGAATTTACTCCACGACCATGACCTCCCCCAGGTCTTGCTCCGTCGGGGATGCCGCCACCGCCGGAGCACTTCCAACATCAGAGGCTTGCTGAGGGGTCACGGAGGACGGAACCTCCCCCCTGACAGCCGACGACCTCTTCTTCTTCGCACCTCTGGGCGGCCTGGCCTCACAGGACCTGTCACCCAACCGGTGCGCCGCCGGGCATCCCTTATCTGTGCATAAGGGACACCAAGGGGACGCTAGGCATTCACTAGCGCGATGCCCAGCCCCCCCGCAGCTATAGCAGCGACCGCCGCGGTCGGTGCCGGTGGTGCATTTGGCACTAACGTGCCCAACCTCCAAACACCGGTAGCACCGCTGCGGCTACCGTCCTGTGGGCGACCTCCAGTGGGCAACGAACCCACACGGAGCCCAATCCGGAGGGAGTACTCCGGATCTCGCCCAGTTGCGCGGCCCCCTCCGGAAACGTGCCCAGAGCAGCAAGGGCTGCGACCACATTCTGTGGCCGCACGGAGTCATCCAGGCTCCAACTTCAGGTCGATCAGCCGGCTGATCTTCTTCAGGGGGGGGGCCCGTCCCTTTCCTCCAGTGCCCTTCCTACCAAATCGTCTTGCGGTTGCCGCAACACGGGCTGCGGCGCCGCTCTCAATTGAGGGGGCAGGGGTGCCGCGCACGTTTCCCCCGTCCCGACGGTCACGACTCCGTCGGCCGGAGCAAGTCCCCTGAGGGTGGCCATTTCCTCCCTCCCTCCACCGGAAATGGCCTCCCTCAGGTCGCTGAGCTCACAAATGATCTCCCGCAGCTCGGCGCGCAGCTTCGCCGCCGGACGACGACCGCTTCACGAGTTCGGTCGCCGCCACCTTTGCCGTTACGGCAGCCACTCAGAGCTGCCGCACAAACCTGCCCTGCAAATTTCGGGAATCGCGAGATACGCTCTCGACGGTCCTCATGTGTTCGAGGATGAGGCCGCCGAGGCCACCAGTGGCCTCACGCTGCATCTTCAGCGCGATGTCCTCCTTCTTAAGAAGGGCCGCCCTCGAGGACCGCGAGAATCCCGCGTTCGGCGGCTTGTGCACAGCGACCGACGGCGACGGGTCACACCGCGCCTTTCTCTTTACCCCTCCCCCCTCAGGTGTTCCTTCTCAGTTGCCCCACCCTGGACGACTTCGACTTTGTCGAGGCATACGACTCGGTGTCGGAATGCCTCATTTCGCAGTGTTTATAGCGGTCAAACTAATTCGGCGATTCCCGTACGTACTCGGACGTACTCGGACGCACTCGGATGCCGCCTACCGAGACGACCGGCTGGCGGCGCTTCGGCCGCGCCTCGATGACAGCCGGGTTCGCGCGGACGCCACCACGGAAAATACAATGTAATTGGTAACACGCACTTCACTAACACGTTTAATTCACCAGATGTCTCTGCGTCGATACGCAGGAGCACACAAAAGGAGACCTCGTGCCCTCGACCCGCGCAGGATCCCCTCTATCGGGCACTCCGTCACCCCCGATATGTGGCGGGCGAGAGGCCGGCGAAAAAATCGACGGACTTCGACTCGCCGCGGTCCGATTCCACCGAGAACACTCACGCACCCGCCTCTAATTGTAAAAAACACCGCCAACCAACACGGGTCACAATGCGCGAAGCACCTCCTCAAATGTCACAATAATAGCGTTGACCGACGACACATCACGTGTGCATCCGTCAAGCGCCACCAGAGGACCATCATGTGAGAGTGAACCTGCCAGAGCTGCGGTAGTCGTGTGAGGAGCGGGTGTGGAATCGATGTGTGTGAGGGAACGCAAGAGTGAATATGGTGTGTGTGTATGGCTGAAAGGGGATTTCGGAGAATTGTATGTAGTGTCAATGTACTGCCGATACGGTCAAAACATTAATCCGTACTTGGCGTACATGGAGAGAGGGTCAGAGTTTGTAAGGGGTAATCATGTGATACTCGGTATGGATGCGAATGCGACCTCCCCCTTGTGGTTTAGTAAGGGTGGTGGTCGCAATACTGTGAATGAAATGCGTGGGAGAGTGATAGAAGAATGGATCTTGGAGAAAGGAATGGCCGCTTTGAATGAACCGGGTGAATATTATACGTTTCTGGGGATGAATGGTCATCATAATGCATCATCATAATGTGATCCTTATAGGTATGATTACGGAAGTGCGTGATGAGAATGTCTCTAATGAGTGTAACAGGTTGGTGAGCAAGGGCGTATGTTGGGAGGAATATGTGAATGGCTTGAAGAGTGTGCGATGCAGTGCGGCATGTATGTGCTGGATGAGAACAACGTGGAACGGATGGTTGATACGGTGTTGAAGTGGGTCCAGGAGGTGAATGGTAGGGGAATGAGAGAGAGCAAACGCTGGAGTGATAGGAAGATTGTGTGGTGGACGAGTGAATTGGAGCGGTTGAAAAAGTGGGTGCGTAAATGCAGAGGGGTGCATCAGAGTGCGAGGAAGTAAGCAAGCAAACATGCGAGTGTAAGACTGACGCAGCATAAAACACTGCTGAGTGAATATAAGAGTGAGTTGAGGAGGATGAAGGAGGCGAACTGAAAGCAGTTCGTCAGCGAGTCTGCTAACTAGGATTCATGGGGTCCCGTGTATAGATTGTGTCGGGGTAAGACTGGGAGAGAGCGACTGTGTGAGCTGAATGTTGACGGTGTGACTTATTCCACGTGGAGTGATTGTGCTAAAATATTCATAGTACGATTCTTCCCAGCTGCGAGTGTGACTGATAATGCCGTTGAACGTATAAGTGTAAGCGAGGTGAGTGACGGTAAATGTTTCAAATGGGAAGAAGTCAATGAGGCTGTAAAGACGGCGAGATTGGGAAAGGCACCTGTCCTGGATGGAGTGACTGTCGAGATGATGCGTGCGATTTGGGCGGCCATTCCAGGGGGGCTGATGAGATTGTATGATGCGTGTTTGCAGACAGGGTGTTTCCCTGTAGCATGGAAGAGAGCGTGCGTGGTTGTTCTGCCGAAGTCCTCGGACAGTCCGCGATCGGACCCCTCGTCCTATAGACCAATAAGTCTGCTGTCCGTGCTGGGCAAAACGCTGGAGAGAATGATGGTGAGTAGAGTTGAACGTAGAGTGAATGCGAGTACGAATGATGCTCAGCATGGATTCCGAGGGAGTCGATCGACGGAGAGTGCATGGTTACGCGTGAAAGAATTTGTCAGCCAGAGTGAAACGAAGTGTGTCTTGGGTGTATTTGTTGATTTCAAGGGAGTGTTCGACAACCTCGAGTGGAAGTGTGTGCTGGAAAGGCTGAGTGAAGTTGGCTGCCAGGGAATGGTTCTGTGAAACAGTTATTTCCTGGACAGAACGGCATGTATGGTGGGAGAGAATGAGGTTGCGTGGAGGAACGTCGAACGCGGCTGTCCACAGGGGTTCATCTGTGGTCCATTCATTTGGAACCTCATAATGGACAAACTCCTGTGGTAGCTGGGTGATTGTGGGTGTAAGCGTGTGGCGTACGCTGATGATTTTTTGTTACTTGTGGACGGGCATAACCGAATGGAAGTGGAGCGAAAGGGTTCAGAGTGGATGAAAATTGTATGTGACTGGGGTGAATCTGTGGGGGTGTGAGTGTGTCCGAACGCAAGACTATGATGATGTTGATGAAAGGAATTATGGCTGTGAGTAGGAGAACGTGTGTGAGAATGAATGGTAGGCTTATAAAATATGTGGAGCGTGTGAAATACCTGTGTGTATGGGTGAGTGAGAGGATGCACTTTAGGGTGCATGTTGAGTGTTTGAGAAGGAATGTAATGAATGTTGTTGGTCAAATGAGGCGTGTGTTAAAGTGTGAATGGGGGATGCGCTAGAGAGCTGTAAGAATGATATATAAGGGATTGCTTCTAGCGTGTGTGACGTATGGATCGAGTATATGGTACGACGTAATGGAATGTGGGTATATGAGAGAGTGTATGAATAGGTGTCAAAGAATGGTTCTGTATGCATGATTGAATGTATGTAAGACTGTGTCAACTGAGTGCATGCAGGTTCTGATGGGTGTACCACCTTGGGACCTAGAGCGTGTAAGGAGAGGAGTGCTGTGGTGCGTGAAAAACGGTGTCAGGCTAAGTGCGAATGAACTGGTGACGAATGACGATCTCCGTGAAAGAACGATGGATGAAGGCGTGGAATTAGTGAACGACAGAGTGTATGAGCGATGGCAAGACAGGTGGGATGCATGCGTCAAAGCGAGAGTTACGTATGAGTATATTAAGGATGTAAATAAGGATGCAAAATGTGTATACGTGTTTTTTGTTGACTGGCCATGGAAGTATGGATGCGATTTTGTGTAAGCGTGGATTGAGTGAATCGGAGAACTGTGTCTGTGGAGCGGCGCGAGAGGATTGGGTGCATGTATTGGCTGAATGCTCGTTGTATGATGACCTCCGTGACCTCAGTGGATGTGGTGTGATCGTGAATGTGGATGGTAGCGTGAATGTGAGTGGTGTGTTAGAATGCAAGGACAAGTATGAATATTTCTGTAAGTTTGCGACGAGTGTGTTTACAAGAAGGATAGTGAGTGTGTGTGTGTAGCGCGAATGAGGGGTGCAGGTGGGAGGTGTCGTCCTCGGATGACATGTTCCTTGGGGATTGATTTTCCCACGCTTCCGAGTTGGCCCTAATCAGGTCGAGATTTGGAAGGATCTCAATGGGTAGTGGGTAAATCCCACGACGAGTATTACCAGTATGACTTCGAACACTGGTACCGCGGGGGCTGACAAGTGAGCCCACGGAGGTGGTTTTCCCTCTCTGTCGTCGACCAATGATTGGACTCGCGGGGGTAGTGATATAGCCTACATCGCAGGCTAGAGGTACTGGATTGCCTCGGCGGGTGAGCTGCATCATCCCAACTCGGGAGCTGGCCTGCAGGGCCAGAAGGGATGTTAGACACGTCCCGCCCTCACCGAGGGTGACCTGGAGAGCTTGCACTCCCGGGTTGACACAGTATATCCTGTGAAGATTTTCCAGGGAGCGCGCAGGTTGAGCGTATTTCAACCCCTCGCCCATGGGGGCCGTGTGGATACGGTCTTGGACCAGGTAGCGCACGTAAAATCAAATAGACGTAATGTACCTATATACTTTCTAGCAAAACCACTGCCAAGGGAACGGGCTTGGAAACATTAGTGGGGAAAGAAGACCCTGTTGAGCTTGACTCTAGGCTGGCATTGTAAGGAGACATGAGAGGTGTAGCATAAGTGGGAGATGGTAACATCGCCGGTGAAATATCACTACTTCCATCGTTTCTTTACTCACTCGACTAGGAGGAGCGCGTGCCCGGTATTCCGACCCGGTTGTCACGGTGTTCTAGAACCAAGCGTGTAAGAGTGGTGTGATCAAGGAGATTCCTGCAAAATAGTACTTTTTAAAGGAAGAATTAGACTGTTGTAGAAAACCACTGTTGATACTATATTCCGCGATTCTAATGGAAGATATAAGGTACGTTTGCCTTTTACTCAACGTAAGAAGCGCATTGGTGAATCTCGTATTGAAATGATTTTATTCTTCAGAGTCCAAGTTTCAACGAAATCCTAGTTTTATGGAGTATTATGAACAGTTTTTGTAAGAATACATCACATCAGGACATATGACACAGGTCAGTAAGGATTGAGACGGCAAGGGTTTCTATCTACCGTATCACGCGATTATAAAGGAGTCGAGTATGGCCTTTTTCCACTTCGGCCTCATGTTTTTGTATTGACGGCAGATATCGAGAAAATGGTCAGGCAGATTAACGTACACCATAATGACAGAGCATTTTAAACAATTTTATGGCGCGATTCCATAGACGATGCAATTGAAATCTTTGAACCGAATACGGTAACTCACATAACCGCTTGCGCCCCATTTCAAACTGTACGATGTTTGAATCAGCTTGCGCAGAACGAATACGATAAGTACCCTTACGCAGCATGTATCTTCAAAAGAGGTTTTTATGTAGACAATTACGTTTTGCTAACAATTGAAGAAATAAAATCAATAGCAAGGGTGAACTAACGCAGCAAGCGAATCAGAATGTTCACATAGTAATAATAAAAGAAATTCGATGAGATATCTTTGCGTTAGAAATAGAATGCATAAAACGAAAAATTTAATTACCGAAGAGAAGCAAACCGCTAAATTAAAATCCTTATATAAATTTAGGAGGCACATTGTGAGTTGGTTGTAGGTTAAAACATGTGTCAATCAATAGTAACATCCGATGTTACTACCACGTAATCATCACATTAGTGATTTAATGATTCCATCCGAACTGATTTTATAATTGAAGTTGAAGCAGTGTCAATCCCTGTCCCTTACTGCATTCTTCCGATAATCCCAACGATCTCACTGCATTGTCCCCTAACTATTTCTTAATATGCGATTCACCGACTCAATTATTGTCTTCCGCTCGCTGGAAGTCCCACGGCACGGCACAGGGGCAAAGAGGGATCGGGACGCCCATCCCCACCCGAGCCGCACGTTCTGAACCTTAGCCACGCACTCTGCCATAGTAGCAGGAATAGTTATCAATTGCGTCCCTATCTCAATATGCATATAAATATAAAATTTGGAGACTATAAACTACTGACGTTTTGTTTATGCTTATGTTTAATGCATAAAGTGCCCGTTCTATCTCGTAAGATTTATCTAGTATGAAAAAGGATATTATGCAATATTAAGGGGCCATTCTACTGTGACGGCCCGAAATCAAGACGATATTTGGGAATTTTTTGTGGGTAAACTATACAACATATTATTTTGCAGCTTAGGATATTTGTTTATTATAACCTTAAGTTTATTTAAAAAATTTTGCGAGCCAGGAGGGCATATATATGTAAAAGTGGAGAACGTTTTTTGTGACATTGTAAAACAAACAGCCTTCTATGACTGCCACGATTCTAGCTGTTGTAGTGATTTGAAAACAGAAAATAATCAAGATTCTTAACCTATATGAGTGTGGCCATCGTCGGTACCAAAATGGTTTGAAAATATTGAACAGAAAAACGATGGCGCTGGTCTAATGAAAAATTTTTAAATTTTGGTAAAAAAATCGGAATATTTTACATTCCCAAAATTCGAAAAAAATTCCAATCGGAGTAATTCTGGTAGGGCCGAGAACGACACATCTAATGAACACATCTGCCAAGCGGGAAGTGAATCGGTCAATCCGTTACGGAGCTATCGTGGCAGCCATTTCCAAAAATGTGGTTTTGAGAAAAACGCGTTTAAAGTTTCAAGTACTGTTTAGGTGTATATAGAAAGTTTTGATCATACTTATAAGCTAATTAGCTATCCCGGTGCCGTACAGTACACCTTCCTTCTCTTCCTAGAATTCCTATAGTGTTGATGCTGCAATTCTACGAGCTGTCCGAGCCTCTTTCGACGCCTATTGGCTTTTTATCGCTCCGTGCCTTTTGCGGATGTGATCACGATTATCAGCGAAAGTTTTGTTTATTCGGCCAATTACGATTCCCATACAGAGTTCTTCATATTTTCAATCGAATCGGTGTTTCGTAAAATGGCTAATCCATAATATGTGGTCAAATTGTTGATATCTGCTATCCTCCCGGATCCTTTCCCTCCTATACCCTTATTCTTTTTCCTCACACTTCTCAATCAAGTTCAAAACCTTTTCTTCGCGTGTAGAACACATTCAAGCTTCTTCACTGTCATATTATCGTGAGGATTCAAATCTATAATAGAATTCCGGGCTTGCCGGGATAAGCCGACCGCTCAGCTAGCTCCGCGCGGCAGAACGGCGCTTTGTTTGAAGGCACATAACATCGTTAATTTCTCGAATTCTGTTAAATCCCTTGGGAACAAATTTTTAACATGTTAAGGTATAAGAAAATGCAAAAAAAAATTCGATTTTTTCAGTCCGTCACAGTAGAATGGCCCCTTAAACATCTCTTTTTCTGCCTTGCGACTCGATTTCCTCGAGCGACAAACGCCAGGGCCATGTTGATGTTCACCGAATCCGCCGTTAAACATTGCTCGATTATCGTTGCGTTTAATAATGTACAAATCAGAGGTCGCGAATCCAGGGGCGTCGCTATGCGCGATATCGCCCGAACCTCTTTCCGAAATGTACCTTTTTTAACACTTATAATTGATGTAGTTAATTGTATAATATACATTCCTATTTCTTATATATTTAAATTTTGCATATATAATTATAAATATTCCCTAAATAAAATTGTATATGGTTTATGTTTTGTTTAAATTCGTGCCGTTAAGGCAATAACCACCTCGGTTATCGTTTCGTGTACCTTGCCACCGAGTGACGGTGAGCAAAGCAAAAAGTAATAAACCAGCGACCTCGGGATGCGCCGGTTGCGATTTTGAATCAAAGTCACAGAGCGCATCTATCCATAGGTCTCATCAGAGAGAAAGAGAAACAACAGAGGAGAGAAACAGAAGACGTTATTTCATCATTCGGCGTTATAAACATCTTTAAAACTTAGTTAAAAAATTTACTTTAAACCAATTTAGGTCGGCCGGTTTGATGGAAAGCTTTGTTGTAAATAACAATAGTCAGTAACTTAAGGATAGATTTATTTTATTCTAATTCCAATTTGTGGAGGGGGAATAGCCTTGGAGTTTACAGGGGGTGTAGCCTTTCCTCCTCTTAGTCGCCGGGGCCGGAGATCGTCTCGGCGGTCTGCAGATCAGAAATTAGACGGCTGACTAGTGGCTGTAAGTGGCGTTTATGCACTATAGCCGAATATCCCAACTCAGCCGATCCGTGTGCCGATTCAGTGGGATGGGCGGCTCCTCCGCGATCGCAGGAAGCGGTGTGGACTGTATGTTTATTCGACAGAGAACGTCAACTGCCGTCTCTGCCAATGATTGACGACACCAGTCGAAGTTAGTCGAACTTGCTTGTCGTCCTGGGTTTTTGCCGACTGTAACTGGCACCAGAGAGTGGAGGTCCTAAAGCGCCTAATCTCTATGTACTTTCTTCAGCGGGGTGGACCCTTGCCTGCTCTTATTCCTCTATGGCCGTACCGCTTTAGTAGCTATGCCACGAAGACGTGAATAGACCAAGAGGTTCCTGTGCGACTCACAAGGAACGATTGGTGTCTTCTTAAACGCCCTCGCTGTGGAGCACCAGCGAGTAGAGGCCGGCAGCTGTCAAAAACTGCTCAATAAAGGCTGACCGGTGTGGTACACCGCGAGCACTTAAGGACACTGTGCAGTTCCTTTGCGTTGAGCAAGGAATGACCAATGCCTCCTTAAGCGTTCTCGCGCGCAAGGGGCTTCGAGGAATTAATCGTGGACTTTGGTCCGTCAATACGGAGTCCTCCGACTCCTCTAAGTGTATCACTTAGGAGAAAGATTGATGCAATCTTCGCATAAGGTGTGGAGCTCAACAAGAGTTTCCACTGATTTTTAGTGAACTTCTTCGGCTCTTTGATGGTGCTGCGGATAACCCGTCGTCAAACCTCACGAGTTCAAAGAAATCTTTATTCTATTAACAAACACCATTGTTACAAGGTTGAGGAGAGACCTCGATCTCATTGTCACTCGCTCGGTTGCCAGAAACAGACTGAACGCGATTGGCATGTTGGCTGGCACGTTTGCGTTCATGTTGAAAATTGCCGTCAGGCGGCGTTATATTTATAAGATGGCGAATGATGACATAGACATCTTTGTTTGGAATTGGTCATCTAAGAACGAAAGTAACTTCTTCGGCTGTTATATATACCATAATAGAGAAGACAATTGTATGTTTTAAATAATCAGTAAACGGCATTCCTCACTTTATAATGATGTTTTGAATCAATAAGGGTAAGTAATTAATGAGATTTACATATAATGGTACATATATTAAACAATAGCAATAAGAGGCATAAATAATATATTTTTATTATTTGTTTTGAAACGTTTAAAATAATCAACCACATTTAATGATTGGTGTTCATATTGGTGATCTTAAACTTAATTTAATAGTGTTATTGTGTAATATTTTATTTTACACTTATAATAAATATCTGTTAATATTCATGAATGGGCTGGGATTCCTAAATTGTAATGCACCGAAGATTGTTTTAATCATAAAGAAACCAAAATACAGCTGTTCGAAAACATGGGACAAAGCATTAACAATGTTATTTCTAACCTCTATAATATTTACAGAATTTGTTTAATGTCTTTTATGCTGCCAACATTAAAAAGTGATTCCAACTTATTGTTAGTAATGATGGTAATATATTTAACCTTTATAACCATGAAGCAGACTTGGTTTTGCAATATACTGAGATTTAAAGCTTTGAGTTTATTCAAGTGATACGATATGAATAGGTACACCCAATATTACAACAAGAGGTAGATCTTTATCAATTAAGGTGTAGTTGACATTTTATCTTTAATTTGTCTCAGTTAAGGAAACATTATTTGACTTTTACGTAAGATAGCATAGAACTTTGAAATGTATAAATTTTTAAGTAGAGTTCAAGAAATACAAGTTGTGGGAAAGACATAATCTGAGATAAATGTACCTAATATGGTCTACCAAACAGTTCATGATTAATTCATATCCCTATACACATGTATGGAAACATTTGTTTAAAAACGGAACGGTTGAGCACCGCGAAATTCGCCGGTAATTTTTGTCGGTTGTTCCCGTTTGCGATGTCACCGTGCATCGGTAGGCATCGCAAAAACCGTTGACGAAGACGACCTAGGCTCGCCTGTTTTTCAATGTACTCGCCACGCACCGCCCGGTGCGTGAGTCATTGGAAAACAAAATAGGTGATGGGCTAGGTCGCACGTGCCGCGGCTAGAAAGCAAAACAGAGAGAAACAGGAAAGGGAAAGAGAAAAGAATATGAGACTCGTCAGCGCCTCTTATCGGCGCTGAAATTAACAAAAATGCGCGTTCGTCGGGGGAAGCCGACGAACGGCACAGTTTATCACAGGACCTCGAGCGAGCGACTTCGGCGATCCAGGTCGTGCCGCATAACGAGAAGTATCCTGTTGAAGAAGCGTAGCGCGAGTAACCGGAGTCTCCACGTGGCCAACGTGGGTCGACTTCCTTCGCGCTTCAACTGTCCTTTGAAGCAATTCTAGGAATTTCCAGCTTTGCTTCGGCCGAAGAAACCAGGCTTTAGCGTCCTGCTTCTCGGCCCTCTCGTCGATTGCAGGGAAGGGTGCTCTGTGAATCAGGTCCAAGACAGAAGAACATAGTTCTTGACTGCTCACTGATTCACAGCGTCAGTCGCCTACCGCTTTCGTCACCCTCATCTGCCGCTGGACTAGCCGTGCTCTCCCGTGAGACCGTTTCCAAAGACAGGAGAGGATCCAAGCGGTCTGCAGGATCCTCTTGACTGCTCACGCGCTCACGGTGCATTCACACCGGGCGTCCGCACCCATTGAGGTTGTGTAGGTGAGGGAATTCAAGGCCGAATCGAGTGCACCAAGGGAGGAGCCTTACAACCTCCACCCTTTGGGGCCGATTCTGGCATTATCTACAGACGTAGAGTAGACTCCTTTTTGGCTTGTCGCTCTCGTCTACAAATTTACAGTCCACTTCGCCGCACAGGCAAAAGGCAGTTGTCACCACGGGCCGACGGCAATCGTGCGTGACGTAATTCGGCCAGCTGATCGTACACGGAGCCCGTGACGTCAGAACTGTAGCGAGCGTTTTTGTTCCAGAGCCATCGAGGAAGCCGCCGGGAGAAGGGACGGAGCAGAGCGGCCAGACCGGACTGCCGAGCCACCTCTCCCCCCTTTTTTTTCTCTCTCGCTCCTGAATAGTTTTGTAACAATATACGGCCGCTCGCTGCACGAGCGGCGAAAATAATAATTTTGTGTACTATTCTTAACCTCTTCCTCTATCCGAGCTGTTTGGAGTCCGGGAATCCGGACGATAATTTAATTTACGTATACTCCAAACACATTAATTTGAGTTTTTGAACTTATTTGTACATGTGTTCTTAGTGTTTTCCAATATATAAAATATTTTTATAAACTTTTTAATTAGAATTATGTTTAAAGAATGTTAGTATAAAAATATAGTACTTCTTAACAGTATTTTATTGTTCTAGATGATCATATTTGTATGTTGGAGAAGATTCTGTTCAGCAGCTCTGTAAATTTGGAACAAAATCTCAAATCATAATTTTTTGCAAGCATTGTTTTGAAACTAATTGCTATGGTATATACAAATTGTATCATAATTTTCTGTATTAGAAGAGTCAATATTTCTGATATTTTAGGTTGTTTTTAGGATCAAATTCTTCTGTACAGCTTTACATTTTTTTTTGTTTTTGGCAAATAATCTTTTTGGGGAAGTTTTTTTTCTGATGCGATATTTGTATGCTTTCTCTGAAATGGCTTTTTAGGGTGATTATAAAAGGTTACGAAAATACATTGATGTTTAGAAGATTTTAATTTAGCTGATACGTATTAGATCCACCTGTAGCTGAAAACCAATTTGTCATCTTACATCGTTAGCAAATGAAATACATATATTACATTTAAATTTGCTATGTAAAATTTTTAATAAAATAAGATAGAAGTCTTATGATTGTATTAGTAAAATTATAATAAAACTTGAGAACATTTAATTATGGTGTATAAAGTATAAATATACAGAATGAATGGAATGTACAAATAATTTTGATGGTTTTGATACTAATATCAGATTAATCCTTTTTGGGCACGAATAATAAGATTTAACAGTATGCTGGCTTTTCATAATATCTACAAATTTTTTCCTTGTATCCCATTTGGTGGTGTTATTCAGTTTGCAAATTTTATCTTTTTACATTTCTTTTGAAGTTGTTCCATAATTTCCGAGTCTTTTTCAATTAAGCATAAAGCCTTCTTTTGGATTTATATGAGTACTCTGTGTAGGAGTTCCTGTTGTGATGAGACGTATTATATTTCCATCCTTTTCAACAATTTAGGTTGTGTGTTCAAGATTATTGCCTTTTGAAAAATAAAATTCATTCGGTAGGTGTAATTTAACTGCTCTTTGTTCAAGGTTTTACTCAAGAATACTAAGCCTGTCTTTATTTAAAATTCCATCAATATAAGTGGGATTTTCTATTTCATTTGCTGCCATGCATTCTCATATCGTTACTGTACAACCTTCTGATTTTACACATGGAATTGTATTTTTGGTTTATAAGGCTATATTGCACTTACTGCACCCAAATTATCTTAACCGAGAGTGCATAAGTTTTGACTTTAACCTTCTTGTGCTCGAGGTTTGGTTAATGTTCCGTCCGACGGAACAACAGCGGGAAGTTTTCCTTGGCATATTTACGACATGAGTGTGCCGGTAATGCTATTTTTGAGGACGAAGAAACCGTCGCGTATGTCTGCTTAATTTCAAACCCTCTTAACTTCCACAGAGATACAACAGTCTGAATTTCGAGTCAACCGTGTCTCCTCAATAGCCAAGCCCGTGTCGTAAATAAGGAACATTCAATAGGTCTGGCGCCCAGCCGATACCCGCGCTCGAGAGAGTACATGGGCACAGCAGAATTTCCCCTTCGTAGCTTAAACTCGAGAAATCTTCCCGTTCCGAGTAACTTACCCCACACTCGTTCTCGAAACGCGTGCTAAAGGCACAAGAACGGGGGTAGGCGGTATTCAGGGCGTACGTTGATTGGAGTCTGAATTTTTTAAATCCAACCAATCGGCGTATCGTCCTGAGATATGGAGAAGTGAACATTCGAACTCATCAATATAAAAATCGGGTCACTTCGGCACCGCGAGGCAATCGTTATAAAACACGTAAGAAATCAGTAAAAATCATAAAACATCGTCAGAAGTCAGCAAGCAACTAGTACTTATTCGTACGACGTTCAAATCATGTTTACACCACGCGTCTCAATCGAGAGACATCTCAACCAGGTTAAAGTAATTAATTTTACTTTAATCAACGTCCACGATCAACGTCGCGACCGAGCGTACATGGGCTTTACAACCCCATCAAATTCGCCAAGAATTGCGGTGACTTGGACGTAATAGTTAATTTTGAGCAGTTCCGTTATAGGAAAACTGTTAACCACACAGTATACTGAAATCAACAAACGTGGGATTGTTACATCTCATTTATCAGTATTCCTACTTTTGTTTACGTGTTCAATTAGCTTTTCTAACTCTATAGGTGCTATGTTTATTCTTAGTGTATTTTTTAACAAATTTGTTTGTTATCATAGATTCTTAAATTAATAATCTTATTTTATTTACTCACTTGTTTTGAAAATTTTCAAAATATTCAAGCTATGCATTGTGTTCTGCTAAAAACATTGATAATACCTAGTAAAGAATATTTATGTAAAATAAAGAACATTGAACGTTTAATCTATAAATCGGGCGCTGCAAATATAGTAGTAACGCAAAGAAAGACATCATTGCTCTCTGAAAATGTAAATATCCTAGTTCTTTTACATGAAAATAAATGATTAATAGATTAAGCGTTAAATATTTACTATTTTCATCTGTAACTTAGTAAAGCATGTGTCACAAATCATTTACGAACACCATAAATAGGTCTCGGTGATGTCTCAGTGTGTGACTTTCATTATTTGATCAGCTTTTGCATAGTGGTAGATATTATCGAGCTAAAATGAAGAATACCCGCGTTTGGGAATGGGCAGCTCGTAGTTCATAAGATATACGACGTTAAAGTAAGTTAATTACACAGGAAATGAGAAGGAGAAACTAGAAACAAGCGTGTGTAGTAACTCGGCAATAGTAGCAGTGCGAGTTCAAATTCTGCTGGGATATCTTTTTTTTAAATCTTTATTTACATTTTCTGTCTATATCTGGGTCCCGTAGACCCAGCTCAATCGTACTCGAGTGCAGATTTCCTTCGAGTATACCTTATCTTATCCATAATTTCTTCTATAAAGACAAGGTTTCTCACTCTAAATGCTATTATGCAGCCCTAAAGTGTCAAGCAGCTTCCGCTGTGCTTTACAGTTGATTGTAAATATTCTAATTCTAGTTCGCTATTAGGTTTTTATCCAAACCTTTCGTTTTTCGTCAGATACAAAAACATTAAATTTCGATTCATGTGAGAAATTAATATTTTTCCAAAAGGTATTTCTTTGATCTCAGTAGTCCTTCGGAGATGCTAATCCCCGTATTCCATTAGTTTTTCTAATGAAAGGATCTTTTCTCTGTTTTCGACCATGAAAATTTTCATTTCCCAATATTCTTCGCAAGCTTCAGTAGAAACCGTTTTATTGAACATTTCGTTATACATTGTAGTAAACTTATGTACTGATTCGGATATCTTAAGCACTTCGCATATCACAGTCTTTTTTTTTAAACGACTAAAATCTTTTGGCGTTGCAGTACGTTCATTATGTAACAAACTATAATTTGCTTTTATCCCTTTAATGATGAATTGGATAGCGAATTTATGTCTGCCAATTATTTTTGCTCTCCCAATATAACTTTCATCCTTTGGTATAATTTAAAAATAATTTATCGCTCTTCTAGTGTAGTCTCGGATTTCTTCCGACTCATTTCTGATTTTCGATATTGTTTTGACAAAATTTCGAAGCAATCATGTGAATGGTTTCTGATTTCTGATTATTGATTACAGATTACAATGTATTGTATTTTGTATTAATTACAATGTCGTGCAAGAGAACCAGATCGCTTCCTCTGACGACTACATGATTATTGGTTATGGTTGCTATGTTTATTTATAGTAATCAATTACGGTAATCATGAAAATATAATTGGTTCCCTGCCCAACTCTAGAAGAGGGTTGTGCATATCATGTTGGAATTTACTTTATCTTGTAACTGTATAGGCACTTATTTTCAGATAAGGTTTACATTTTCATTTGTATTATAATTTTAATGCTGAACCTGTTCGTAAATTGGCGCGCTACATACGTCGTAAATCGGCTGGTGCTTGTTTTGTCTTGGAGAGCCAGAATGGAACGGTTAATAATAGAAATGACTAGTGTATTTGTAGTTCTGCAGTGACCATCGCATGGAGAAAAGGTGTAATTTATAATAAAATAATAAAGTATAATAAATAATGTATAAATATAACAGACAATTATTTCAATAATACCAACATGGTTCCAGTCTGTGATTGTTCCGATTATTTTCATGCTGCTTATGTGCACTCTCGAGTTATAGAAGAGCATTTTGTGAAGTGCAAACATGTGTGGTGTAAATTATGCAAAATTGTTTAAAGCGAGAAAATCTTAGTGGCAAATGATGCAGCGTGTATCAGAAGTGTAAAAAATGCAAATTAGTAACAGACAAATGTGTAAGTATATCCCATGCGAGTAAATTTAAGTGAGGCCACATGTTGACTGTTGTGCGGCTCTTACGACCGCATGGTTTTCTACACAGAGATTTTTAAAGTTAAGTCACATGCCTGATTCGGATGATAAGCCGAAGTCAACGCCTCTTCAAATTATAAACAGAGGCAAGATAGATGAAGTGAAATTGAAAAATTATTCTATGGTTGAAGATTTTTTTGTAGAAATGGCCTGCATGAAGAAGCAAAACTGAGTCACCTGATTAAAGCGATACCCCCAAGTCACAGCTATATTGGATATTTCACCGACTTAGTCAAGTGAATATGTCAAGTCCAAGATAAAGGAGAGAAATCTGACAAAGTATGGCAGTGAAAGAAGAAGCAACATAAGCACTTTTAATGCAAAAACAAGAGGCGAGTGCTACAAATGTAGAGAGACTGGACACCTCCAAAGGAATTGCCGGAAACTGCAGCGAAATCATCAAGGCAGAGGAAGTCATCAGCAGGCCAGAGGAGCTCAAAGAAGCCTGAGCCAACGAGGATCATCGCGCGGATGGAGCCGAGTACGAGGGACTTCGCAGCGAGATCGAGGTCGAGAAAGGTCATTCGGATAACAACAAGACAACTTCAGCAAAGACACAGACGACGCTTGGACTGCAGAAGTGATAAAAGTGATTGATAGAGTAAACAATGGTTCATTTAAAGTTAGTGTAATTAAAGTGAAAGTGAACAGAGTGAAAAAAATGAGTGTGAGAATGAGAATGCAGTTGAATGGTTATTAGATAGCGGATATACTGATCATATTGTGAATAGTGATATGTATTTTTGTAATAGCGTAGTTTTAAATAATCCCGTAAGCGTTAAATTTCCAGATGGTAGATGCTTGAAAGCAACAAAAATAGGTACAGTAGAGACCACTTTTAAAAATTATTATGATGAAGCAAAAGTCACTCTAAATAATGTTTATTATGCAGAAGGCATAAATAGAAATTTATTAAGCTTTTCCAAAATAACAGAAAGAAGCACAATAGTAGCTAGAGAGGATAATGCTAAGATTTATAATCAATATCGAAAATTAGTAGCAGTTGCTAATAAAATTGATGTACTGTATATTATAAAAAGTTTTATTTGAAAAAATACAAAAAAAGATTTAGAAATAAACATAGTTAACATAACTGCAAAAGAAAAGTGGTATCGAGCCTCTGGTCACGTAAATTTTCAATATTTGAATAAAATTGTAAAGTATAAATTGGTTGATGGTATGCCAGAGAATTTAGAGAATGAATTTCTTACATGTGCTAACTGTATGCAAAGCAAAATGTCAAAAGTACCATTCGAAAGTAATAGATCTCAAACAAATAAAATTCTAGAGGTAGTTCACACTGATTTAAATGATCCCCATCGAACCGCCGGTTATGGCGGTGCGAAATATTTTTAACTTTCACAGATGATTATAGCAAGTGTAGTGAGATTTACTATGTATAAAGTAAAGCTGAAACGGCAAGCTGTTTTATTGAGTTTTCCAATTCAGTTGAAAATGCATTTGACTAAAGAATTAAAAAATTATGATGCGACAATAGAAAAGAATACTTAAACAAAGACATTTTTAATTTTTCAAAAGAGAATGGTATACAAATTTTGCCATGCCCTCCGTATGTAGACGAATTGAATGGAGTGGCGGAAAGATTTAATAGATCGGCAATGAACAGGGGTAGATATTTACTTCGAGAAGCTAAAATTGATGATAGATATTGGCCTGAAATCATGAAGACAGTTGCTTATCTAAAAAATAGAACAATAGCAAATACTAGAGAAAATAAAACTCCTTATGAGATAGTTTTTGGCCGGAAACATAATGTTAAACACTTGAAAATTTGTGGTAGTCGAGTTTTTGTTAAAATTTCAGATGAGATAAGAAAAAGCAAAAGGTATGATAAAGCAAATCTTGGTGTACTCGTTGGATATGAGGATAATTGTTATAGAGTACTGGTAAATAACAGAATAATAAATGCGAGACATGTTAAAGTTATAGAAAATAGTTCAAAATTAATATGTCGAGAGAAGGACAATGAAAACGATGATTATAATACAGTAAATTTGACGTTACACAAAAGTAAGGACAACTATAAATCTGAAAACGAAAATGATGAAATGGAAAATGAGATCGTAAATGATCCAAATAAAAGTAGACAAACTTCAGATGACGACGAAATCTTTGTCGAAGCCATGTCTTCAGCACCTAAACGAAATAAAACACAAACAGTAAGAAGAAGCTCTACCAGAATAAAAAAAGGCGATAGAACGATATGGAAATCCGACAACAAATTTTATTTACGTGAATTATGTTAACGCAAATGTACCGAATACATTTGAGGAGGCGATAAATTCAGAAGAGTCCGAAAATTGGAAAAGGGCTATGAATAAAGAAATACAAAGTTTAAAAAAGAATGAAACATGGATTGTTGTAGATAAGCCTAGAGATAAAAAGATAATCGATGTTAAGTGGATTTATAAAAAGAAAGACGAAAATACATATAAAGCTAGGTTAGCAGTTAGAAGTTTTCAACGGAAGGAATAACTTGAAAATGTATATTCGCCAGTAGGATGAATGCAAACTTTGAAGATACTGTTGAGTTACTGTCGTATAAATAATCTATATATTGAACAAATGGACGTAGAAACAGCGTTTTTAAATGATGAAGTTATATCCGAAGTTTATACGAATGAACCAAAAGGTTTTAAAACTGGACAGAATAAAGTGTGTAAGTTGCAAAAAGCTCTATACAATCTACGTGAAAGTCCAAGAGCATGGTATAATTGTTTTAACCAATATATTGAAAAGTTAAATTTTGTAAGAAGTAATTACGACTATTGTTTATATGTAAATAACGCGAGCAAAAATTCTATATATGTTTTAGTTTTCTGAGATGATTTATTGACTTGTTCCAAAGATAAGTACAAAATTGAAGAAATTAAAGCTAGTTCGATGAAAAGATTTTGTATGAAAGATCTAGGAAAAGTTAGTAGTTATATAGATATAAATATAGATTATGATTAAAACAGAAAAATAATGAAGCTAAGTCAAACAAAATATATTAAATCTTTGTCTGCGAAATAAAAACCTTGAAGATGCGAAGTTATACGATGCTCCAATAGATAAAAATTTAAAGCTAGAGCAATAAAATGAAATAGACGAAAGGATAAAATATCGAAATTTGATAGGTGAACTGTTATATATAAGTATATGCACAAGACCTGATATCACATATAATGTAAATTCTCTAAGTAGATTTCAAAGTTGCTACAATTCGACACATTTCAAGTATGCACTAAGAGTTCTGAAATACCTGTATAAAACAAAAGTTTTGAAATTAATGTATACAGATAAAAATGAAATTAATGATAAGTTAAATTGTATGGTAGATTCTGACTATACTGGTGACAACATTGATCGAAAGTCAACTGCTGGCTATGTAATAAGTTTATACGGTAATGTAATTTATTGCAAAACTTGTAAACAAAATAATGACACGAAATGTTCAACTTTTGCGGAATACACTGTTATGTCAGAAGCAGTGACAGAAGTTTTATTTATGAAAAATTTGCTCAATGCAACGTTTAATTTAAAGTTAGATAAACCGATAAAGATATACGAAGATAACTCAGGTGCAATATCGATAGCCAAGTTCGGTAATTATACTAAAAACTCAAAGCACATTGAAGTGCAATATTACTATGTTAATGAAAACTATGAGAATGAAGTAATTTATCTTGTAAAAACTGATTCAAATGTAGCTGTTATACTAACGAAGAGGTTAGACAAAATGAAATTTTCAAAAATTTGGGACGCACTGAATTTGACATAATAAGATATTCATGACTAGTTGTAAGTTGAATAAAATTTTAAATGAAACGTTAGTAAATAAATAGATGAATAAGTGTGCATTAATTGAAGAGCTGTAGTACATTATTAAGTAAAGAGGTAAGGTAATATAAGGAAAAAATATTGTAACATGATCCTGAAAATTCAAGGAGGCGTGTTGTAGTTAATGTATTCTTCGGCATCATGATGGAATAATGATTGTTTAAAATTGGCGCGCTACATACGTCGAAAATCGACTAGTGCTTGTTTCGTCGCGGAGCGTCAGAATAGAACGGTTAATAAAACAAATGACTAGTGTGTTCGTAGTTCCGCAGCGAGCGTCGCATGGAGAAAAGATATAATTTAGAATAAGATTATAAAGTATAATTAATAATGTATAAATATAATAAACAATTATTTCAATAATTCCAACAGTTATTATTTTATTCACATCTCTTTTTGTTCGCGATGTGATACGATACATCAGAATTTATATATCAATCTTTGCGTGATATTTCTGGTATTTTTATTTTATTGGTTTGTGGATATCAATTACGCTTTTCTGTCAGTAGCGTTCGTTAATTGTATGCCTCTTGTAACTCAAGGTCGGGTGTTGGCATACACACACGCACGCGGAATTAACGTTGTATGAGGTAGTTGTAGATGAGAAAAAGGTGTGCGTGATTATGTCTCCTGGTGGTGTTACCTGCTTCGTGTACGTTTCTGATCTGACCCTTTTCGTTGCCAATGGAGACCATGACTTTTCCGGGTCAGTAAAAAATTCGCTGATTGGCCTTCCTGAGTTTGGAAATAATACCAATCAGCGATTTGGGATTTGTTAAACACTCTTCTCTTTAGGCCTCTGGGATGGGATGTTACAATGGTGGTTGCGAGTACGATGATGGCTAGCAACAACGGGAAGTTCCTCCCGGTTCTTACCAACGGTATTTCGACCGTCACAATACACATCAGAATGACTCTTCGGAGATCTCCTTTTTACGACACGTCTTTGGATATAGAGGACGAGAAGAAGTGAAATATTAAAAACTTCAAATTAATATCAGCACTGTCTGTATCGAATTATTAAATCAGTAATGTGATGATTATGTGGTAGTAACATCAGATGTTTCTGTGCATAATTGTTTGGCACATGTTTTAACCTACAACCAACTCGCAATGTGGCTCCTAAATTTATAAAAGGATTTAAATTTAACGATTTGTGTTTAAAGTTTCCGAACTACCAGGATGTAAACAGAGCGGATGAGGAAGAGGGTTCTGAAGTAGGAGTGCAATGAATGTATATTTTCGCCGCTTGTCTGGCGAGCGGCTCTATATTGTTGCAGAAGAAAAGCTAGTCGCAAGAAAACTGTCTGGCTGACGCGGCTTGCCGCTCGGGTTCCGTCCTTCACCCGGCTGTATCCGCGGTGATCCTGAAACAAAAATCGCTCGCTTGAGTTCTGACGTCACGGGTTCCGCGGACGATCAGCTGGCAGGGTTACGTCACACGATCGCCGCTGGTTCGTTATGACAACTGTTTTCCTGCCTTCGCGGCGAGCGAAGTGGGCTGTATATTTTCTGGACAAGAGAGACAAACAAAAAGGAGACCACTCTACGTCCTGTATGCTACCGGAATCGACCCCAAAATGGTGGAAGTTGTAAGTCTCCTCCCTTGGTGCACACGATTCGGGCTTGGAATCCCTCACCGACGCAACCACAGTGATTGCTGACGCCTTGTGAGAAAACACCGTGAGCGCGTGAGCAGTTAAGAGAATCCTGCAATCTGCTTGGATCCTCTCCTGTCTTTGTAATCAGTCTCACGGGAGAGCACGGCTAGTTCGGCGGCAGTCAAGCGCGACAAAAGCCGTAGACGACGACACTGCGAAGCAGTGAGCAGCCAAGAATTATATTCTTCTGTCTTATACCTGATTCATAGAGCACCCTTCTCTTCAATCGACGATAGAGCCGAGAAACGGAGTGGAATTGCTGGCTTCTCGGCTGAAGCAAACTTGGGGAAAAACCTAAATTTGCTATAAATTACAGCGAAGTGCGAAGGGAGTTGACCCACGTAGGCAACGAAGAGGCTCCGGTTACTCGCGGTATGCTTCTGGAAGGGGATAGCTCTCGGTGGGCGGCTCGACTTGAATCGCTGAGGTCGTTCGCTCGAAGTCCTCGAATGCACTTAGCCATTCGTCTACTTCCACCTACGATTGCGCCTTTTTCGTTAATTTCAGTGCCGATAAGAGGCGCTGACGAGTCTCATATTCTTTTCTCTTTCCCTTTCCTGTTTCTCTCTGCCTTTCAATCTAGCCGCAGCACGTGCGACCTAGCCCATCACCTATTTTGTCTTCCAATGATTCAAACATTCAGGACGGTGCGTGGCAACTACACTGAAAAACAGGCGAGCCTAGGTCGTCTTCGTCAACGGTCTATTGCGATGCCTACCGGTGAACGGTGACTTCGCAAACGGGAACAACCGCCAAAAACTGACGGCGAATTTCGCGGTGCTCAACCGTTCCGTTTTTAAACGTTATGCGAACGCCAAAATATCGACGAGAAAGACGGCTTACGCGTAAGAGGCTCGCCCTCCCGTTCGTCTTCTCAGTTGATAGAATGAAAGTCATCAGGCAAGTGACTATAAAATAACCTGTCGGAAAAGAGGCACCCTCTGGGCTCGGTGATCTTTTGTCCTCTGTCTCTCTCAATTTCGGGTTGTAAGACGGCATAAGGCGATGATGCATCGAAGGGAAGTACAGAAATGAAAGAGCGCTTGCGTGAGGTCGTAAACAAAAGGACCCGCCGCTCTTTGGAATTATATAATTGTTGGCTGTGGATGTGATGTCGAAATAACTGAAAAACACACTATAACATATGATGTGTTTGCTGTCTATTCATGAACAAATGTCCAAATCAAACGAAAGTCACACATAATTAAAAGAAGAAAAGGGGCGCTTGCGTGAGGTCATAACCGAAGACCCGGCGCCTTACTTTTCTCTTTATATAATATGATATTAACGATATACACAGTATAAAATGGCGAATCGGCATCCAAATAACATAAATAAATGTGTATTATCGTACCGCGTACACGCATATATAAATGAATGTCACACATCCTTGGTTAGGGTGTATATGAGAATATCAGCGACCACATATTATAAATGAAATATAAAGAAACACAGGAAACGGTACTCCCCACGCTCATAAATAATACAAAGAATGAATGACGCCGAAATATGTCAAAATTCCTCTTGTCGGAGGGACATGGCAATGTTGATCAACGAGATCCGGTATGGCGAGTGCATATTTTCCAGTATATATTCTATACGGGAGGCGAAGAAGAGGGAAGGAATGGATTGTTACCTCATTGGAATCGAACCACGAAGCCGCCAGAAACATAAAGACTTCACGGCGTGACGCTTCATACCCATTGTGGGAACAATAAGAATTACCTCCTGAGCGGTTGCGCCCGAGGATATATGCGTGTCCAAAACGGATGGATCCCACACACGATGTGTTTGAATACGTGGGGATCATCGTTGGGTAACCTGGAACCACAATAAAATGCAAAGCCGCACAGATTTTTGTGTCCCTTGTGTAAACTCTGCTTACATTCGACCCTGACCGTAGTACTCGTTCGGAGAGGACGAACCTTCTGCTACGCCAGCAGCGTTACCCTCGTTGTCGTGAGTCGGACACCCACGTCGATATGAGATCGAACAATTTTACTCGCAACGAATCGATGGGATGAAAGACCGCTTCTGGAAGGTTGTGCCCAAGCTTATTAACGCGGCATCGTCGGTTCCTATCGATTGTCACCTAAACGAAAAACCCCAGGAACAACGAGCGTGAGAATGGTGAAAAGAATGGGAGAAACAGGTGACAGTTGGGAGACGTACCTGCTTGTAAGCGTTTTGCCATTCGGTTCCTGGGAGGTCGTTAAGTTAAACACGATGAATCTAGTTATCGGGGCAATCCCCGTCGTTTTCTTCGTGCTGCGACGATCTCCTCGAGGTTGATTTTTCATTAAACGTGCCTTGCGCCCGATCGTCGGATCAATGTGTGTGGGTGTTCCACTTTTACGTAACCCCTCGATCCAACGAACAAACATCTCGGACACAATATTGTGTCGTCGATCGATTGTCGCATATAACGGACGTAAAAAATCCGTTGCGACGCGGCGACTAACCCGCCTCTCCTTCGCGGAGTTGCGTCGGGATCTCGGCTTCCTTTGAACCAAGTATTTAGACCAATGAACGAAATACAACATTATACGATTATCCTGAACGGTGGATCTCTTGGCTCGTGGGTCGATGAAGAACGCAGCTAAATACGCGTCAACGTGTGAACTGCAGAACACATGAACATCGACATTTCGAACGCTTATTGCGGTCCACGGATACAATTCCTGGACCACGCCTGGCTAAGGGTCGTTTACGTAACCTATATACTGCATGCGATGCGTTTTGCTTTCTCCTTCATGTTTTACCTCAGGGAGAACGATACAGTTATACCTCGTCGTCGGCAGATCCCCTTGACGAATGGGGGGACTCATTTCCGAGTCGGAAGGGATGTTCTCGTTAGAGAGATCGAGATTATCTCGATAAATCGGAGGTGATGCATGCGTATACGTACGAGCGATCGTTGAACGTTCGCCGGCGTTCGTCGGCATTCGTCGCGGAGGTGTGTGTCTCCTTAAAAGGCGCTCGCCCCCGGATCGAACGCGCGTGCACGTGCGGCACCGAGTGTGTGGGATGTATTTATTCACGGAGGGACGATGTCCAAGGAAACCTTTCGGGCGAACCTACGACCGTGCTGAAATGGCGTCGTGAGTCGTCGGTTCAATTTTTATTTTAAAGATCTTACTTTGACGACCGCCCATTGTTACATCACCGCTTCGTCCGAGCTTGTCAGGTTTCCATTTTTTTTTACCCGTTTTAAATACTAACAGTACACCCACGGCATCCGCCATCCGCTCGATTCGAGAGGTATCGTCAAGTCGTTTGGCGCACCAAAATTACATATACCCGCGCCCCCCGACGTCGTTTGAAATGAAACGACTGAGACTCACAGAAAGAGAGCGAGCGACGTAAGTAAGATGGGAAAGAGCGAAAGAGGTACAAGAGATCCGGTGTGCGTGTGTATTGTACGCTGCCTTTTTGTTTTTGTTACCCCGATTGATGACGGGTTACGACTATTCGTTAAAAGAGGCCCAAGGAGGAATCTCTTTTCCCCTTTGGCGCGGCGACATTCGAATAAACTAAAGACTTGTCGATAACGGTCGGGAGTTTGCAGCAGCTGTATCCGACGCTGTGTAGGTCACCCCATGCCATTTCCATTGTCGATCGCGAGAGACCGCGCAACCAGAAGCCGGTCGTCCAATCCCTGGAAAGAGAAAAAGATGCTTGTCTATCTCCACTTGCGTGCGTTCTGTTTTTTGTCGCTTTTTCGTTCTCTCGTACAGATAAAAAGAGTTTGAGATCCGTGTTGCGCACCTCTGACTCACTCCGGCCTGGTCCTTCGTTCTGAAGGATCTAGGGTAATAATAAAGAATCGGGATGACTATGAGGAGGATCGGTGCGCCGTTTCGATGCTCTTTTTTTATTTTGTACGCAGAGAGACAATCGAGAATAAAAGGCGAAACGATATGTAGGAACCGCTGGAGAGTAGTTTATACCAAGCATTGCTTTCTTTTTAAATAGAGGACGGACGTCAAACATCCGGGAAATTTTTCGGTTGTCCAGCGAGTGTTTCTCTGATTCGAACCTGCGATAAATTGGCACTATGGTGCGGTGCATAAAATTCAGAATCCATGTTTCTTGTACAAATGTTTTTTCGACTTTCGAATATACCTTCTCTCTCTTCTTTTTTTTGTCGCTACTCTCAACTGTGCGTAACTCAGGTTTTTTTGTTGTTGTTGTTGGTTGTGTTGTTGCCGTATATGTAACATATACGTACACGCACACGCACACAATAAATACACGTATATGACGACCTCAGAGTAGGCGAGATTACCCGCTGAATTTAAGCATATTACTAAGCGGAGGAAAATAAACTAACAAGGATTTCCTTAGTAGCGGCGAGCGAACAGGAATGAGCCCAGAACTGAAACCCGTGGTTCTACCGCTGGGAAATGTAGTGTTTGGGGGCATCCGTATGTCCCGTGACGTCGAACCGCGTCCAAGTTCATCTTGAATGGGGCCATTTACCCATAGAGGGTGCCAGGCCCGTAGCGACCGGTACGCGTTTTTGGGAGGATCTCTCCTTAGAGTCTGATTGCTTGAGAGTGCAGCCCTAAGTGGGTGGTAAACTCCATCTACGGCTAAATACGACCACGAGACCGATAGCGAACAAGTACCATGAGGGAAAGTTGAAAAGAACTTTGAAGAAAGAGTTCAAGAGTACTTGAAAACGTTCAGGGATAGACCTGAGAAACCAAAAAGCAAGAATGGGGAGATTCATCGTCAGCGGCGCTGGCTCCCGTTGGTGCACGATGCCCCGAATGGACCTCCGTGGTTCCACGGCGACGGCACACCACCTTCGGCTTGCATGTTCCGATGCCGTAGTCGTGCACTTCTCCCCTAGTAGAACGTCGCGACCCGTTGTGTGTCGGTCTACGGCACGAAAGGGAGCCTGTTTCGTCATCATGCGCGTACGTGACAGACCCTCGGTCGCCCGACCGGCAACACGACGGTACTCGCACGGTATCGGGCAGCAACCAATCCATTCTCGAATGTGTGTGCGTCAGGCCCGCTGCAAGCACGGTCAGCTACAGCTCGAAGGTATGTCACCGTTCCATCCGACACTCCGGTCACGTGGCGACCGACGCGGAAGTTCAAAATTGACGTATCTCGACGAGTTCTCTACCAATTCTTATGAAACCACGGCCACTGCTACTTTGCGCAGTGGCAAACGCGATAAATGCATAATCAGAATTTTTCTTAAAGAATTTCTTGCTATTTTAGCACTCGAAACACGGAGCGACGTGACCTCACTTGCGTACTCGTGCATCACCTCAGTAGATATGGACATCATCCTCATTATCATCTTTCATCTACTATTGCTGCAATAGAGATCTCGCTCATGGCTGCTTCGGTTCTCATTCTTAGATTGCATTTTGCAATCAGTGGTTGAGGTCATCGTTGGAGCCACCTTCCTCTATGAGAATTGGTTGGCTTCGATATTCTTTCGATGGTATTGTCATCTAAGGTGTTACTTGGCCACCGGGTACCTCACTCAATAGAGTCGCTGTTGTTACCGTCCCTAGCCGCGAGTGGGAGGACCCACTTCAACTTTGCACATTTTCGCTTTCAATGTACTTGTATCGCTCCTGAATTATATTCTTGGTAGCGGAGCTGATTTTTTCAAATTCTGACTTAGTATTTATATAACCAGATTTACATTCTAGCGAGTGGGGCCTCTGAACACATCTGATACTTTCGTACAGAGGGCAGCATCCCAGAATATGGTCCACAGTTTCCTCACGGTCATTACACAGCGGACACGTACTCGTGGTGTCGGCTTTCCCCTTATAGAGGGATGCATTAAATGGTCCATAGCCGGTAATGAAGTACGCACTGTCTTTCCGGCTAGAACCATCTATTTTCGTTCTTAAAATTCACCAATGGGACAATGGCGTAGATCGTTCGACCATGAGAGATGTTATCCCACCTCTCTTGCAAATTTTCTTTCATGACTCTTTGGATGTCTTTGTGTTAATTTTTGAGAATCTTGGACGTTATATTCTCTTTCGGTTTATAGGCGTAACCCTCCCATTGTACAGCTAAGTTCTTACGAACTCGGGTTCAAATCCCTCTTCTTATTATTTTCAAATTAATTGGCAGGACTCCAGCGATGACCTGCACCGCTGAAGTGGAGGTCGTTCTGCAATCCTTGGACATGGTTAGCAAGATAGCTGTTTGAGCAGCAGTAACGTGTCTTGAGACATGTGGTTTGCTTGTTCGGTCAGGCCATGCTGTGGCGCCATACGTTACGATTGGTAGAAATGTCGCCTTATAAAGTATATTCAATATATTTGTTTTTACTCCCCTCTCTTCATGGGCGACTCGTTTTAGAGTCAGAATATATTTTACTACATTATTTCTTATATATTTTGCATGCTCGACAAAATTAAGATTCCTGTCTATAATAATACCATGATACTTGGTGTGCTCAACATATTTGATATTTTTAGAGCCCAATTTTAAAATTGGTTGTCATTTATTGTTAAATTTACCTATTGCATCATTGCACAAGACTTTTCGAGTGATAGCCTTAGCTTGTGAAATGTGTACCATTCTTCAAGTACACTTAGCACTATCGTTCCGATGTTTTAATACATAGGGATATAACGTCTGTGTGATTTTACGCGCGGCACCTGCTCTGGGACCTTATCCACACGGCCCCCATGGACAAGGGGTTGAGATACGCTCAACCAACGCACTCCCCGGAACACCTCCACTGGAGCTACAGTATTATTCCGGGAGTGCAAGCTCTCCAGGTCTCCACTCTCGCCTTCTTTATAGCCTCATTCACTTTCTCCCATTCGAAACATCTACCCTCATTTATCTCACTTACCCACATACGCACATCATTATTGTCACTCATACTCGCAGCTGGGAAGAACCGTTATATCATTATTCTGGCAGACTCACTCCACGTGGAATAAGTTACACCGTCAACATTCAACTCACACAATCGCTCTCTCCCAGTCTTACCATGACACAATCTATACACGGTATCCCATGGATCCAGGTTAGTAGACTTACTGACGAACTGTTTCCAGTTTGCCTCTTTCATACTTCTCAACTCGCTCTTATATTCACTCTGCAGTGTTTTATACTGTGCCAGTCTTACTCTCGCATTCTCGCATCCTTTCTTGCTCATACTCTGACTGATGCCCCTCTACATTTACGCAACCTCTATTTCAATCGCTCCAATACACTCGTCCACCACACAATCTTCCTATCACGCCAGCGGTTGATCTCACTCATTCTCCTACCATTCACCTCCTGGATCCACTTCATCACCGTATCAACCATCTGCTCCACGTTGTTCTCATCCATCACATACATGCCGAACTGCATCGCACACTCCTTCAAGTCATTCACATATTCCTCCCAACATACGCCCTTGCTGACCAACCTGTTACACTCATTAGAGGCACTCTCATCACTCACTCCCGTAATCATACTTGTAAGGATCACATTATGATCACTTATACCCCACTCGTTCTTTACCAACCATTCATATCGTCACCCAGCCTGCACCCCATTCAAAAGAGTGATATCTATGTCACTCTGCCCATTCATCCCAGAAAACGTATAATGTTCACTCGGTTCGTTCAAAACGACCATTCCCTTCCGCAAGATCCATTCCTCTAACACTCTCCCACGCATTTTATTCAAAGTACTGCATCCACCACGCTTGCTAAACCACAAGGAGGAGGTCGCATTCGCATCCATACCAAACCCCTTACAAACTCTGACACCTTCTCCATATACGCCAGGTACGGATCAATGTTTTGACCGTACCGGCAGTACATTGACACTACATACAATTCGCCGAAGTCCCCTTTCAGCCATATACAATCACCATATTCACTCGTGCATTCCCTCACACACATCGATTCCACATCCGTTCCTCGCATGACCATCGCAGCTCTGACAGGTTCACTCTCACATACGTACACACGCCACTCGCACGGTAGGCCACACACTCGTCCATTCACAATATACAGTTCGTGCAACAGAGCTACAGCCACAGAGTTTTCTCTCATTACCACTGCCATTTCACAGAACACGGCGTACGCTTTCTGACAGTTGCATTGATTCACACATAGGCGCGTATTAGTCATTGCTAATGCGCGCTTTCTCTCTCTAGTAATCTGATGTACTCCGGTTAATCGATGGACATAACCGAATTGTCTGCCTTTTTACCTGTCATTTTACAGTTTCTACATACACGTTCACTCTTAGACTACTCTCTCAAGAGCCCAGTCTCACCACACTTCTCACACTATCTCTCCTTCGGTATACATTCCCGCATCATGTACCTGAACGCGAAGCACTTATATCATCTCAGCACATTCTCATAATCCTTCACTTTGCAACATCTCCACTTTACATACGCGCGCCCCTCATTCAACAAGACATCATGCATTCTCCTCGTACATTCCACAATCACATTTCCTACATCCATACCTTTCCTATTTACACGGCTCACCACACGCACACGCTCTGTATACTCATTTTCGTTCACACCAGCTACTTTCAAATTCTTAATATACAATCCGCTCATAAATTCCTCATTCGTGATAACATTTGGAGGTTATATACCTACCTTCTTCGGAGGTTCGGACATCAGTTCAACCTTCTCAACCCTCTTGCTCTCTTGCAACATTCGCGTTTCTCTCTCATTCGCCGCCTCAATGGCAAGACCACCACTCCCGGTCTTTATCACCACTTTCACTCGCTCAATTAGCTGCTCACTCACATCCTTCATTACTTTGCGCTTCACATCCTCACTACTCATTTTCGCACTATCATCCTTCGGCTTGACGACCACCGCATACGACCTCTCTTTCGCGATAGCTTTCACACTCAACGCAGCATGAACACCACTCATACTCTTACTCGGCGCATCTGCAAAACTTACACTCTTCTCAGACGCACCACTCACTTGCAGTAATCGGTTCCCACTGTCTTGGAACCTACCTAATAATCGTTCATTCTTGGCAATCATCCTCATTATTTGTACCTCATACTCAGCGACGCAGTTCAACACATACTCACCAGCAGACTTCGGCGCGCGATTGGCCTCCGTGTACACGTATTTCCGCAGCTCATCACCCACACTACGCAACACAATCAATTCATCATTCTCGTACCCTGCACACGAACCACTCTCACACACACTCACGCTAGCCCCCTTCAAGTGTTTTGCTAGGCTAACACTCCACGGCGCGAAGCCCGCACTTCTAGCCCGAGGGGAGGGAGCACTGTACCCCACTTCCCTCATCACGACTTCCTTCTCACCTTCCCCTTCTTTATCCCCCCGCAAATCCCCCAATTTAACAAATTTATTGATTAAAAATACCACGTCACTCACCGGGTGACGCCCTTTCCGGGGAGAAGGCTCGATACAACAGGAGGCCGCAGGTATTCTGAGGGGGTCACCCGAAAGCTGGTGCACCCATCAGCCCCCCCACCGTGCGTCTGGTGACGGAGGGTACCTCAAGGCCACGCACCATAGCCCTGGGGATTAAGGGATATTTGTAGAGGTTATCATCCTCGCGGTCCGGCCGGTTAAGGTAAGACCCCCTCTCCTGCGAAACATGACCACACATTTAGGGTGTGATCTGGACTCGGGTACCTCGGGGTCATTAAGCCTGTAACACTGTCAATAGAAGTCAACCGCAGCCCCTGAGGGGCAGTGGATAGGGACAGATGGTATCTCGTTAATCCATTCATGCGGGTCACTAATTAGATGACGAAACATGCGTACCCACTAAAACCCCTCTCTGCTGATTACGCTCGTAAGCCAGGCGGTAGCTTCAAAAAGAGACCATAATCTGGCGGCCACGGTCCCTTTGGAGCGACGACCTCTCGCGGACGAGTTGTTGAAGATGCGCAATATGTTAAGTCCACCAATCAACACCCGAGTCGACAAGATTTTCGGATCGCAAGTCGGCAGAAGGCTCAGGGTTCGCAGATGCTAGAACGATTCTCTGCTCCATACTCCGCAAGAGGATAAGGTCAAAGATGTAAATATGACCTTCTCGACGGAGTACCTGGTCTTAATGAGATCGGGTAAGGATTCATACTTTGAGATTTTCTCTCGATGAGCTTGATCAAGCGTCGCTCGTTCTCCAGCGACGAGGGCGTCGACCACCAAGGCGTCGTTTGCCATCTTGATGTCCGCATCGGGTTTCCTGAGCCCCAGAGGTATTCGAATGTGGGGCTCAGGAAAATCGAGGAAAATCGAGGTATTCGAATGTGGGGGAAAATCTCGCAGTTTTCGTCCTGGCAACGGAGCAGGTATTCAAGACAGGCGTTGTGTCGTTTGGTTCGCGCGTAGGCTATCTGTTCGCATTGCTGTAGTACATGCTGAAGGGTTTCAACATGCCCGCAACCAGCTCTGCAATGGCGATCCCTGACTTGCCCTCTTGCCATTCGAGTTCGAAGGAGAACGGCGTTGATCCAGAGCTTATTTACGTGAACAAGGTCACGACCGGACAACAAGAGGGTGCCGTCAGTGATCCATCAGTGTTAACCCGGGACCCGACGTGAACCTTTGAGGGGTGACGCATCATTGGAGGCGTGCAAGAAGCGCGCGAAGCGTTCTCTACAATCCTTCATAGAGCGGATGTTCGTCTCCTTTTCCCTCATGCACTGTTGCACTCGCCGGACCTCCCTCTCAATACACTGCCTCATCGCTTCCGGATCCTCGGCATCTTCGACGCCCTTGAGGTTCTTTAGACGATTGAGGCGGTGGAGTAGGGCTACCCATCTGAAAGATGGGAGAGGCAGGCCACCATCATTCGCATCGGTGTGGAAGTATGTATTCGGTACGTCGTGGGGAAGCGCCAACCATTTCCGGGTATAAGTTTGACAAAGGGTATCCATTTTGTTGAGCACGTCAACTCTTGTCAGCCCCAGCACTAAGAGGTGATGGAAACTTGGGAGTACTACTGTTCGCAGAACGAACAGCTGCCGCTGCGGTTTCAAGGGTGCAGCGGTAAGGGTATCGAGGCCTTTCCTCAGCATGTCCATAGGACAGCTCTTGAGGCGACCTTCCGTTGTAACCGGGACACCCAGGTACTTCCACTCATCGGTCCGTCTCTGTGCCGGTAACGGATTGTCTATACATTGAAAAGTATGTTTGGCATCCATCACGGTTTTCTTTTCCTTCGCAACTGTCTTCAACGCCACAGTGAAGCTCTTAGACGTGTTAATCCGCAAACCGCAAGAGCGAAAATATTCAACTGTGGTATCGAGCATCGATTCGAGACCAATTGGCATCTCGGCCAGCAGCACTATGTCATCCGCGAAGCATGCTGCGTTCGATACTGAGCCGCCGAGCCTTAGGCCGATGTCCGATTCGAGTTTTAATAACAGCCGGTCGATGATAAGATTGGAGATCGAAGGTGATACCACATGATGTGTGTATCGCGTGCGACTCCCAGCTATCGCAGACTAGGTGCGTGCATGATCGGTCGTAGGTCCCCACGATATAGTCGATCATCAAGTGGAGAACCCGAGACGATCAGTGGGTATCCACAATCGATGTGCGGGTAACTGAGTCAAAAGCCTTCGCTATGTCTAAGGAGGCCAGCTAGAGAGGCTTATTCTCCTGCCTGCTATACTTCAAGGAGAAGTCCAGAAGGAACATGTTTTCGGAGCACCCGTCTATCGGTCTGAATGCCTGTTACTTCGAATCAATGTTCATGAGGTGGCCATTCTTGTTCGGCGTGATGTTGTGCAGCATTCAAATGCAGACCGATCAGACGGTTATGGGTCTGAACTCCGACGGTTCAGACGCTCCGTCCTTCTTGGGTATTAACGTTATCCGTGACTCCAGCCACTGATATGGAGCCTGACCGCATAAGATCAGAATGTTGAAAATCCTGACTCAAATACATAACGGAACTTGTCTGAAGTTTCTGGCCGTGAAGCCGTCAGGACTCGACGCTGTACCTAAACTAGGCAAAGCAGCTTTAATCTTCTCTTGGAGAACCGTGTTCCAAAGGTCGACGACGACTTCGTCCTTAGACTCGACACCAGGTGATGATTCGTCGATTGAGGTCATCACTTTTTCCCTGTAGGGAGACATGACCTCCTCTGGTGGGGCTTTGGAGGTGCGTTTATCTTTCGTCAAGGCTCGAATGCATTGCGTTCGATTTTTCTTCCACGCCATCTGCGTCCGAGAGTCTTCGGCACTGCATGCTCTACGGGGAGACTTTGGCGGGTCCGGTTTTCGACCCACCTTAGGACCCTTCCGAGTAGGCGGTTTCCTCTGAAACATCTCAAGGAGATACCATGAGAGCTCCTCAAAGAGACTGGTCCTACTCTAAGTAGCGGCCGAACAGCAAATGCCGTCTGAGCGGTCGTTATTGAGGCGTACGTCGTTACAGGATTGTAGGCTTGATAGGAGGTCAACAACCTTGGCTCGCAGCCGACATTCGGAAATGTCGTACGGTTGGTTGCTGCCCTCGCCTACTGTGGGTGTTCATTCGATAGGGACAGTGTCGGGTAGGCGTTCGATAGGCATTGCAGCCTTTGCCGTTTCTAGGCTCAAAGCTGTTTTTAGGCGTTCGACTGCAGCTTTGTCCTCCGACTTCTTCCTCTGCCCTTTATTGAGTCCAGGGTCTAGCTCGAAAATATCTTCAGGAGCTCCTGGTTCAGAAACTTCTTGCCCTGCAACGAGTCTCTAGCCTCGTGCCGAGCGAGCAGCGCCGATTCCTCGGGGCTTCAACGTGCCTTGACTTTTTCAAAATTCTGCCGCGCATCGTACCAATCCCTATGAGTCTTCTGGTGGCGGACTCCGCGGCCGGTCTTGGTCGGAAACATCCAACAATACTCCGGAAACTCACAGCTGAAGCCACTGCGTGCAAAAGCCAGGGGCGCCGATGGGGTCTCGGGAAATGTGCCGGCCACACCAGGGGCGGGCCGGTATGATGCTCATCGAACGTGGGTGTAGCATCCATCCGAGGCTTTGAATTTATACTTTTCGAGCCAGTTCAATGTGGTCCGTACGGGAAGGCAGCCCGCACGGACCTATTCGCAGCGGTAATTCTTAGCTTCATGACCCATTACAGGAAGTTACTAGTGACGGGACCCTTTGAGAGGAGGCTACTTACTAACTATGATCTGCATAAGGGTTGGTTTCGGATCCTAGTACCGGCGAACCGGTTCGACACCTCAAGCGACCGCCTTATGAGAGTCATGGTTACTCCAGCAGTTTACCCGCGCTTTTTTGAATTTCTTCACGTTGACATTCAGAGCACTGGGCAGGCGCAATGACCCGCAAGGGCCATCGCAATGCTCTGTTTTAATTAGACAGTCGGATCCATTAGTCCGTGCCTGATCTGAGCTGAGCGTTGAATGACGATAGAAGAGAGCAGCCACGACGGCAAGCCGCCACGGAAGCCTCGCAGCAAGGGAGGTCCGCACGAGGCCAAGGCACGGAACCGAGCTCGGATCCCGGGGGCGATACGAATCGCTTTCCGCTCAGCTTCGCCCAGGCCCGGCACGTCAGCCGGACCCGATTCCCGACCAAGCCCGACACGCCCAGATCCTCAGAGCTAATCCTTATTCCGAAGTTGCGGATCCAACTTGCCGACTTCCCTTACATACACTAATCTATCGATTAGAGGCTCCTTACCTTGAGGACCTGCTGCCAATGTGGGTACGAACCGTCGCGACACCTCCACGTAGCCCTCTCCTGGACTATCATAGTCCTAGGGGAAGATGCGGACACCGCCGCAACTGCGGTGGTCCTCGCGTTCCAAACCTGATCTCCTTACTAGAGGTTTCCAGGGAACTCGAACGTTTATACAGAAAAAAAACTCTCGCCGCACCTCCCGACGGTGTCTCCAGGTCATGTTGGGTTACCCACGATGATCACCCTTGTGGGGGCCTGGAATGGTATACGGTTCCGCTGCAGAGTTCCGGAATAGGAACTGGATTCCCATTCGCCCCATGGGTGTGTGTGTGTACATAGTCTCGTTCGTTCGAATTAGCGTTTGTGTGTTTGCACGTATTATATATACATATACATATATATGTTCGGACAGCTCATCTACATATGATTTCTCATAGGGCTTAGGATCGACTGACTCGTGTGCAACGGCTGTTTACACGAAACTCTTCTCCACATCAGTCCTCCAGGGTCTCGCTGAAGTATTTGCTACTACCACCAAGATTTGCACCTACGGCGGCTCCTGGCAGGCTCACACTTAGAACCTTCTGCGCACGCCGCCGCGATCCTCCCACTCATCAGGGCTTCATGGAGGACGGTCCACACCCGCGAGGGGTCAAAGTACGCACGTCAGTCCCCTCTTGCCACTGACGGCGGAGTATAGGCGCGACGCTTCAGCGCCATCCATTTTCAGGGTGAGTTGTTTCGGCAGGTGAGTTGTTACACACTCCTTAGCGGATTCCGACTTCCATGGCCACCGTCCTGCTGTCTTAAGCAACCAACGCCTTTCATGGTATTCCATAAGCGTCGACTTAGGCACCTTAACTCTGCGCTTGGTTCATCCCACAGCGCCAGTTCTGCTTACCAAGATTGGCCCACTTAGCACTCTGATCCAAGATTTCGTGGCTTCATTGATCCAAGCAAGACAGAGATCTCACGCATTCAACGTTTGAAAATTGGTTGAGGTCGTTTCGGCTCCAATGCCTGTAATCATTCGCTTTACCAGATGAGAATCGTCTGCGTTCGAAACGAGTGCAAGTTATCCTGACGGAAACTTCGGCGGGAACCAGCTGCTAGATGGTTCGGATAGTTTTTCGCCCCTATGATCTGTTCCGACGGTCGATTTGCACGTCAGAATCGCTACGGACCTCCATCAGGATTTCCGCTGACTTCGTCCTCACCAGACATAGTTCACGATCTTTCGGGTCCCAACTTGTACGCTCTAGGTGCGCCCCTTCCCGTAATGAGAACGAGACGCTCCTTGAGAGCGGGGCATCATCGTAACTATGCCCATCTTCCCTGGGTCGGCCCTTAGGCCGGCCTTCACTTTCATTTCTCCTTTAGGTTTATGCATCCCAATGATTCGCGCTCATGTTAGACTCCTTGGTTTGTGTTTCAAGTCGGGTCCTAAGAGTACACAAAGCAGTAGCGTCGCCGGCCAGTAATTCAGAGCTTAGCCAGACCAAGGACACCGCCTGTTAACAGCTGGTCATGCCCGGGATCGGCACTTGATCCGTACGTCCGTGTTGAAGCTGACCTAGCTTGCTGTGGATCTGACGTACAGACATTCGAGAATGGATTGGTTGGGGTTCGATATTGTGCGAGTACCGTGTTGCCACAGATGATCTGTAGCGTCCGCGCATGGTGGTGAGACAGGTGCCCTCTCGACCATAGACTGACACGCAATGGTTCGCGACATTCTACTAGGGGAGAAGTGCACGACTACGGCAACGGAACGTTAAAGCAGAAGGTGGTGTGCCGTCGCCGTGGATCCGCGAAGGTCGATACGGGGCATCGCGCACCAACGGGAGCCAGCGCCATTGACGATGAGTCACCCCATTCAATCTTTTGGGCTTCTCGGGTTTACCCTTGAATGGTTTTATGTACTATTGAACTTCTTATTCAAAGATTTTTGACATCCGTCCTCTATTTAAAAAGAGCAATGCTTGGTATGAACTACTCTCCAGCGGTTCCAATATATCGTTTCGCCCTTTATGCTCGATCGTCTCCCGGCGTACAAAGAAAAGAGCATTGAAGCGGCGCAATGATCTTCCTCATAGCCATCCCGATCCTCTATTATTATCCTAGATTCTTTAGAACGACAGCCCAGGCAGGTAGAGGCAAAGGTGCCAAACACGGATCTCAAACCCTTTTTATCTGTACGAGAGAACGAAAAAGGGACAAAGAACAGAACGCACGCAAATGGAGATAGACAAGCTTCTTTTTCTCAATCCAGGGACTGGTCGACTGGCTTCTTGTCGCGCGGTCTCTTACGATCGAGAACGAAAATGGCATGGGGTGACCAACACACTGTGAATGCAGCTGCTGCCGACTCCCGACCCTTATCGACGTGTCTTTGGTTTATTGGAATACAGTCGTGCCAAAGGGGAAAAGAGATTCTAATTCATGATACATTTCAACACGCGCTTCTCGACAGGCATAATCTCTCCCGTGCGATGTATGACTTCCTGACTGACATGACAGAAGGGTTGGGCAAAACGGCCGCTGCGCTGCGGACGGACAGGACCGGCGGGTTGGGAAAAACGGCTCCAGCGCACAGGACCGACAAGAGCAGAGAGTAGGGTAAAATAGTCCCTGCACCCCGTAATTTTACAAGCAAACTTGTAATTTGGGGCGTCTACCCGAACCTAACCTATAAATTCGATTACCTTCCCGATCCTAACCTGTGATTTCTAATATCTACTAAAACCTAACTTATAATTCAACCCGAACCGAACCTATAGCTTCAAGGGCATACCGGAACCGAACCAGTAATTTAAAATATCTATCAGAAGCTTAACTATAATTTCATATGTTTACCCGAACCTAACATATAATTACATATATCTACTCGAAACTACCCTATAATTTCATCTATCTATCAGAACATAACCAATAAATTCAATTATCCACCTGAATCTAACTTATAACATCAAGTGCAGACCAGAATCTAATCTATGATTTAAAGTGTCTATCTGAACCTTAACTATAATTTCATGTCTGCCCGAACAGAACCTATAACTTTGTTTATCTTCGACAACCTAGTTTTTCATTTCACATACCATTCAACACCCAATCCTTATTTCCACAAGCAAACAGATAATATGAGGTGTCTACACGAACATAACCTATAATATCAGGTATCATCCCGAGCATAACCTGTAACTTCAAGCACATACAGGAATCTAACCTGTAATTTAAAGTATCTATAAGAGAAAAGCATATAATTTCAATTGCATAACCGATCCTAAACAGTCATTTCAAGCGTCTACCCGAAACTAACATATAATTTCATGCATGCATCAGAAACATACATATTGTTTTAAGGGGTAACACCACTGTAGAATTTCCAGAAAATAAATTTTTTTTATTGTCTTAAAAAATATATTGAACCTTCTAAAATATGTGGCAAAAAGTCTAATCCCTAGAAAAAAATTTTTTGTATGGAATTCCGAGCTCCTCCTATAACGTCTCGGATGATCTGCAACGGCCTACCTACGCCAACTTAATGCCCGCTGTGAAATCCCCACTTTTCGAATTCGTAACCTCTTCAATATCTCCATAGATATCGATAGTGTATTGTTTAAGTGCAATTAGAAGCATTTCAAAACAAAAAAGTCTTGGTGGCAAAAGCAAATTATCTAGAAAATTAATTGATCAGTTGACAATTTATTATGGTTTAGCCATACGTTGTAATCCGAATAATATCGAAAAATTGAAAAGTGAAATCTGGACGACCTTATTTCATAAATTATCAACCGATAAGAATCATCTGCACGAGAAGTGTTCAGATTCTTGGTGCAATTGGAAGAAAGCACAAGCGGCGGATTCATTAGATACCTTCCTTCATAAACTGCCACTTCCTCAGTAAATTCTTGAAACAATTAAACCGATTTATGACGAACTGAGCCACGAAGAACTATTAAACTGTTGCTTAGGAGGTTAAATGCAAAATAGCAACGAAAGTTTCTTTGCTACAATTTGGAATTTGGCTCCGAAATCGTATTCCAGCGGTAAAACAGTTCTGAATATAGCAATAGATATTGCTATGTCTGTTTTCAATGATGGTCTTACCGATATCCTGCCGATTATGAGGGTTTTGGAGATAAATATTGGTAACCAATCGTATAATTTTTGCATGGAATCCGATGCTAACCGCCTAAATCGCGCTGAGCAGTCCCTATCAGATGCAACAAAAGAGGCACGTTCCAACTTAAAATCGGCCAGGAAACAAAATGAGAAAGAGAATTTGAACTTTAAAGGGCAACTTTATGGTCCTGGGATAGTAGATTAATGGTAAAAATTTTCTAAGAGTAGAATTTTTCATTCGTTCATGTCTATAACATGTTTCAAAACTTTAAACGCGTTTTTCCCGAAACATGATTCTTCAAAACGGCACGCAGCAGAACTCAAACAATTTTCAATCTTTCGATTTGAAAATTTAATCACAACTTTAAAATAACTTTTCGCAGTGCATCACGTAGGGGATTTTTGATAAGTTAATTTAAACAATAGTTATTAACAAATAACTGTCCTTTTTTGGGTAAAAATTTAACAATTTCAGTAAAATGCTCGCCAATTGCACAAAAATCAATATTTCCAAATCCCCTACGTGATTTACTAGCTACACTCATGTAGATTAAGTGGATTTTTTTTTCTTCTTTCCAAGTTCAAATGGGCACCAGTTATACTCACCTTCATTTTATGAGCACCAGTTGTCCTCAGCTTCAGCATGCCTCGAGAGAATTGCTACAGTGTCGCCATTTTGTAATATTTTCCTATGACAATTTTTGTAATGTACTCAAATATATAATCAACAATTATCCGAAAGATTATTTCTCTGTCACCTCTTCTTCCGCCCCCAAAAAATGGTAAAAAAAACGTTTTATTTCAGTTCGTTACAGTGGTGTTACCCCTTAAGTATATGCCAGAACCTAACTTTTTTGTGGTTGGGCAGATCGTGGGGGCGTCTGGATGCGCGGTGGATGCGCGGTGCTGATTCAGCCGCTGAGGGGGTTCTGGCCCCCGGCAGTGATGAGCCTTAATTGAGACGACAGCGAGGGGGAGTACTGGAAGTGTTCTTTCAGAGTTCCCGGTGCTCTCCCATTTCGCTGAACAAGGCCACCGTGGAGGTTTTAGCAGGTAGAAATCCTGCATAACCTCGCCTCCCCCCCAGGGTGGTGGGGTATCTTTTCGAAGATTTCCTCCACGTAAAAAAAAAGAAAAAAAAGGAACCTAACTTTTAATTTCTAGTACCCACGCGAATCTAATCAATAGTTTCATATATCTGTGGCGACCTTCCTACACTCGCCACTAGGAGGGAGCTAGCGAGCACCTTTCTCGCAAGTGCTCGAGCCGGGTCACGGTTCCTATATATATACGAGTTCTGACCTGTCCCTTCCTATCCCTGTGTCTGAGGCAGGGGCCTGCTAGGTAAGCCTTACTGATGAGTCCACTAGCAGGTCCCGGACGAAACACCCTTCCCATTCCTTTTCCTTCTCTCTCGCGCACTTCAACACAACAGCCACATATCTACCACGAGTTAACCTATTGTTTCATATATCTTCCTCCACCTAATCTTTAATTTAACAGGCAAGCGTATAATTTGGAGCTACTATCAGCAGCTAAAGTGTAATTTCGATTACCTATCTACTCAAACCTAACCTATAATTTCAGGTATCAGCCCGAAACTAACCAATAAATTCAAGTATCTACCATAACGAAACCTATAACATCAAGTGTATACCATAAGCTTACATATTATCTAGGTATCTACCAGAACTTAACTAGCAATTTCGCAAGCGAGTAGACATTTATCTCGCTCTCATTAAATAACAAAATTATATTAATCTATTATGCATTCACCACTATTATATATAACCTTCTCCCATCTTCCTGGCAGTTTAGCAATTCCTCTCTTGTAAAATGTGATTGGTTTGGACTGGAAGAAATTTTTGACAACCTGCCTGACCTGCTCTTCAGAATTGAAAGCTTTTCCATTAAGAAGGTTTTATAAAAAAACTGAAAATGTGGTAATCTGTTGGTGCAAGATCCAGGAAGTAACGTGGATGCAGTAAAACAGACCATCCAAGCTGAAGAACTTTTTCTTAAGTCATCCTTTATGTATGTGGTCGCGCATTGTCGTGTACAAGAATGACGTATTTGCTGTTGACGAGTGCAGGACGCTTCTCATGGAGTTTCTCTTACACTCTTTGCAATTGGTAAACGTATCCATCTGCAGTAATCGTTAAATTTGACTTCAGCAACTCGTGGTAAATTATTTCTTGACAATCTCACCATATACACAATAAAATCTTTTGCCATGGATATTTAATTTCGGATTTGAAAGGGGTAATTGATATTTATAAAGCCACTGTCTTTTGTGGACTGTATCCACACAAGTAAACCAAAGGGGGGGATTTTATCTTAATTTGTTAAGTAGGGTGCCGTGACAAAAAGGTAATTATAAGGTAAATTAAAATATTTTTTAAGTAATATTTTTCAATAATGCTGAAATAATGTTTACTGTCCATTAACATAATTCAACGTAGTACATAACAGTAATATTGCGCGATATTGTCTATTTATTAAAACATCATAACAAATATCCGTCTAAAGCGTACGTCAATAATTCGTAATCTACGAGCGATTCGTCGTCTACATAATTTTACGGACAAGGTTGGTCGGTGGGTTAGATTGAACGATGCGATCGTGCAAGATGAGGCAATAAGCGGTAGTATTTGGTGGTATATCCTCTTTGCACTGAAACTCTATTCTCACATCCACGGTGGCATTTTTTACGGATTCATTTTGTCGCGAGCAATCGATGACGGCGAGAGGACCGCAATGTAGAAATGTTGCCATGGATAGGAACGAACCATCGCGATCGCATCCGTAATAAGATTTGCGAAAACGGGCAAACATGTCGAACAGGGGGGCGTATTTATTTTTACCAAAATCCAAATTCATATCATCGTAGGGATAAAATTCCGAGTTCAGATAGAGTTTAACGTCGGTTAATTTGCAATGGTCGAATAATGTGACATCTTTCGATGTTTTCAAACAATCGCAAGGAATACTGACTTTCAATAGTGGAACATCAGAGTTTAAATGGAAATGTATCGTCGATCGTTCGGAGAAACCATAAACATAGTTGTCCGCAATTGCTCTGATCGTATCTTTGATAAGACGTACGATTGTATTGGATTTTTGTCGTATTCCTTTCGAGATATTGCATCAACTCTTGCGGCGTCCGAAGATTTCCGAAACTATCGAAATACACAGCGCGATCTCCCCTCTTCGCATATGCTATCGAATGAGTACCGGGGCCGTCGGGGTCATCCAAATTGACGATTTCGCTTTCGTTTCGTCTGATGCCGTCTATTGGTAAATTATTGCGCATAAAAATTCCTCTAAAAAACGGTATACGCATACGTCTTGCTAGTTGTTCCAATTGCACATTAGTCGTTACACCTGCAGGTATTTTTAATGTTTTTTTGACACCTTTTTTTCTTCTCGGGATACCTCGTCCACGCTTGTATGGTGCGAGATAAAGTCCATTACCTTCCATGACGCGGTTATGGCGCTTCAGCTCTTCCAGCTGACGTTCTGTTGCCTTGTTATCGTTTACCGCCTTTGCGTTTCGCGCTGTCCCGCCAGCTAAGGATCCGAGTGCTCCCAATAATGGTAGCAATGGCAAAATACCGCCACGTTTCGACATCGGAAGTATGCGCTTTTTCACCGTCTTCTTCTTGTTCTCCTCCTGTTTCTTCGCAGATGTCGATTTATTCGTTTTCAAACCAATACTGAATTTTGTCTTTGCTTTCATAGCCGCCCACACTGCTGTAGCGGCAGATCTTTCACCGAGAGCCGAATCTTTCGCGGTGATGCGTTTTCGCGCTCTCGTAGCGAGTATATTATTCGCATCGTGTTGCTCAGCGAGATGGTTGCTAAGGGAATAGACTATATCGTGTTCGCAACACGCCGCACCCGGAGGATTGATAACTCGATCACCTCTCGCCAATCGTTTCTCCAAACCTGTTACCGAGCCGCAAAATTGATAGCCAGGGATATGTAATTCGATGGGAAGTGCGTTTCTCACACGACTCAACAGGCCGCAACATTCTACTGTCATTTTCGTCGTCGTCGTCGTCGTCTTTGTCATTTGGCGTGATTCTTTATCAACAGTGTCAAACCGCCGATATACGTTCGTTGCCACGGCAAGCTACAATGATTCCAACACTGGCGATATTGTTCGACATCAGAATCGACCTTTATGCATTCCGGCTGCTTCTCCCACAAATACTGTACGTAGTTAAAGAATTTCTGCAGTAAAACTATCTTCGTGATAAATTGTAATTGTTCGGCGGTTATATCGCGAATATCGCAGTTATCCTCCACATAAAATAATATTTTGCACACTGAGCAAAATCGACTAAGCGCGCCTCTATAAATACCACCGTCATCGCAACCTGCGTTGCAAATAAATTGTGATCATAAGAGGGAGAGAGAAATATGCGTTTCGTACGACAATCGACGGCGATCAAAGTGAGCAATTTCGACGGTAAGACGTAACGATGTCAGAGGGAAACATACGTAGGCGTGGAAACATTCTACCGACCACCATACGCGGTCTCATTTGCGGTCCTTCGAACTCTGGCAAGACCAACGTGTTGATAAGTTTGTTGGAAAGCCCGAACGGTGCGCATTTCGAAAACGTATAACTGTATTCGAAATCGCTTCAACAACAGAAATATCAGTACCTGGAGAATTTGCTAGCGCCGATTGATAAGATCGGATATTTTACATTTTGCAATAATAGCAATGTTATTCCGTCGAGCGAGGCGCTTCCGAATTCCATTTTTACCTTTGATGACGTGGCATGTGACAAGCAAGATACGATAAGAGAGTACTTCGCAATGGGTCGGCACTCGAGCGTCGACTGCTTCTATCTCTGTCAGACATATGCAAAGATACCCAAGCATCATATACGCGACAATGCGAATTTGTTAATTTTATTCAAACAGGATGGTACGAATTTAAAACATGTGTACAACGATCACGTAAACACCGATATGTCCTACGAGAATTTCTACGCATTGTGTGGGGTTTGTTAGAAACACAAATACGGATTCGTAGTGATAAAGACAGCGCATTCAACAATGGACGATACAGGAAGGGATTTAACGAATTTCCGATGCCGCGATGCGATCAGTAATCGTTGATACATCGACTGGGCAACGTTTGTGATCGTGAAAAGATTTGTTTCCAACTTGATAGCGGCATGTCAACCGCCGATATCGATAAAGGCAATGGCGCCGCGGCGGTGGCGAAGAGATTCGATATCGCGAAATACTAGCGAAAGAGATCGCCAAAACGAGAACGTCTATTCGCAAAAAGTGTTGCGTCTTGAAAACCGATAAAATGGCGGAAGATGTCGCATTGGAAAAACATTTCAAGCCTATTACGGATCTCTTAAAGCAGATCGTCGAAAACACTGTTAACGATGACAATGATGGGTCTAGCCTTGTCGTTTCAAGCATCGATCCGATGGCTATCGGAGATAAAAATAATATGATATTCTCCGAACAAAACGTGCATGAAGAGATGAAGAAGAACGAGGGTCGGATAAAACGGAAACGATCAGCTACTTCATCACCAATTACTAATTTCACTTCAACCAAAGCGAAAGGATCGAACGAAAGACCGACAACGACGACGACGACGAAAACGACTCCATGTAATCAAGCACGCAGAAGACTTTACAAGCAGTCGCCGATTCAACCTCTATTGACCGTCAAAGATGTTTTCGAAACCGACGACGACGACGGCGGCGGGTCGTTCGAATCATCCGTTCAACGCGAGTTGAAAACGCCCGAAGGTCAGATGTTACGGAATCACTTCGACTCATTGGGACAAAAATACATGGGGGCTGCGTTGAGCGGCAACAAAGACAGCAACATGGATCATGTTTACGGTGCTTATTTTAACAATGATGGAACAATGCTCGGCGATAAACGTATCGACATAGACGCGAACGACAATATAATCGTAGACGGAATAAGATATGCCGGAACACCGGGTCTATACGAGTTGATCTTCAAGAGAATTCCCGACGATACCTCCTACACCGAGAACGATAAGGAAAAATACAAACTCATATTGCTGTCGACAAATTCGCATAGACGCGATCACAACGTGTTTAATCCTGTACTGGGTAATAAGGGATACAACTATAAGCATGTAATAGCGCCCTTAATGTCTTCTCGGAAAAATTGGGAAAGGGGTAAGCGTGCCGATCGTTATGACGCTAGGCGACAATAAAATTGATTACGTGCATTGGAATGATCCCAACGAGTCGGTAGATCGTCTTCGATTGCTGGAAGGCTCGCGCCAAGCGGGCAACAACGCTCACGACAATGAAATTCTGTCGACTATCGAGGAACTAGGCGAAGCTGGTCTTATTATAAATTAAAACTACGCGAGAGTCAATCGATCAGTCAGCGTTGAAGTGCGTATCGATAAATTTGGAACATCGCTCGGAAGAGACAGAACGATGGTTAGATCATATTACCGGTGGAGCGGATTGCTCAGAAAACACGTACGCGACAACGCGCTTTGTCTGAGTGCCGCCAACTTTGATGCGAAATCGCGGAAAATATGGCGCGTTGCGCATCCAGAAACGGACGGTGACGTCGCTAACAAACGTTACGTGAAACAAATTGTAAAAATGTTGAAAGATCGACAAGATGAATTCGATGGAAGGATGATCAACATACAATCGTTACGAATCACGTTAAATCAGATCGAGAAGATGAATCAACGCGTTACCCGGCATAGCGTCAACATCACCCTATGAAATAACACATCTCGTGAGGACATACGAGTGCGCGTCGAACACGCGGACGGATAAGAAAGTATGCATGCGCGATACTGTGTCATTCATGGAAAATAATGTCGCGATCAAACATGCCGTAATTTATTCACGTAGACGCGTAATAGTGCGCAGATACGACGATCTATGGCAGGCGGATCTGGTGGAAATGCGTCCTTTCACGCAATTCAACAAATGCTACCATTATATACTCACGGTTATCGATGTTTTGAGCGAGTACGCGTGGGCCGTACCGCTCCAAAGAACAAGAGCGGAAGCGATGTGGTAAAAACTATCGCGAAGATAATTCGAAACGATGGAAGATGTCCGAAAAATTTGCAAGCCGACAGAGGAAAGGAATTTTACAATGCAGATGTGGGGGGGGGGGGTTATGAGGAAACACGGAATCAATCATTATTCAACGTATTCGATTATGAAGGCCTCGGTTGTGGAACGATTTAATCGTAAGTTGAAGAACGGCATGTGGAAATTGTTCACGCTCAACGGAACATACAGATGGATCGACGCGTTATCGCATCTTGTGTCGAAGTACAACGCGCGACAAGATTGAATCATTAGGATGCGGCGAATCGATATAACCCCAGCGATCGCCGATAAACTTTTGAATACGGTATACAGCAACGTAAAGATTGCCGCTCCAGCGAGATTCAAAGTGGGCGACTCGGTACGCGTGAGCGAGTTCAAGACGATCTTTGATAAAAGTTATACACCAAATTGGTCCACCGAGATATTTAAGATCATCGAAATACAAAGATCGAATCCTACGACTTACTTACTCGAGGATTGTCGCGGTAAACCTGTTGCTGGCGGATTTTACGAATACAAGCTGCATCGCGTAGCAAATTCCGACGTGTATCTCGTGGAAAAGATGTTGCGCAGGAAAGGTGAGAAGGTTTATGTGAAATGGCTAGGATTTGACGTCTCGCATAACTCTTGGACACATAAAAATAATGTATTGTAGACACACACAACCTTCCATTATTGTTAGAATACAGTACTTATTTTCATTAGGATATATATAATAAAATTGTGTAGCACGCTTGTTGTTTATCCGTGGCTCGCTCGTAAGACTACGGTCGCGTCGCGGGGAAAGGTCCGGCCAGAATGTTAGACGTAACCTCGGGGAAAGCAAGGAATCAGGAGGACGGAGAGTCTGGTCCACGAAGGTCCGGCTGCTCCAGAATATAAGGTGTTGGGCCTCTAGGTTGTTGGAGTGCCTGGTCCGAGAAGGTCCGGCAGCTCCAGTCTTATGAGCGTTTCTCTGGGAAAGAACTCGCACGGATAGAGAGCCTGGTCCGCTGAGGTCCGGCTGCTCCGAAGGTCGAGGTTTGTTTTCTAGGATACGACTGCCTTTGCTGTGACTTTCCCCGGTATTTATATATTTTCGTACTTCTAGGCCCGTCCAATCACGGGCCCGCGTTACTGTACGCAAGGGTTTTTATGGCACTGCCTGCCCGAGGTACGCCGGTTACGCGGCGTACGGGATATTTGTTCTTTCTTATATCTAACTTACTTTCTACTATTTACAAAGAGCGTGTTTTGCGCTACAATTGTATAATAAAACAATATAATATAGTTAGCATTAACAATATACATATACAACTTTAAGTTATTGTAATTTTTTTATTTACAATGGTACCTGATAATGTCTCCATGATGGTAACCTGTTGGTGGAACATACAGTGGGTCAAAAAAGTATTGGTACACCTAGTTTTTTTGTAATAATTTTATTAAAAGAAATGATACACAAATAAAAACTATTTCGATTAGTAGTCTATTATGTACAAAGATAATGTGCAAATGAAGAATCTTTAATAACGCATAACAAAAGAGTAACGCAACAAATACAAGAATTTGAGAGCAGAAAAAGTATTCGTACACTTATAGTTCAACTGCTAACGTTTGAAAAACCCGCAAGTATCGTCGGAACTCTGACCAAAATGTAAACAATTGTTTGTTTATGTAGTAGCCTCTGCGTGTACTGTGCAGTTAGTACTTCCTTGAACCCTGTACAGACATCATGACAACGAAGAAAAGTGAAATACCTGTATCAGTGCGAGATCGTATTATTTTCCATCGAAAACGTGGAGAGAGCTATAGGAAAATTGGGAAACAAGTAAATTTAAGTTTCACAACAGTACAGTGCATTATGAAGAAATATGAGGCAACGAAAATAACAGAAAATAATCCACGAACAGGTCGGCCAAAGATACTCACGGTTAGAGAGCGTCGAAGTATAATTAAAGAAGCTGTAAAAAATCCATTTGTAAGTGCCCGAACTATATGCAATGATATCGCGTCAACATCAGGGAAGGTGGTGTGCTCTCAAACCATACGAAACGTTTTACACTCTGCTGAAATATATGGCAGAGCTGCGAGAAAAAAGCTATATATTAATAATACAAATAGAGAAAAACGTTTAGGTTTCGCTAAAACCTATGTAAATAAACCCATTGAATTTTGGAGACGTGTTATCTTCTCGGATGAATCTAAATTCAATATTTTTGGCTCTGATGGGAAGAAATTCGTGTGGAGGAAACCCAATACCGAGCTTCAGCAAAAGAATCTTAAACCAACTGTGAAGCACGGGGGAGCAAGCGTAATGATGTGGGGCTGTATGGCGTCTAGTGGTGTTGGAAATATTGCATTTATAGGTGGAATAATGAATGCAAAAATGTATATCGAGGTGTTGCGTAATAATTTAGAAGAAAGTGCAGTTAAATTGGACCTGAATGGGAATTATTATTTTCAGCAGGATAACGACCCAAAACACACAGCTATGAAAACAAGAGAATGGTTGTTATACAATGATCCCAAACAACTTGTTACACCACCACAGTCCCCCGATATTAATCCAATAGAAAATTTGTGGCACTTGTTGGATATAGAAGTAAGGAAAAGAAAAATATCTAATAAATCGGATCTACAACGAGTAATTTTAGAAGAATGGCAAAAGATACCGAAGGACGCAACTCTGAAATTGGTGGAATCCATGCCTAGAAGATTAGAAGCCATTATTAAGCTAAAGGGATGCATACTAAATATTAGTTACTAAGTAGAACTGAGATAATCATAAACTGTACGAATACTTTCTACTGTACGAATACTTTTTTTGCTCTCAAATTCTTGTATTTCTTGTGTTACTTTTTTGTTATGCGTTATTAAAGATTCTTCATTTGCACATTATCTTTGTACATAATAGACTATTAATCGAAACATTTTTTGTTTGTGTATCATTTCTTTAAATAAAGTTATTGCAAAAAGGTTAGGTGTACGAATACGTTTTTGACCCACTGTATATCAGCTGGCAGCTGCTTTGTCTTGTTGATACTTGGCCTATTTGGCGGTGTCAAATAGTATGACTTTGTACCATAAAATTTTGGTTCGGCCTTTCGACTCAGTGAGTATGTAAAATTTGTAAAATTTACTTGTTTATATGGCCGTCAGCAGTTTTAAAATTTGTTTGCCACATGGCTCGTCTAGTTATGCTTTGGTTAATAACCCGCATGCACTAGCACCGTGTGCCTGGTCAATAATTTAAGACACATGCTTTTCGACATAGGCGGTCATAGGTTAAAATCATTAATAAATAAATAAATCATAATAAATATATAAATAAATAAATTACCTTAACGATCACGCAGTATGATCGTAGCCTAAAAATCCATTTGCCATTTCTATAGACGATCGGAGGGCGATCATCGCGACAATTAACATGTCGCTATGGCTTAACGCTACGGCTGTTAAGTTTTCTTTGTGTCTCTGGGTATAGCCCCTCTACATCCGACTAATATCGATAGTACTTTCGCAGTTCTGCTCATGGTTCTTAGTTTAATATATTCAGCGCTATCCTGGTATTTGGCTAGTTTCTCTTGATAGGCCGTCTTTAAATTTTCTTTGTTCTTATAGCGGACAGTTACATCCGCTATCAGGATACCATTATGGTTTTTGACTACCAAATCTGGTTTCTTGAGTACGCCTATCACATTCATAGTTGGTTCCAGAATTACCGCTGATTTACGTGACACCTTTTACTCAATTAGCTTAACAACTTCGTCGTGTTTGCGTATTCTTGCGTTGCTAGTATGTAAGCAGTTACACAGTAGATGCCCCAGCGTTTGCAGCAGCATATTACACCTTCGGCATAAAATATCTATATCTGTTTTGGATTGCTTCAAAGCTGTTCTTGTTCAGAAGCTGTTAGTTCGTAATCGTAAAAAGTCTAAATATCTCGACGGCTTTAACAATGTGGGGTCATGGAGCCATCCGTTTCCTATCTTGTCTCCCATGAATTCGTGCGCTCCAGGACCCCGCGAGACTTTCTGTCTCCATTTCTCGGTTTGCATCCTTTTCAGGGCTATGCGCGCGTCTTCAATTCCCTGCTCAGTGGTGGGCCAGGTGAGCCGCAAAGATTTTGCATATTTTAATACTATTTTCTCTTGTCCATCGCTAGCTTCTCTGACGGCTAGGCCGTCAGATTTCTCCATTTTTAAATAATTTCTTAGCTTTGCTATACCTACAATATCCGTCACTCGTTGTATACCTAGTGTTCCGTGTCCCTTTCCGGTATAAATTATTCCATGCGTCTACTACGGATGGAGCTTTAGTAAGCTCTTCATAACTTGTTTAAGTTCATGATCTAGAAGATCTAGACTCTTCAACGGAGGCGGACTAGCTACCAACATGTGTATATAACGGGGCAGGAGATGTGTCCTAATTAGATTCACTTTCTCGTGGAGCTTTAACTTCATTTTGCTGATGTTTTTGGCCGCCACAATTATATTGCCCATTTCGACGCGCTGCACGCCTTCCCATGGGTTGATTTTTATGCCCAGGTATTTTATTTTGGTTTCGGGCTTTCATTGGGGAATCTTTGTTCCCTCAATTTCAAGACCAGGGTCTTGAATTACCCGCGATTTATTTTTACTAACGACCTGGAATACCGTGCTCTTCTCTGCTTGGACCTTCATTCCCATTTTGGCTAAAAAGCTTTGCACTTTATGAATCTTGTACTTAGTGATTTGTCAGAGCAGAACCAGGTCGTCTGCAAACGCGAGAATGGAGACTTTCTCTCCGTCTATTTTGACCCTCTCCGTCGTCCTCTCTATCTCGATTAGCAGTGGATCTATTATTAAGTTAAATAGAAGAGGGGATAGCGTGTCTCCTTGTTTTACCCCACTTCTTAACGCCATTTTAATCTTGCCGTCGCCTTTATTTAAGGTTATCTCAGTGCTTTGGTTATCGTATATATTCTCTATGGCACTGTATCAAACGCTTTGGCGATGTCGATGATGGTTAATATCCCATCGTTCGCCTTCTTCGTGCTCTTGCTCGCTTTTGTCGAGGACGGCTATATTATACTTGCTGCCATCCTCCTTCGTGAAACCTTTTTGTCGTAGACTTTGCGTAACTTTTCCCCGTAGTCTATTGTCCAACATCGATGAATATAGCCTACCCAGTAAAGATCCTATCGTGATTGGTCTCCAATTATTTATATCTTCAGTACATCTCCCAATTTTGGGGATCAGTGTCGTCCTATTTAACTTCTATTGTTCTGGGTAGGACCTATGTAGTATTAGAACGTTAAAAGTTTTGGGCAATAACTGCCGGGTGCCGGTTTTGCGAAGGTGAGCCTTTCTCACCCCATCGACAGCTGCAGCTGTATTTGCCTTTATTGTTCGCATTTTCTGGATTAATTCCAAGGCAGTGACTGGATGAAATACTTCTCCTATGGGGAACATGTCGCTCGAGCCCTTTCGAGCGTCGACAAACTTGAGGCCGGACCAGTCGATCCTCATAAGTAGTCATAGAGGTTTTTAACTATAGCCTTATCGGAGAGCTCGATTCGTTCCCCTGCTTTAATCTGCTACCCAGCGACCGCTAAATCAACTAGCTTTCTTGGGAATTTCTTTACATATACTGGTATCGAGAGAAGATGAAACGTTTTCTTCTGGGGCGGTCGCTTTCCCTATTGTTCATATTAGAGTTTCACTTTTTGCGCTTACCTTTAGGGGATTCATCAATTTGCACTTCCTTCAGTTTCTCTGTAAATTTTAATATTAATCTCTCGATATCGGGAGGACCGACCATATCCTCTCTGGCCCATCGCTGGACTTCCTCCTCTATTCCTTTTAGCTCATTGTTTATGTCCAGCGAATAGGTTTATATAGCCCCATAAGAACCTCTTGCCATTCTTGGCCATCATCGGTTCGAAGAGGACTTCCCACTTAACCTTCAGTGATTAAGATGTACGAGGAGCAGGTGGAATTTGTCTCTGTTCTGCTTTCCTCTTCGACCACTGTATCCTGATAGGACAAGTACCTCCTCTTGTCGCTAATTTGTGTCAACGTTTTGCCGGGTAGGGACTCCTGAATTTTGACATACGGCTGCTTCAAGTGCTTGAACCGCTCGTTCAGGACTATTAATGCTTCGGTTTCCTCTATAGACCAAACCGAGGTGCCGCTGGCCGGTCTGTTCCTACACTGGTCTCAGCTACTTGCCATTCTCTTTATATTTCTTATATCAGGGTGCCACAGCCTTTTACACCCGGACAGAGCTCTTTGTGTTTTAAAACTATCCCCTCAGGGGTCACATTTGTGGCGGCAACGCCGCCCACACTTCCTCAACGGCAACACTGCCGCGACGCTCATTTCGCCATTGAGAAAAGTCAAGTGACCGTTACTCTTTCAGCTCGAACGGGCATTAGTGGTAGTCGTAGAAATTAGAATAGACTTACCATATCTTGTACCTGGTGTAGCCTAATAAATAGTAATAAATAAATAGCAATAATTATGAGAGTGATCATTGACTACACATTTATATGTGTAGCCGACTTTTTCGACAAACCATTTACACTTCGGGAGGTGGCACCTACATCCGTGTAATTTATTAAATGTTTTCTTACAGGTGCCACATCTCCATAAAATTTTCAGTTCGGGATGATCTAGATCAACATGGTGATTAAATTTTGACTCCTGCAGGAATCTCCGATTGTGGCCCTTCATATCACAGGCGTTACATTTTAATTTCCCGCTCAGAGGCAGATTCACTACTTGTCCAGTTGCATGTCCATTAAAATTGCCATGTCGTCTTAGGGTGGCCCTCCTGTCCACAGCGGACAAGTTCGCTACGGAGGTCCCAGGGCCGGAGACCCCTGTATCCGAGGCTCCTTCGTTATCGTCTGCAATTTGGGTTTTACCAATACTTCCAATTTATAATTAGTCCAATCATTTCCAACTCATCACCTTAGGAACAGCCGGGCTGTGGGTGTGCCACCAAGGAGATCCGGTTCACTGCCGGCCACCGTTTTAACTTTGAATAATTCCCAAAGGCAGGTGGAAATTATACGAAGTGCTGGCAGAGTATAGCGTTCTGACGGCGTGTAGCTTCTTCCTATTGATGCAGTTGTAATGCGTTACTGGACAGCGTTGCAGCATATGATACAGAGTATCACGTGATCCCTGATATGACCCATTGCAGCAATCGGTGTTTTCCATATATGGAACACCTTTGGTTGGTAAAAGGCCGATCCTTAGGCTAATTGTACCAATATAATATATGACCGCCCAGTGATTTGGGCGATTATAAATCCATACGGATATGACTTAAGAATTTTATAGTTACTCCCGCCGTTTACTCGTGCTTTTTTGAATTTCTTCACGTTCACATTCAGAGCAGTGGGCATAAACCACAATGAGTCAACACCCGCAAGGGCCATCGCAATGCTTTGTTTTAATTATACAGTCGGATTCCCCTAGTTCGTGCTAGCTCTGAGTTGAGTGTTGAATGGCGGCAGAAGAAATCGACCAACACGGCAAGCCGCCACGAAAGCCCCGCAGCAAGGAAGATCCGCGGGTGGCCAAGGCACGAGACCGAGCTCGTATCCCGGGGGCGATATGAATCGCTTCCCGTTCAGCTTCGCCCAGGCCCGACACGTCAGCCAAACCCGCTTACCGACCAAGCCCGACTAGCCCCGCTCCTCAGAGCCAATCCTTATTCCGAAGTTACGGATCCAATTTGCCGACTCTCCTTACCTACATTAATCTATCGACTAGAAGCTCTTTACCTTGGAGACCTGCTGCGGATATGAGTACGAATCGGCGCGACACCTCCACGTGGCCCACTCCTGGGTTTTCAAGGTCCGAGGCGAAGATGCGGAAACCGCCGCAACTGCGGTGCTCTTCGCGTTCCAAACCCAATCTCCCTGCTAGAGGTTTCCAGGGAACGCTCTCTCGGGCCGTAGACCGACACGCAACGAGTCGCGACGTTCTACTAGGAGAGAATGGCACGGTTACGGCACCGGAATGTTCAAGCCGAAGGTCGTGTACCCTAGCTGTGGAACCACGGGGGTCTGTTCAGGGTATCGCGCACTGACCGGAGCCAGCGCCGTTAACGATGAATGTCCCCATTCGACTTTTTGGTTCCTCAGGTTTACCCCTGAACGGTTTCAGGTACTCTTGAACTGTCTCTTCAAAGTTCTTTTCAACTTTCCCTCACGGTACTTGTTCGCTATCGGTCTCGTGGTCGTATTTAGCCTTAGATGGAGTTTACCACCCACTTAGGGCTGCAATCTCAAGCAACCCGACTGTAAGGAGAGATGCTCCCGAAAACGTGTACCGGTCGCTACGGACCTGGCACCCTCTATGGGTAAACGGTCCCATTCAAGATGGACTTGGACGCGGTTCGAGGTGACGGGACTGACGGATCCTCCCAAACACATTTCCCAGCTATAGAACAGCGGGATTCAGTGCTGAGCTCATTCCTGTTCGCACGTCGCTACTAAGGAAATACTTGTTAGTTTCATTTCCGCCAATTAGTAATACGGTTAAATTCAGCGGGCAATCTTGCCTACTCTGAAGTCTTCATATACGCATATTATTGTGTGCGTCGGCGTGTACGTATATGTTACATATACGACAACACAACCAACAATAAAAAACCTGAGTTACGCACAGTTGAAAATAGTGACAAAAAAGAAGCAAGAGAGAGAAGGTATATTCGAAAGTCGAAAATAAATGTAAAAGAAACATGGATTCTTAGGTTTTATGCACCGCTCCATAGTGCCAAATTATCGCAGGCTCGAATCAGAGATACCCTCGCTGGACAACCGAAGACTTCCTCGGTTTTATGACGTCCGACCTCTATTCAAAGAAGCAATGCTTGGTATAAACTACTCTCCAGTGGTTCCTACATTTCGTTTCGCCCTCTATTCTTGATCGTCTTTCGTATAAGAAAGAAAGAGCATCGACACCGGGCACCCATCCTTCTCATAGTCATCCCAATTATTTATTATTACCATAGATCCTACAGAACGAAGTACCAGGCGGCGGATACTCAGAGGTGCGTAACACGAATACCAAACTCTTTTTTTCTGTACGAGAGAACGAAAAGGGACAAAAGCAGAACGCACACAAGTAGAGATAGGCAAGCTTCTTTTTCTCTTGCCAGGGACTGGACGACCGGCTTCTGGTTGCGCGGTCTCTCGCGATCGACAACGAAAATGGTATCGGTTGACCAACGGTGCGTGGTTGCAGCTGCTGCCAACTCGCGACCGTTATCGACAAGTACTTGGTATATCCGAATATAGCCGCGCCAAAGGGGAAAAGAGGTTCTAATTTATTATCCATTTCAACACGCTCTCCTCTACGGTCTTAAGATTTCCCGTGTGATTGGGGAGGGGAATGGGCATTATATTCATCTTCTTTCCCTGGGCCTCTTTTAACGAATAATCGTAACCCGTCGTCGACCGGGGAAAAAAACAAAATGGCAGCGTGCAATACACGCGCACACCGGGACTCTTGTACCTCTACATCTCTTCCCCATCTTATTTACGTCGCTTGCTCTCTTTCTGTGACTCAGTCGTTTCATTTCAAACGACGTCGGGGGCGCGGGTATGCAATTTTGGTGCTCCAAACGACTTGACGTCACCTCTCGAATCGAGTGGGTGGCGGATATTGTGGCGAAACTGATAGCATTTAACACGGGTAAAAAGAACCGATAAGCATGGACGAAGCGGTACTGTAACTATGGGCGGTCGTCAAAGTAAGATGTTTTAAAAAATGCGACCCTCGACTCACGACGCCATTTCAGCACCTGCAAGTTCGCCCGACAGGTTTCCTTGGACATCGTCCCTCCGTGAATGAATACATCCCACACACTCAGCGCCACATGCTCACGCGCGTACGGTACAGGGGTCAGCTTCTTTTAAGGAGGCACACACCTCCGCGACGAACGCCGACGAACGTTCAACGATCGCTCGTACGTATACGCATGTGTCTCCTCCGATTTATCGAGATAATCTCGATCTCTCTAACGAGAACATCCCTCCCGACTCGGAAACGAGTCCCCCCATTCGACGAGGGGACCGACCGACGACGGGGTATTATCGTATCGTTCTCGCAGAGGTGATACATGAAGGAGAAAGCAAAACGCAACGCAAGCAGTATATAGGTTACGTAAACGACCCTCAGCCAGGCGTGGTCCAGGAATTGTATCCGTGGACCGCAATGTGCGTTCGAAATGTCGATGTTCATGTGTTCTGCAGTTCACACGTCGACGCGCAATTAGCTGCGTTCTTTATCGACCCACGAGCCAAGTGGTCCACCGTTCAAGGGTAATCGTATAATATTGTATTTCGTTCATCGGTCTAAATAGTCAGTTCAAATGGTGCCGCGATCCGGATGCACCTCCGCGGAGGAGATGCGGGTTAGTCTCTGCGTCGCAACGGATTTCTATCGCCCGTTATATGCAACGATCGATCGACGACACAATATTGTATCCCGAATGTTTGTTCGTCGGATCGTGAGGGGGGCACGTAAACGTGACCAGCTACACACGTTGATCCGACGAACGAGCGCAAAGCACGATTAATCAAAAATCAACCTCGAAGAGATCGTTGCAGCAGGAAGGAAACGACGGGGATTGCCCCGATAACTGGATTTATCGTGTTTAATTTATCGACCTCCAAGGAACAAAAAGGCAAAACGCTTGCATACAGGTCCGTCTCCCAACCGTCACCAGCTTCTCCCATTCTTTTCACCTGTCTCGCGCACGTTGTTCCTATGGTTGTTCGTTCAGGTGGAAATCAAAGAGAAAAGAATCGATAGGAACCGACGACCCCGTGTTAATGAGTCTGGGCACAACCTCCCAGAAGCGGTCTTTCGTCCCATCGATTCGTTGCGAGTAAAATCGTTCGATCTCGCAATGACGTGGGTAACGCTGCTGGCGTAACAAAAGATTCGTCTTCTCCGAACGAGTACTACGTTCAAAGTCGAATGTAAACAGAGTTTACACAACGGACACAAAATCTGTGCGGCTTTGGATTTCATTGTGTTTCCGGGTTACCCGAAGATGATCCCCGTATATGGAAACACACCGTGTGGGATCCATTCCTTTTGGACACTTATATATCCTCGGGCGAAACCTTTTAGGAGGTAATTGTTGTCGATCCCGCAATGGGTATGAAGCGTCTCCCCTTGAAGTCTTTATGCTTCCGGCGGGTTCGTTATTCGATCCCAACGAGGCAACATCCATTTCTTCCCTCTCCTTCGCCTCCCGTATGGAACATATACTGCAAAATATGCATTCAACAACATAGTGTGTTAGTAGGTAATATAGGGGGGTTCTAACTCAGGTCCTCTGAGGGGGGGTGAGGTGCAGGGGGGGTCTGCCGCGCGGGGGGAATGACGTCACGCGGGGGAGGGGGGTCTGCCGCGCGGTGGGGGGTGACGTCACGCGGGGAGGGGGGTCTACCGCGCGGGGGATGACGTCACGCGGGGTGGGGGGTCAGCCGCGCCCGGGAATGACGTCACGCGGGGAGAGGGGCCCGGCGCGAACGATGGCCTCGTTGACCGCGGGGTGGGGGGTCCGATGCGAACGATGGATGAGGTGACCGCGGGGGCAGGGGTCCGACGCGAACGATGGATGGGGAGACCGCGGGGCAGGGGTTTCCGCTCGACGGCCCGCGGGGAAGGGGGGATTTTACCTTAGTTTTTTATGTGGCGTACCGTGGGAAAAAATGGCGTGCCGTGGGAAAAAATGGCGTGCCGTGGGAAAAAAGGCAAATGAAGATATTTATTAAATAATATTTTTCAATAATGATTAAATAATTTTTATTTTTTCATTATCATAAATCAATGGAGTACATAACTTATAAATCATAACAATATATAAAGAATCACTAAAAGTAAAGATGCTATTCATATAGGTAACATCAGTACATATATATAATTTTTTCCGATCGAAATATATATTTTTATTTCTGAGAATTGATTTTACTTCTCCCCAATCTTTAACGTTATATTCTGAAGCTGTCTTCTCACTTATTCTACATGGATAACTCGACTACGATGAGACGGCTCCGCGTAATTTGATACTCGTCCTATCAAGCGCTGACAATGCGGCGGCTGCCTGCTACCTATTTTCCACGATTTGCGACGAGATCATGTGGATGATAATAATTTTTTAACGAGGTTGTGAACATTATGATTTAGGAGTTATGGGGGAAAAGGTAATTTTAAGGTAAATGAAAAATATTTTTCAATATTGAAACAATTTTTTATTTTTTTATTTTCCATAATTCAATGCTGTACATGATAACAATAATAACATTATGTGATATTGGCTATTTATTACAAGCTTCATAAAGAATATCATCTAAAGCGTATGCCAATAATTCGCAGTCTACAAGCGATTTGTCATCTACATAATTTTACGGACAACGTTGGTCAGTGGGTTATATTGAACGACGCGATCGTGCAAGATGAGGCAATAAGCGGTAGTATTTGGTGGTATATCCTCTTTGCACTCAAACTCTATTCTCACGTCCACGGTGGCATTTTTTACGGATTCATTTTGTCGCGAGCAATCGATGACGGTGAGAGGACCGCAATGTAGAAATGTTGCCATGGATAGGGACGACCCATCGCGATCGCATCCGTAATAAGATTTGCGAAAACGGGCAAACATGTCGAACAAGAGGGCGTATTTGTTTTTATCAAAATCCAAATTCATATCATCGTAGGGATAAAATTCCGAGTTCAGATAGAGTTTAACGTTGGATAATTTGCAATGGTCGAATAATGTGACATCTTTCGACACGGTATTTTTTTTGCCAGTCTGCAGGGCAAAGATCACATATCGCGGCTTCTCCAGCTGGGAGGCTGTCTTCACGGTCCACGAATGCTTGGTCGTGCTATGTAGCAGAGGAAATTCATACAAATCCCAAGAACGAAAACTCATATTCAAGAATCGCCCACTCTCCAATTCTCGCAGCAGGGACAATTTATTGACCTCGTTCAATAGCACATGCGGCATACGCCATTGTATTTTGAATAATTCAATCGACACTTCCGCCGACTGGTCAAATCCGAATACGCAATTATTGTCATTACGAGAACGTATCAGAATCAACTCGTGACGGGCGTTGATCACAACACCCTTAAAATCTTCACAAAATCCTAGACACATGGTGAGCGGCACGCAAAAGTCGAAGTAACCTTCGGTAAAATTGTGTGATAAATCCCATCCAGCCTTCTTCAGCATCATACCTCTATCCCATGTTAGAGAGATATAATTTTTGATCGTGGAAGTTATTCCAACGTTTCTGTTGCGATCGATTTCTACACCGTCAAGCTCATATCGAATTTCATCGAACATGAATGCAGCGCAATTGTTGCCCAATGCCAGCCTCGTATCTTCTTCTTGTAACTTGTGCACCGTTAATTTTCCCTCGATGTATAGAAAGCTCTCACATGGTAACGTGTACAAATCCTGATGTTGTATAGGTATTCGTATTTCATCACTATACCCAAGCGACGTGTTGGCGTACGGATTATACGTATGAGTCTCAATCCTGACGATACGATCGTCAAAGATCGGTTCACCTCCAATATTCAAAATGTCAGTCATTGTTTTTTCACGGAGTTTGCACAACAAATCCCAACGATTTCAAAAATTCTCGATTCAAGTTGCTAAGCTTCTTTTTAACGCCACCGGATACCCGATTACTGTCACTCGATACCGCTGCAGCCGCTCGTCGTCTCGTGAAAATATCGTCCGCCGTAAATGTATTGTCCCTCGCGCGCCTCGTCTCGTTCAGCACGAGCATATCATATACCATCCATGCACACCCACACGCGCGTATTATCGCCGTCGTCGTCGTACGTGCAATCTAATGGTTATCTCTTCTCCTCGAAAATCGAGCAGTCGTCCGTCTTGATCCACAATGCGTATCGTTAAATCAGTAATGCTTCGCGCGATGATCGGCAGATAAATGATCTGTGCCGGTGTTTCCGATATTTTATATCCCGGTGGCACGCTTGGCGAAAACTCGTGTATCGTGTGCACGCACTTATCGTTGCTATATGCACCAGCGGTCACGTTGCATTCTATGCGAATAATATTTACGCCGATGATGTTAATTGATGCGTCCGATTCGTGCCACTGTCCCGGCTGCAGCACACGATTGGACGAAAATCCCAATAACGATCCTATATTATCAGGTTTGCTAAAGTTTATTCGATAAGCGCTCTTGATTTCACTCTTCATTGTGTTATTGTTAGCACGAATCACTAGCGGATATTTGTTTGCATCATCATTTTCATCAACATCATCATCGTCATCAATAGTGTTGACTTTCTTCTTTTCCGCTACATTGTTGGGATATTTTCGTAAAATCTCACGTTTCAGATACTCGTCTATCGCACGCAGTTCGTACGAACCCTCAGGAATGACAATCATGGCGTCATCTTTGTCGAAATAAAATTTATTATTCCACGAATTCACATTCGGTATCGTATAGTAAGTTTCAAAGTCTGTTAGACCCAGTTCGTAATCGTCATCGCTCAAATCTATGGCTGGGAAGTAGCTTACCGCTAGGGCACTACTCTTACCCGTCAACGTAAATGTCAGCGACATGTTTTGAAACAGTCGCAAGGAATACTGACTTTCGATGGTGGAACATCAGAGCTTAAATGGAAATGTATCGTCGATCGTTCGGAGAAACCATAAACATAGTTGTCCGCAATTGCTTTGATCGTATCTTTGATAAGACGTACGATTGTATTGGATTTTTGTCGTATTCTTTTCGAGATATTGCATCAATTCTTGTGGCGGGCGAAGATTTCCGAAACTATCGAAATACACAGCGCGATCTCCCCTCTTCGCATACGCTACCCAATGAGTACCGGGGCCGTCGGAGTCATCCAAATTGACGATTCCGCTTTCGTTTTGTCGGATGCCGTCTATTGGTAAATTATTGCGCATAAAAATTCCTCTAAAGAACGGTATACGCATACGTCTTGCTAGTTGTTCCAATTGCACATTAGTCGTTACACCTGCAGGTATTTTTAATGTTTTTTTGACATTTTTTTTTTTCTTCTGGGGATACCTCGTCCACGCTTGTACGGAGCGAGATAAAGTCCATGACCTTCCATGACCTTCCATGACGCGGTTATGACGCCTTAGCTCTTCCAGCTGACGTTGCATCGCCTTGTTGTCGTTTACCGCCTTTGCGATTCCCGCTGCCCCGCCAGCCAAGGATCCGAGAGCTCCCAATAATGGTAGCAATGGCAAAATACCGCCACGTTTCGCCATCGGAAGTATGCGCTTTTTCACCGTCTTCTTCTTCTTCTCTTTCTGTTTCCTCGCAGATGTCGATTTATTCGTTTTCAAACCCATACCGAATTTTGTTTTTGCTTTCATAGCCGCCCAAACTGCTGTAGCGGCAGCTCTTTCACCGAGAGTCGAATCTTTCGCGGTGATACGTTTTCGCGCTCTCGTAGCGAGTATATTATCCGCAACGTGTTGCTCAGCAAGATCGTTGCTAAGCGAATAGGCTATATCGTGTTCGCGACACGCCGCATCCAGCAGATTGATACCTTGATCACCTCTCGCCAATCGTTTCTCCAAATGAGTTCCCGGCCCGCAAAATTGATAGCCAGGGATATGTAATTCGATGGGAAGTGCGTTTATCGCACGGCTCAACAGACCGCAACCTTTTACTGTCGTCGCCGTCGTCTTTGACATTCGGCGCGATTCTTTATATAGCAAGCTATAATGATCCTAACACTGACGACACTGTTCGACTTCCGAATCGACCTTTTATATCGCGAATACTATAGTTGTCCGCCACATAAAATAATATTTTGCAGACTGAGCGAAATTGGCTAAGCGCGCCTCTATAAATACCACCGTCATCCTGCGATGCAAATAAATTGTGGTCATAAGTGGGAAGGGGGAAAGATGCGTTTCGTACGACAATCAACAGCGATCAAAGTGAGCAATTTCGACAGTAAAACGCAACTGATGTCCGAGGGAAACATACGCAGGCATGGAGACATGCTACCAACCACCATACGCGGTCTCATTTGCGGTCCTTCGAACTGTGGCAAGACCAACGTGTTGATAAGTTTGTTGGAAAGCCCAAACGGTGCGCATTTCGAGAACGTATACGTGTATTCGAAATCGCATTCAGGGTGGATAAGCGAAAACGTATTCACACCAGTAAAGAGCACTGGTGCTGAAACCATATCCGAGGATCACCAGTCAGCGATGAAATCATACACAATCTTCACGGCTACAAGAACGTGTCAAAGAAATGAGAAGACAGATGCGATGCATAACGATGAGGATCAGCTAAATGCAACATAATGTGATGAATAGATACATCCAAGGTCTCAATTCGCGTCTACAGGAACGTGCCAAAGAAATAATATCCGAGAAGACAGATGTCATATCTAGTGCTATCGCATAGTTTGTAACTAAGGACCCTGTATAAGCGAAAACGTGTTCACACCGATAAAAAGCAATGGCGTTGATCCGATATCCGAGGATCACCAGTCAGCGATGAAATCATACACAATCTTCACGGCTACAAGAACGTGTCAAAGAAATAATATCCCGAGAAGACAGATGCGATGAAACTACTACTAATACTACTAATACTACTACTAATACTACTACTACTACTACTACTACTACTACTACTACTACTACTACTACTACTACTACTACTACTACTACTACTACTACTACTAGTACTACTACTACTACTACTACAAAAGTCGTTGTTTACATATGTATCTATGTATTTTAACAACTTGTACGGTTGGGCAATGTATCAACCGTTGCCCCACACAGAATTTCGATGGGTTGAGGATGCATCGAATATTATCTGGGAAATAGGTAATAGATTTGCAGGTACCATCGATTTATTACCGATAACAAAAGAACGATATATCTCGTTCATGAAGAAGTTAAACCTACGGAAGACGCGCATAAAATATGTGTGAAATTGCGATTCATATAAATTTCTCAATACCAGCATGGGCAGATTGGCATCCTCCCTAAACAACGATAAACTTAAAATTTTGCATTCCGAATTTTCGTATTTGTCCATCGAAAACTTTGATTTATTAACGCGAAAAGGTATCTTTTCGTACGAATATCTGGACTGCGCCGACAGGTTACAAGATCCGTGTTTACCGCCGCGCGAGTCATTTTACAGTTCCTTAACCTGCGACACGATATCCGAGAGCTAGTACGCGCACGCCGCGAACATCTGGCGACGGTTCCCATCCGAACATTATTTAACATCTAATGTGTTCAAAGAACCAATATCTTCGTTCGAACCATTATCGAACGATCAGAGAACCACAATTGAACCGCTATTGTACAACTATTGAACCACATTGAACCACTATCGAACCACTATCGAACCACTATTGAACCACATTCGAACCACTATCGAACCTCAACTGAACCACTAGTGTACCACATTGAACCACTATCGAACCACTATTGAACCACTATTGAACCACATTGAACCACTATCGAACCACTATTGAACCACTATTACTATCGAACCACTATTGAACCACTATTGAACCGCTATCGAACCACTATTGTACCACATTGAACCACATTGAACCACTATTGTACCACATTGAACCACTATTGAACCACTATTGAACCACATTGAACCACTATCGAACCACTATCGAACCACTATTGAACCACATTGAACCACTATCGAACCACTATTGAACCGCTATTGAACCACTAGTGTACCACATTGAACCACTATCGAACCACTATTGAACCACTATTGAACCGCTATCGAACCACTATTGTACCACTCTTGAACCACATTGAACCACTCATGACAGGTCCCACGATCCAAGATGACCTGTTTTCTTATTTGTCAATACATACGAGTTAAATCGAGTCATTACATATACGTGCATGGGAAATCGGATAAGTAGAGAAAACAGGTCATCTTGGATCGTGGGACCTGTCATGAGTGGTTCAATGTGGTTCAAGAGTGGTTCAATAGTGGTTCAATAGTGGTTCGATAGTGGTTCAATAGTGGTTCAATAGTGGTTCAATGTGGTACAATAGTGGTTCAATGTGGTACAATAGTGGTTCGATAGCGGTTCAATAGTGGTTCAATAGTGGTTCAATAGTGGTTCACATAGTGGTTCAATAGCGGTTCAATAGTGGTTCGATAGTGGTTCAATGTGGTTCAATAGTGGTTCGATAGTGGTTCGATAGTGGTTCAATGGTTCAATAGTGGTTCAATGTGGTACAATAGTGGTTCAATGTGGTACAATAGTGGTTCGATAGCGGTTCAATAGTGGTTCAATAGTGGTTCGATAGTGGTTCAATGTGGTACACTAGTGGTTCAGTTGAGGTTCGATAGTGGTTCAATGTGGTTCAATAGTGGTTCGATAGTGGTTCGATAGTGGTTCAATGTGGTTCAATAGTTGTACAATAGCGGTTCAATTGTGGTTCTCTGATCGTTCGATAATGGTTCGAACGAAGATATTGGTTCTTTGAACACATTAGATGTTAAATAATGTTCGGATGGGAACCGTCGCCAGATGTTCGCGGCGTGCGCGTACTAGCTCTCGGATATCGTGTCGCAGGTTAAGGAACTGTAAAATGACTCGCGCGGCGGTAAACACGGATCTTGTAACCTGTCGGCGCAGTCCAGATATTCGTACGAAAAGATACCTTTTCGCGTTAATAAATCAAAGTTTTCGATGGACAAATACGAAAATTCGGAATGCAAAATTTTAAGTTTATCGTTGTTTAGGGAGGATGCCAATCTGCCCATGCTGGTATTGAGAAATTTATATGAATCGCAATTTCACACATATTTTATGCGCGTCTTCCGTAGGTTTAACTTCTTCATGAACGAGATATATCGTTCTTTTGTTATCGGTAATAAATCGATGGTACCTGCAAATCTATTACCTATTTCCCAGATAATATTCGATGCATCCTCAACCCATCGAAATTCTGTGTGGGGCAACGGTTGATACATTGCCCAACCGTACAAGTTGTTAAAATACATAGATACATATGTAAACAACGACTAGTAGTAGTAGTAGTAGTAGTAGTAGTAGTAGTAGTAGTAGTAGTAGTAGTAGTAGTATTAGTAGTATTAGTAGTAGTTTCATCGCATCTGTCTTCTCGGGATATTATTTCTTTGACACGTTCTTGTAGCCGTGAAGATTGTGTATGATTTCATCGCTGACTGGTGATCCTCGGATATCGGATCAACGCCATTGCTTTTTATCGGTGTGAACACGTTTTCGCTTATACAGGGTCCTTAGTTACAAACTATGCGATAGCACTAGATATGACATCTGTCTTCTCGGATATTATTTCTTTGGCACGTTCCTGTAGACGCGAATTGAGACCTTGGATGTATCTATTCATCACATTATGTTGCATTTAGCTGATCCTCATCGTTATGCATCGCATCTGTCTTCTCATTTCTTTGACACGTTCTTGTAGCCGTGAAGATTGTGTATGATTTCATCGCTGACTGGTGATCCTCGGATATGGTTTCAGCACCAGTGCTCTTTACTGGTGTGAATACGTTTTCGCTTATCCACCCTGAATGCGATTTCGAATACACGTATACGTTCTCGAAATGCGCACCGTTTGGGCTTTCCAACAAACTTATCAACACGTTGGTCTTGCCACAGTTCGAAGGACCGCAAATGAGACCGCGTATGGTGGTTGGTAGCATGTCTCCATGCCTGCGTATGTTTCCCTCGGACATCAGTTGCGTTTTACTGTCGAAATTGCTCACTTTGATCGCTGTTGATTGTCGTACGAAACGCATCTTTCCCCCTTCCCACTTATGACCACAATTTATTTGCATCGCAGGATGACGGTGGTATTTATAGAGGCGCGCTTAGCCAATTTCGCTCAGTCTGCAAAATATTATTTTATGTGGCGGACAACTATAGTATTCGCGATATAAAAGGTCGATTCGGAAGTCGAACAGTGTCGTCAGTGTTAGGATCATTATAGCTTGCTATATAAAGAATCGCGCCGAATGTCAAAGACGACGGCGACGACAGTAAAAGGTTGCGGTCTGTTGAGCCGTGCGATAAACGCACTTCCCATCGAATTACATATCCCTGGCTATCAATTTTGCGGGCCGGGAACTCATTTGGAGAAACGATTGGCGAGAGGTGATCAAGGTATCAATCTGCTGGATGCGGCGTGTCGCGAACACGATATAGCCTATTCGCTTAGCAACGATCTTGCTGAGCAACACGTTGCGGATAATATACTCGCTACGAGAGCGCGAAAACGTATCACCGCGAAAGATTCGACTCTCGGTGAAAGAGCTGCCGCTACAGCAGTTTGGGCGGCTATGAAAGCAAAAACAAAATTCGGTATGGGTTTGAAAACGAATAAATCGACATCTGCGAAGAAACAGAAAGAGAAGAAGAAGAAGACGGTGAAAAAGCGCATACTTCCGATGGCGAAACGTGGCGGTATTTTGCCATTGCTACCATTATTGGGAGCTCTCGGATCCTTGGCTGGCGGGGCAGCGGGAATCGCAAAGGCGGTAAACGACAACAAGGCGATGCAACGTCAGCTGGAAGAGCTAAGGCGTCATAACCGCGTCATGGAAGGTCATGGACTTTATCTCGCTCCGTACAAGCGTGGACGAGGTATCCCCAGAAGAAAAAAAAAAATGTCAAAAAAACATTAAAAATACCTGCAGGTGTAACGACTAATGTGCAATTGGAACAACTAGCAAGACGTATGCGTATACCGTTCTTTAGAGGAATTTTTATGCGCAATAATTTACCAATAGACGGCATCCGACAAAACGAAAGCGGAATCGTCAATTTGGATGACTCCGACGGCCCCGGTACTCATTGGGTAGCGTATGCGAAGAGGGGAGATCGCGCTGTGTATTTCGATAGTTTCGGAAATCTTCGCCCGCCACAAGAATTGATGCAATATCTCGAAAAGAATACGACAAAAATCCAATACAATCGTACGTCTTATCAAAGATACGATCAAAGCAATTGCGGACAACTATGTTTATGGTTTCTCCGAACGATCGACGATACATTTCCATTTAAGCTCTGATGTTCCACCATCGAAAGTCAGTATTCCTTGCGACTGTTTCAAAACATGTCGCTGACATTTACGTTGACGGGTAAGAGTAGTGCCCTAGCGGTAAGCTACTTCCCAGCCATAGATTTGAGCGATGACGATTACGAACTGGGTCTAACAGACTTTGAAACTTACTATACGATACCGAATGTGAATTCGTGGAATAATAAATTTTATTTCGACAAAGATGACGCCATGATTGTCATTCCTGAGGGTTCGTACGAACTGCGTGCGATAGACGAGTATCTGAAACGTGAGATTTTACGAAAATATCCCAACAATGTAGCGGAAAAGAAGAAAGTCAACACTATTGATGACGATGATGATGTTGATGAAAATGATGATGCAAACAAATATCCGCTAGTGATTCGTGCTAACAATAACACAATGAAGAGTGAAATCAAGAGCGCTTATCGAATAAACTTTAGCAAACCTGATAATATAGGATCGTTATTGGGATTTTCGTCCAATCGTGTGCTGCAGCCGGGACAGTGGCACGAATCGGACGCATCAATTAACATCATCGGCGTAAATATTATTCGCATAGAATGCAACGTGACCGCTGGTGCATATAGCAACGATAAGTGCGTGCACACGATACACGAGTTTTCGCCAAGCGTGCCACCGGGATATAAAATATCGGAAACACCGGCACAGATCATTTATCTGCCGATCATCGCGCGAAGCATTACTGATTTAACGATACGCATTGTGGATCAAGACGGACGACTGCTCGATTTTCGAGGAGAAGAGATAACCGTTAGATTGCACGTACGACGACGACGGCGATAATACGCGCGTGTGGGTGTGCATGGATGGTATATGATATGCTCGTGCTGAACGAGACGAGGCGCGCGAGGGACAATACATTTACGGCGGACGATATTTTCACGAGACGACGAGCGGCTGCAGCGGTATCGAGTGACAGTAATCGGGTATCCGGTGGCGTTAAAAAGAAGCTTAGCAACTTGAATCGAGAATTTTTGAAATCGTTGGGATTTGTTGTGCAAACTCCGTGAAAAAACAATGACTGACATTTTGAATATTGGAGGTGAACCGATCTTTGACGATCGTATCGTCAGGATTGAGACTCATACGTATAATCCGTACGCCAACACGTCGCTTGGGTATAGTGATGAAATACGAATACCTATACAACATCAGGATTTGTACACGTTACCATGTGAGAGCTTTCTATACATCGAGGGAAAATTAACGGTGCACAAGTTACAAGAAGAAGATACGAGGCTGGCATTGGGCAACAATTGCGCTGCATTCATGTTCGATGAAATTCGATATGAGCTTGACGGTGTAGAAATCGATCGCAACAGAAACGTTGGAATAACTTCCACGATCAAAAATTATATCTCTCTAACATGGGATAGAGGTATGATGCTGAAGAAGGCTGGATGGGATTTATCACACAATTTTACCGAAGGTTACTTCGACTTTTGCGTGCCGCTCAACATGTTGCTAGGATTTTGTGAAGATTTTAAGGGTGTTGTGATCAACGCCCGTCACGAGTTGATTCTGATACGTTCTCGTAATGACAATAATTGCGTATTCGGATTTGACCAGTCGGCGGAAGTGTCGATTGAATTATTCAAAATACAATGGCGTATGCCGCATGTGCTATTGAACGAGGTCAATAAATTGTCCCTGCTGCGAGAATTGGAGAGTGGGCGATTCTTGAATATGAGTTTTCGTTCTTGGGATTTGTATGAATTTCCTCTGCTACATAGCACGACCAAGCATTCGTGGACCGTGAAGACAGCCTCCCAGCTGGAGAAGCCGCGATATGTGATCTTTGCCCTGCAGACTGGCAAAAAAAATACCGTGTCGAAAGATGTCACATTATTCGACCATTGCAAATTATCCAACGTTAAACTCTATCTGAACTCGGAATTTTATCCCTACGATGATATGAATTTGGATTTTGATAAAAACAAATACGCCCTCTTGTTCGACATGTTTGCCCGTTTTCGCAAATCTTATTACGGATGCGATCGCGATGGGTCGTCCCTATCCATGGCAACATTTCTACATTGCGGTCCTCTCACCGTCATCGATTGCTCGCGACAAAATGAATCCGTAAAAAATGCCACCGTGGACGTGAGAATAGAGTTTGAGTGCAAAGAGGATATACCACCAAATACTACCGCTTATTGCCTCATCTTGCACGATCGCGTCGTTCAATATAACCCACTGACCAACGTTGTCCGTAAAATTATGTAGATGACAAATCGCTTGTAGACTGCGAATTATTGGCATACGCTTTAGATGATATTCTTTATGAAGCTTGTAATAAATAGCCAATATCACATAATGTTATTATTGTTATCATGTACAGCATTGAATTATGGAAAATAAAAAAATAAAAAATTGTTTCAATATTGAAAAATATTTTTCATTTACCTTAAAATTACCTTTTCCCCCATAACTCCTAAATCATAATGTTCACAACCTCGTTAAAAAATTATTATCATCCACATGATCTCGTCGCAAATCGTGGAAAATAGGTAGCAGGCAGCCGCCGCATTGTCAGCGCTTGATAGGACGAGTATCAAATTACGCGGAGCCGTCTCATCGTAGTCGAGTTATCCATGTAGAATAAGTGAGAAGACAGCTTCAGAATATAACGTTAAAGATTGGGGAGAAGTAAAATCAATTCTCAGAAATAAAAATATATATTTCGATCGGAAAAAATTATATATATGTACTGATGTTACCTATATGAATAGCATCTTTACTTTTAGTGATTCTTTATATATTGTTATGATTTATAAGTTATGTACTCCATTGATTTATGATAATGAAAAAATAAAAATTATTTAATCATTATTGAAAAATATTATTTAATAAATATCTTCATTTGCCTTTTTTCCCACGGCACGCCATTTTTTCCCACGGCACGCCATTTTTTCCCACGGTACGCCACATAAAAAACTAAGGTAAAATCCCCCCTTCCCCGCGGGCCGTCGAGCGGAAACCCCTGCCCCCGCGGTCTCCCCATCCATCGTTCGCGTCGGACCCCTGCCCCCGCGGTCACCTCATCCATCGTTCGCATCGGACCCCCCACCCCGCGGTCAACGAGGCCATCGTTCGCGCCGGGCCCCTCTCCCCGCGTGACGTCATTCCCGGGCGCGGCTGACCCCCCACCCCGCGTGACGTCATCCCCCGCGCGGTAGACCCCCCTCCCCGCGTGACGTCACCCCCCACCGCGCGGCAGACCCCCCTCCCCGCGTGACGTCACCCCCCACCGCGCGGCAGACCCCCCTCCCCCGCGTGACGTCATTCCCCCCGCGCGGCAGACCCCCCCTGCACCTCACCCCCCCTCAGAGGACCTGAGTTAGAACCCCCCTATATTACCTACTTGTGTTCTTCAGTTATTTCGACAACACTCCCACAGCACCACAATTATATAGTTGCAAAGAGTGGCAGGTCCTTTTTTTACAACCACATGCAAGCGCTGTTTCATTTCTGTACTATCCTCCGATGCACCATCGCCTTATGCCGTTTTACACCCCGAAATCGAGAGAGACAGTGGACAAAATACCACCGAGCCCAGAGAGTGCCTTTTTCCGACAGGTTATTTTATAGTCACTTGCCCGATGGCTTTCTGATTCTATCAACTGAGAAGACGGACGGGAGGGTGATCCTCCTACGTGTAAGTCGTCTTTCTCATCGATATTTTGCCGTTCGAATAATTCAGTTTACGTATCTGTGTTTATATTATGGCGATCATAGTTACGTTCAATTTTTATTTATAGTCTGTATTTATTATTACACATTTTTATTCGTTAATGATCCTTCCGCGGGTTCACCTACGGAAAACTTGTTACGACTGCTACTTTCTCTAAATGATCTGGTTTGGTCATCTTCCCGGCTACATTGGCAATGCCAAGACATTGGCCGCGCACCAGTCTGAAGACCTCACTAAGTCACTCAGTCGGTAGTAGCGACGGGCGGTGTGCACAAATGGCAGAGATGTAACTAACGCGAGCTTATGACTCGCGCTTACTAGGAATTCCTCGTTCATGGGGCATAATTGCAAGCCACAATCCCTAGCACGGAGGAGGTTTAGCGGGTTACGCGGGCCTTTCGTTCAGGAATAACACGCTGATTCCTTCAGTGTAGCGCGCGGGCGGCCCTGAACATCAATGGGTATGACAGACCTGTTATAGCTCATTCCAGTGCGGTTAAAAGCCGCCTCTCCATCTAAGAAAGTTTGTTTGTACATTGGTAGTTGTTAAAAAAGTGCATTTCGGAAAGAGGTTCGGGCGATATCGCACATAGCGACGCCCCTGGATTCGCGACCTCTAATTCTACCGTTATTAAAAATATCAATAATCGGGTAACTTCAACCGGCGGATTTCGGTAAACATCGCCTTGGCCTTGTCTGCCAGCGCGAGGGCATTGAACCACAAGGTCCAAAAAAGATGTTTGTCGAGACTCTAACGCCTGTTATTCGATTAATTCAAATTGAAAATAACGAAATGAGAAGGGGCGATTACGCATGAGAGTGAGAGAGAAAGAAGCTTCGTCCGTGAGGTATTAAATACCGTGCGCTCACGGACGAAAGAGATTCCGTTAGTGATTTTCGAAGTGTATACTGCGTGGAGTTGCCGCGAAAAGAAGTCTCGAAATCAAACGGAACGGTCACGGAGTGAAGTTTGTTCGGTCGAAAAGTACGTGTCGTTTGCGATGATCGTGATCTCGCGCATCGATCGAAAAAGCGGAAGAATTTATAATTAAACGCGGTTGGCGTTTAATTATGTGATTCGTGCGTTTCGCGTTCCGCAGCTCCGTGACATCGGTGGACACCCATAAAGTTCTTATGGGCCACTGACACAAGCACCTGAATTCCTCTGGAAAAGAGGAAGGAACAGTCGATGATCTCCGTTTTTCGGAGCTCGACCAAGGCGGTAATAATCAACTATTCTGTCCCGTGCATCTCTGCTGTCCTTACCCCTTGTGAAGCATTAGGGGATGCACGCCCACAGAATAGCGTACGTCTTCTTAAAATCCTGCCCACGAACAGCAGGTGTATTCTAGTGGAGGATTTCTCCTGCTCCCGTGCATCATGTGAAGATGGAATTCACGCACGGGGGTCTTGAAAAAGTCACAGAATACGCTCGATCTGTGGATCGAAGCAACGGTCGTTCCTTGACAGCTGCAAGGGCTATGATGCAATGGCTACGCCTGATGCAGCGTAGGCCCGGTAGTGCATGTACCAATGCTGTAGAAACAATGCACAGAGGCCCCAGCGGCTATGGGATTGCTACACTGGAGGCACTCTGCAGTTTCTGCAGGTCCATGCACCAGACCTTATGGGACTACACATTGCGTGTGTACTTACAACACACACGCAAGGGGAACGAACGGAAGAAGACGTCGTGTGTATTGCGATGGAATCGTCTATTTCATAGGCGAGCCGCATACACACATAAGAGAGTAGATCCTCGGTGTTTACCGCGACGCGGTCAAAACACACAGAACAGTCGGGTCTATATGTGTTGTAGCATCGCGATGCTCAACACTTACTCTCTTAACGGGATTAGCTACCGTCGCAAAAACTCGTCGCGACACGGCTGAACGCCGTGCAATAAGCCGACGATTCGGGCTTGACAATAATAAATATTTATCTTGTAAAACTCATACAGTCCACAATGTTCGCAGGTGAAGATCCTGACCTACCCGACGAGCCGGACCATTGGGCACCCACCAGGCCAGGCCAATACATCGGGAGGAAACAAAAATTCATATCTGTTCTTTCTAATTTGTATAATCCAAATAAACGGTGTTCCGGGCTGGAACACCAATATAAACGGAGCTCAGCGTTGACAATTTATTAGCCTTTATCGATACCACTCTCCCTCTCCCGGCTTACTCGAAGATTAGGGAAACTATTTAATAAATATAGAAATTTCCTTAATCAAATTTCGAACAAGGTCCTTCGAGCCGGATAGAGGAAAGAGTGCGATAAAGATAGAGTCAACAGACACTGAGAAAATTAGAAAGAGAGAATAACAACAACAAGCGGACACAATGGCATCCCCCACAGGCGAGGAAATTCACGTTCCGAGAGCGATGAGGATGTTGCTCCTGCAACAAAACACGAGTATCGCGTCTTTCTCGAACGTGATTACAAACCTGAAGAAGAGGGGGAAGGCGAACATTACCGTTCCCGTATTGCGCAAACGATGCGAAACTCTGGAGAAGGAGTGGGAACTGGTAAAAAATCGACATGGAGAGTTGCTCTCCATGCTGACAGAGGATTTGGCAGATGTCGTTCCGTACTTTGCCAATGACGGATTCGCCATGGCACAGGAGAAATTTGAAGAGGCTTTCGATTTCGTGGTGAACGAAATCGGTAAGCGATCTCCCGCTTCGGGATCTTTCTCCGAGGGCAAACCAACGTCCGCACCCGAGACGTTACAGGGAATGCCGATCAAGCTGCCGGAACAAACGATTCCGAGATACAGCGGCGATCCAACTGGGTGGGAACACTTCGCAGATTTGTTCTCCGCTGCAGTGATACGCAACCGAATGCTGTCAGATGCACAGCGGTTGCAGTATCTAAATTCGTGCTTGGATGGTGAAGCACTTGCAGCGATCTCAGGGTTCCCTATAACGGATCAGAACTTCGAACCGGCTTGGCAAGAGCTGCGAGCACGTTTTTACAATAAAAACGTCATCATTTCGACCCTTTTGGCGCCAATGCGCGCATTGAAAGTAATACGCCAGGGCGATCTGGAGAGTATCCAGCAGGTGACGGTAAAAGTGAAGCAGTCGCTAGCCGCTTTGCGCAATTTTGGATATGACTCCACAACTGGGATTCCGTTGTTGGAGGATACGATAATCCAAAAGATGGATCCAAATTTAAAAGAAATTTGGGAAAGATCGCGCAAAGAACCGAAGGAATTCCCTAAATGGGACGAGCTGTATACGTTCCTGACCGACCTGACAACGCCTTTGTTGGTAGACGAGGCGAGATGTAAACACGTCGACAAGTCGGGAAAAACAGCTGACTCATACAGGCAGACTCAAAAGTCGCATCTTCATAGTCATAATGCCTTAGTTGAGCAGCCGCTAAGCGATATGCAGCTCTGCACTCTATGCAAAGGATCGCACAAGCTACTGAGTTGTAACCAGTATAAGAGACTTAGTGCGAAAGAGAAGTATTTGGTATTGAAGATAAGCCAATACTGCACGCTATGTCTCTCGGAAGAACATAGCATCTCTGACTGCAAGAGTGACGTGAACTGTGATGAATGCGGTGGGCAACATCACAGGACACTGCATTTCGAGACCTCCTTCGAAAGGGGCTTCAGAAAAGAGCCAAAATCAAGAAGGGTCCCGAAATCTAAGTACGGTGTAAAAGGGAGTTACTCTCGAACATCGGAACCAAATGAGTGACAATTAAAAAGTCCTCATTTTGGATAAAAATGCATCCACCTAAGTGGAAGCTCGTCGTGGCACCAGGGGCCTCCACAAGGTCAGACGGCTCAGCCGCAAGCAGACAGGAGAAGAATCCCCATGCACGACAATCTCGCACAAGCGGGGTCGTAAACGACGAGCCGAGGATTTCCACGGGAAGGATGTCGAGGCTGACTCGGTGGAGTAAGGCGGAAACAGAATGGCCTACAAGGTCAGTTTCCGCCGAAATCGAGGAAAAAATAACGAATCGCCCACGCCTACACAGCGTCCACTAGGAAAGAGTGGAAGTTACATCTCCGCTCTTCCGAGTGGAGCAGACTATTACGCGGGACAGCGTACTGCATAGGCTTTTTTAAGGCGTTGAAAGGCGACTAATCGTTGGATTCTTCGATTGGCCTCAATCATACGGCACTGCAAGATGCAACGGAACGGATAGCCCGGCATCTGCAACGTATGTGTTGCTAGGAGGGAATGCGAAGTGTGGAAACAAACCATGCACTCCCCTCCAAAAGCAAATTAGATCTCTGCAACGAGAATTGAAATCTCTGACCCCCCTTTCTGGAAAAGAATGGAGTACTCAGAGAAGGCGGACGGTTGGAAAATTCCGTCCTTGCCTGGGAAAATCAGATTCCCATGGTCCTGCCGAAAAATTATGAGGCCATACTCCTAATTCGGCAGTGTCAGCTAAACACGTTGCATGGAGGCATGCAATAAACGATGCACACCGTCCGACAACGATTCTGGATAATCGGTTGTCGGAATACAACGCAAACTATGATTAACCAGTGCATGCGCCGGACTCGCTGGTGAGCGAGTACAATGGTGCAAAAAATGCAAGTTAATCCCTGCGCGTTGTCTGCCTCCCGCGCATTTTTTAATGGCGGGGTCAAAAATGCCGGGCCGTTTCGAGAGCACGATTCTGTAAGATGTGGCGAAACCGTCCAGAAGGCATAAATAGCGGTGTTCGTCTCCTATGCAACGGAAGCTATCCGCCTCGGACTCGTGAGTGATAATTCCACGAGTTCGTTCTTAGCTGCATTGAAAACGTTCGTTTCCAGTCGTGGAATTCCTGTCACTATGTAAAGTGACAACGGAACGAACGTTGTAGACGCACAGCGAGAATAGATGCGAAAAATTAAACGCAGATATTCGTAGCGAGAAATGCGCTACAAATGCAGCGAAATTTGGCATAAACTGGAAGTTTAATCCTCCCAGTACGCCACAATTTTCGGTGGACAACAGGAAGCTGGAGTGAAATAGGTACACCAACCTAAGACGCATAATCGCAGACTTTTCGCCCACGATTGGAAAAAAATGCAAATATTGCTTTGCACAATCGAGGCGAGTCTGAATTCGAGACATATCGCCACAGTAAGCGATGATCCGAACGATTATGCGGCCCTCACACCATGACACTTTCTGACGCGGAAAAGAGAAGCTCAACGCTCACCCATGGCCAACAATGGGAATGGAACCCGTGACGCACTAGCGTTGAAGGGCAATCCAGCTCCCAGGCCATCGGGGGATGGGAACCCGTGACGCACTAGCGTTGAAGGGCAATCCAGAAATCCAGAGCGGAGAGGAAAAGGAACTCTTGACGCGGAAAAAAGAAGCTCAACGCTCACCCATGGCCAACAATGGGAATGGAACCCGTGACGCACTAGCGTTGAAGGGCAATCCAGCTCCCAGGCCATCGGGGGATAGGAACCCGTGACGCACTAGCGTTGAAGGGCAATCCAAAAATCCAGAGCGGAGAGGATAAGGAACCCGTGACGCGGATAAAGCGTTGAAGGGCAATCCAGAAATCCCATGAGCAAAGAGGAATGGAACCCGTGACGCACTAGCGTTGAAGGGCAATCCAGGACTCCCATGGCCATTGCCGGATTTAACCCGTGACGCACTAGCGTTGAAGGGCAATCCGTAAATTCCATGAACAAACTCTGGAGACACTGGACAAGAGATTATCTCCCCCAGCTCCAGGGATCTTCCACCGAAAAATCGCTGAAAGAAGGCGACGTTGTGAGAAAAGAAAACACGCTCCTCCCCCCAAACCAATGGGAAATGGGAAGAATTGAGTAAGTTTTCCCGGACATGAAAGGAAATGTCCGAGTGGTTAAGGTACGTACGGAGAAGACAAGCTACACTCAGCCGATTCCGCGGAGGTGTAAGCTACCCGTAGACGACCTTCCACAAATCCACAACGAAAATCAATCGCCGAGGCATACAGGAACCTATGCAGAGGACAAGGGTCCGGCCTTGTGGCGAAAAGGAGTAAAGATGAAGGAACGTAAGTCTGTTAATTACTATCTCCTTCACTTACTCCATTAAATCTCTTGCTCGCACACTTTTCTCATGGTTAGTAGAGTTCGCGAACTTCAGTTTCGAATGCATGCTACGTAAGACCTCTCAAATTTGTTGCGCGGTCGCGCAAGGGGGGCGGTATGTTTAAAAAAGTGCATTTCGGAAAGAGGTTCGGGCGATATCGCACATAGCGACGCCCCTGGATTCGCGACCTCTAATTCTACCGTTATTAAAAATATCAATAATCGGGTAACTTCAACCGGCGGATTTCGGTAAACATCGCCTTGGCTTTGTCTGCCAGCGCGAGGGCATTGAACCACAAGGTCCAAAAAAGATGTTTGTCGAGACTCTAACGCCTGTTATTCGATTAATTCAAATTGAAAATAACGAAATGAGAAGGGGCGATTACGCATGAGAGTGAGAGAGAAAGAAGCTTCGTCCGTGAGGTATTAAATACCGTGCGCTCACGAACGAAAAGAGATTCCGTTAGTGATTTTCGAAGATTTTCGAAGTGTATACTGCGTGGAGTTGCCGCGAAAAGAAGTCTCGAAATCAAACGGAACGGTCACGGAGTGAAGTTTGTTCGGTCGAAAAGTACGTGTCGTTTGCGATGATCGTGATCTCGCGCATCGATCGAAAAAGCGGAAGAATTTATAATTAAACGCGGTTGGCGTTTAATTATGTGATTCGTGCGTTTCGCGTTCCGCAGCTCCGTGACATCGGTGGACACTCATAAAATTCTTATGGGCCACTGACACAAGCACCTGAATTCCTCTGGAAAAGAGGAAGGAACAGTCGATGATCTCCGTTTTTCGGAGCTCGACCAAGGCGGTAATAATCAACTATTCTGTCCCGTGCATCTCTGCTGTCCTTACCCCTTGTGAAGCATTAGGGGATGCACGCCCACAGAATAGCGTACGTCTGTCTTAAAATCCTGCCCACGAACAGCAGGTGTATTCTAGTGGAGGATTTCTCCTGCTCCCGTGCATCATGTGAAGATGGAATTCACGCACGGGGGTCTTGAAAAAGTCACAGAATACGCTCGATCTGTGGATCGAAGCAACGGTCGTTCCTTTACAGCTGCAAGGGCTATGATGCAATGGCTACGCCTGACGCAGTGTAGGCCCGGCAGTGCATGCACCAATGCTGTAGAAACAATGCGCAGAGGCCCCAGCGGCTATGTGATTGCTACACTGGAGGCACTCTGCAGTTTCTGCAGGTCCATGCACCAGGCCTTCATGGGACTACGCATTGCGTGTGTACTTACAACACACACGCAAGGGGAACGAACGGAAGAAGACGTTGTGTGTATTGCGATGGAATCGTCTATTTCATAGGCGAGCCGCATACACACATAAGAGAGTAGATCCTCGGTGTTTACCGCGACGCGGTCAAAACACACAGACCGTCGGGTCTATATGTGTTGTAGCATCGTGATGCTCAACACTTACTCTCTTAACGGGATTAACTACCGTCGCAAAAAATCGTCGCGACACGGCTGAACGCCGTGCAATAAGCCGACGATTCGGGCTTGACAATAATAAATATTTATCTTGTAAAACTCATACAGTCCGCAATGTTCGCAGGTGAGGATCCTGACCTACCCGACGAGCCGGACCGTTGGGCACCAACCAGGCCAGGCCAATACATCGGGAGGAAACAAAAATCAATTAAAATCTGTTCTTTCTAATTTGTATAATCCAAATAAACGGTGTTCCGGGCTGGAACACCAATATAAACGGAGCTCAGCGTTGACAATTTATTAGCCTTTATCGATACCACTCTCCCTCTCCCGGCTTACTCGAAGATTAGGGAAACTATTTAATAAATATAGAAATTTCCTTAATCAAATTTCGAACAGTAGTAAAAACCCATCTACCGAAGCCGGGGGCCTTCGAGACACCACAAGGTACGTCTATTTGTCAGGCTATAGTCTCTTTCATTACCGGAATTAACCAGACAAATCGCTACACCAACTAAGAACGGCCATGCGAGCGGTGAACCGATACTGTGATATACAGATTCAAATACGAGCTTTTTAACCGCAACAACTTTTTATACCCCATTGGTGCTGGAATTACAGCGGCTGCTGGCATCAGACATTCCTTCCAATTGGTCCTCGTTAAAGGATTTAAAGTGTACTCATTCCGATTACGGGGCCTCGGATGAGTCATGTATCGTTATTTTTCGTCACTACCTCCCCGTGCCAGGAGCGGGTAATTTACGCGTCTGCTGCCTTCCTTGGATGTAGTAGTTGTTTCTCAGGCTCTCTCTCCGGAATCGAACCCTTATTCCCCGTTACCCGTTATAACCATGGTAAGCGCAGAACCTGCCATCGATAGTTGATAAGTCAGATATTTGAAAAAATTCGTTGCCGGTTTTAAATGACCATGCGATCAGCGCAAAGTTATTCAGAATCACCAAAGCAAACGATGAACGAACGGTCGAACCTTTTGATCCAATAAAAGCATTTCCACCATCTCTAGTCGAAATTCTGGTTTGTCTGTATTAGCTCTAGAATTACCACAGTTATCCAATTAACTGTGAATACAATCTAAGGAACCGTAACTGATTTAATGGGCCAATCCCGGTTTCACCTTAATTCGGTATGTACTTAGACATGTATGGTTTAATCTTTGAGACAAGCATATGACTAATGGCAGGATCAACCAGGGAGTTGCGCGAAGGTAAAAAACAGGAAGTTATTGTTGAACACAACCATCCGCCCGTATAAATCCTTTAGGACGTGGAACCACGTCAATTAGGACATCGTATTGGCTTAAACAGCAATACGTCGCTGGAAAGCAGCATGCCGCCAGCGGTTAGAAATTTTACCATCTTCCTTCTGGAGTTATTCTAAATTAGGACGGTGGCCAGTAGTAAACCGCATCGCCTTGGTGGCTTACACCTTGGTGGCTCAAGCCGAAAGTTTTGTACCCTCGATGGCTTGCACTCACTACATGGCAATTCCCAAGGCTATGAAACGGGAGTGATTGGTTGAAAATAAAAAAGGAATATTGATGTTTAACCCAAATTATTAGCAGAAACGGCGGAGCCTCGAACAAGTGGTCCGCGGTACCTCTGTAGCGGACCTGTCCGATTTGGAGAGGCGGGCCAATGAAACACAACCAGGCATTGAAATGGATGACGAATTTGGTGTAATTGTGGATCTGCCTCCGAGCAGGCAATTAAACTGAGGTACGTGGTATGGAGGGCCGCAACAGAAGATTCCTGCAGGATTCCAAATTTGAGGAACATATGAAGGAAGAGCGCTTCGGAAAGAAGATCTTGTGGAGATATGCAACATGCAAGAAAATATATAGATGCCACCTCCCGAAGTGCAAAGGATATGTCAATACAAACGACTATCCGTTTAAATGTGATTCCTGCAGGGACAGTTTTATAAATCAAAGGGGATTGTCGCAACACGAATGGTTGCTGCACCTCGACATTAGAAATACAAAAGGAATGGCCTGTTGCTCGAGCCAGGGTTGGGACAGACCAGTCAGCGGCACCTCGGTCTGGTTTAAAAAGGAAACCAAATTATTAATAGAACCGAATGCGCATTTCATGCAGTTGAAGCAGCCCAATGTTCGGATTCAAGTGTTCCTACCTGGCAAAACTGTAAAGTAGATGAGTCATAAAAGGAGGTGCTTGTCCGCTCAGGGCACGGTTGTCGAGGAGGAAAGCATAATTGCGACAAATTCGACCAGCTCTTCATACATCCGGCCACCGCAAAAATAGCGGGAAACCCCCTATGGAACAATGACAGCCAACAAAACGTGGCAAGAGGTCCTTAGGGAAGCAATACTCGCCTATTCACTGGATAATAACAATGTATTCAGAGAAATAGAGGAGGAAATCCAGCGGCGGGCCTGGGAGGAGATTGTGGGTCGGCCCGATATCGAGAGTATAACACTAAGGTTTACTGAAACATTGAAAGAAGAGCGTGCGGATGAGTCTCCTAAGGGTAAAGGGAAAAGCAAAAATATGTACAACAGGGAAAGCAACCGTGTCCGTAGGGAAAGATTCATCTACTTTCGATATCAAGAATTGTACAAAAGGTGCTCAAGAAATCTAGTTGATTTAGCGGTCGTTGGAGAGCAAATTAAAGCAGGGAACAAATCGAGCTTCCCGATAAGGCCAAAATTAAGCGCCTTTATGACAGCTAATGGGGTACGGCTGGACCGACCTGAAGCTTGTCAACGCTCGAAAGGGGCGCGAACGGTAGGTTCTCCATAGAAGTCTTTAAGCTAGTCACAGTATTGGAATTAATGGAGAAAATGAGAAAAATCAAAGGAAGTACAACAGCAGGTGTCGATGGTGTGAAGAATTCACACCTTTGCAAAACTGGGGCCCTGCAGCTACTATACAAAATATTCAGTACTTTAATGCTCTACAGAACCTACCCAGAAAGATGGAAACAGAACAGAACCACTCTGATCCCGGAGGCAGAGAAAAACACGAAGGAGGCTGGTAATTGAGGGCCAATAACAATAGGTTCTCTACGCGGTAGGCTATACTCCTCGATGTTGGATAATAGACTGCAGGTCAAAGTAGCCCAAAATAAACGCCAAAAGGGCTTCACGAAAACGGATGGCTAAAAATACAATAATGCCGTTCTCGATAAAGCAATAAAAGAAATGAAGATTACGATTGGTCGAATTGTCACCATCGCTGATATCTAGAAAGCGTTCGACACGGTGCCCCGCTGTTGTGTAAGTGACACTATAGTGAAAATATATACGAAAACAAAATGACTGAGATATCCACAACTAAAGGCGACCGTAAAATAAAGTTGACTCTAAGAAGATTGGTAAAACAAGGATACCCGCTATCATCTCATCTTTTTAACTTGATAATAGATATATTGATCAATGAAATTGAAAGGACGACGGAGGGTGTCAAAGTAACCAATGAGCGAGGCTCCATTCTCGCGTTTATGGACGACCTGGTCCTACTTGGAAAGGATGTGAAAGAGGCCAATAAACAGATTCAAATAGTGCATAGCTTGTTGGTCGAATTAGGTATGATGATCCAAGCAGAGAAGAGTGTGGCATTCCAGGCCGTCCATAAAAGTGAAACATGGTACATAACAAATCCTGTTCTTGTGCTCGAAGGAGTAAAAATCCCTGAAGCCGAGCCAGGAACACAAATAAAGTATTTAGGTATAAAGGTAAGCCTATGGAAAGGAGTGCTGCGCGGCGAAATAAGCGATATCATTATGGCGGCAGATAATATAAGCAAAATGAGACTAAAGCTACACCAGAATATAAATCTCATAAGAACTCACTTTCTGTGCCGATATATTCATATGTTTGTAGCAAGCCAGCCACCGCTACACATTCTCGAGTCCTTAGACCATGAAATAAGGCAGATAATAAAAAAAGTCCATAACTCCATCCATCGACGACGGATAGACGAATTTATTCAGAGAAAAGCCATGGTGGAATCGGGATTCAGCGAGTGGCGAATATTGTAAGAATCGTCAAGCTAAGGAGCAGCCTAAAGATGAAGGACCCTGACGATGCAGCAATTAGAGAAGCTGACGAGGGGCAGGAGATAATAATTTTGAAGTATGCGAGATCGGTGGGACTAGTATGGCCGTCCGCAAGTTTGGACATTGAAGGCCCGCGGGTAGCCTTAAAGAAGAGACAAACCGAACAATGACGGAAAAAGATTTCACAGGGTCCATGTAGTTCACGAATTTATGGGAGATCAGATCGGTAACGCGTGGCTCTATGAACCTACTTTGCTGAAACCGTCCAGATACCTATACGGTCTAAAACTGAGAACAAACACCTTCGACACGAAAGTAGCTTTAAAACGGGCTAGAAAAGACGAAGACCTATTATGCCGAAGGTGTATATCGGAAATTAGGACCCTAGGGCATATCTTCGTTAATCGCGTACACACAAAAGTATCACGAATAAGTAGACGCAATGAGATTGTAAAATATATCGAGGAAAATGCGTCTCGACAATCCTCAATATTCCTGGAACCGAGGATAAATGTTATAGGCGAGATCAAAGTCCCTGATCTGGTGGTCAAAACAAGGATGGGATCCTCGCAGTGGATGCAACAGTCCGCTATGAAGATAAAGACTAGTTAAAGAGAGTCTGTGAAGAGAAATGTACAAAAGACGAGGATACTGCGGAATATGTCAAAATAAAAACGCACAGCAAAAGCTGCCAGAGCACTAACCATCGTGGTAGGCTGTCGGGGCGCCATGACCTCCGATAACAATAAAAATTTGAAAGCCCTAGGGTTCTAAAGAAATGACATGATTGTCGTCTCTATAATCGCCCTCCGATCGTCGGTTGCGTTTAAAAATTAGTTAAAAAAAATTTATATCAACTAATTAGGTCGGCCGGTTTGAGAAAAAGGTTCGTTGCAAATAACAATAATCAGTAACTTAATTTATAACAATAAATTTATTTAATATTGCTAGTTTTGTGGAGGAGGAATAGCCCTGGTACGAAGGGGGTCTAGCCCCTCCTCTTCTTAGATGCCGGGGGCGGAAACGGTCTCGGCGGTCTGCAAATTAGAAATTTGACGGCTAATTATTGGCTGTATGTGACGTTTACGCACTATAGCCGAATATCCCCACTCAGCCGACCGGTGTGCCTATTCGGTGGGATGGGCGGCACCTCTGCGATCGCAGGGGGCAGTGTGGACTGTATGTTTACCCGACAGAGAACGTCAACTGCCGTGACTGCCGAGGATATACGAAAGTAGTCGAAATTGTTCGAACTTGCTTGTCGTTCTGCGTTTTTGCCGACTGTAACTGACACTAGATAGTGGAGGTCGTAAATCGCCTACTCTCTATGTGCCTTCTTCAGCGGCGTGGATCCTTGCCTCCTCTTATTCTTCTTTGGCCCTACCGCTTTAGTAGCTATGCCACGATGACGTGAATATACCAAGATGTTCCTGTGCGTCTCGCAAGGAACGATTGACGTCCTCTTAAACGCCCTCGCTGGAGAGCACTAGCGAGTAGAGGTCGGCAGCTGTTAAAAACTGCTCAATAGACGCTGACCGGTGTATATACACCGCGAGCACTTAAGGACACTGAGCGGTTCCTTTGCGTTGCGCAAAGAACGACTAGTGTCTTCTTAAAACGGTCTCGCGGGAGAGCACGAGCCGTCAGGAGCGGATTCCTTGCGAGTTCCAGAGAACACTGTGAAATTCCTTTGCCTTTTGCAAGGAATTACCAATGCCTCTTTAAGCGTTCCCGCGGGTAAGGGGCTTCGAGAAATTAATCGTGGTCTCTGATCCGTCAATGCGGAGTCCTCCAATTCCTCTAAGCCTATCGCTTAGGAGAAAGATTGACGCAATATTCTCGTAAGGTGTGGAGCTCGACTCGAGTTACCACTGATTTTTAGTGAACTTCTTTGGATCTTTGTTAGTGCTGCGGATAGCCCGTCGTCACATCACACGAGTTCAAAGAAATCTTCATTCTAGTAATCAACACCTTGTTACAAGGTTGAGGAGAGATTTCGATCTCGTTGTCGATCGCTCGATTGCCAGAAACAGACTGAACGCGATCGGTAGCTTGGCTGGCACGTTCGCGTTCATGTTGCAAATTGCCGTCAGGCGGCGTTTTCAACTTGAAATAACGTCTTCTGTTTCTCTCCTCTGTTGTTTCTCTTTCTCTCTGGTGCGACCTATGGATAGATGCGCTAGGTAATTTTGATTCGAAATCGTAACCGGCGCATCCCGAGGTCGCTGGTTTATTATTTTGTACCCTGCTCAACGTTACTCGTACATGAAACAATAACCGACGCAGTGATTGCCTTAACGGTTAGAATTTAAACAGATTGAAATTGCAAACGGATTTAATAACTACTATCGCATCTTGTGATCGTTAAGGTAACCTATTTATTTACTTATTGATTCTAATTTTTATTTATCTATTTTAATTTACGACCGCCACTGGCGAAGCGCATGCCTTTTAAACGATTGACCAGGCACATCATGCTACTGCATGTGAATTATCAACCTAACCATGCCTAGACGAGCCATATGGCGAAAGAAATTTTATAAATCCTCACGGTCATACAGGCAAAAGAGTTTTACATATTTTACATATTGTCTGCGCCAAAAGGCCAAAACAAAAATTTAAAATTGTTTGGAGTCTACGTAAATTAATATTTGCGTTCGGATTCCCGGAATCCAAACAGCTCGGAAAGAGGAAGAGGTTAAGAATAGTACACAATATTCTTATTTTCGCCGCTCGGGCAACGAGCGGCCGTATATTGTTACAGTCAATAGAGCAGGAGAGAGAAAAAAAGGGAGACCGAAAAACGCCTCGGCTGTGGTGGCTCGACGCTCGGCTCCGTCCATTCTCCCGGCGGCCTCCTCGACGGCTCTGGAACAAAAGCGCTCGCTACAGCTCTGACGTCACGGGCTCCGTGTACGATCAGCTGGCCGAATTACGTCACGCACGATTGCCGTCGGCTCGTGGTGACAACTGCTTTTTGCCTGTGCGGCGAAGTGGACTGTATTTTTTAGACGAGAACGACAAACCAGAAGGAGTCTACTCTACGTCCTCAGGTAATACCGGAATCGGCATCAAAGGGTGGATGTTGTAAGGCTCCTCCCTTGGTGCACCCGATTCGGCCTTGAACTCCCTCACCTACACAACCTCAATGGGTGCTGACGCCCGGTGTGAATGCACCGTGAGCGCGTGAGCAGACAAGAGGATCCTGCAGACCGCTTGGATCCTCTCCTGTCTTTGGAAACGGTCTCACGGGAGAGCACGGCTAGTCCAGCGGCAGATGAGGGCGACGAAAATGGTAGGCGACTGACGCTGTGAATCAGTGAGCAGCCAAGAACTATGTCCTCCTATCTTGTACCTGATTCACAGAGCACCCTTCCCTGCAATCGACGATAGGGCCGAGAAGCAGGACGCTAAAGCCTGGTTTCTTGGTGGAAGCAAGGCTGGAAAACCCTAAAATTGCTTCTAAAAAAGACAGTGGAGCGCGACGGGTGTCGACCCACGTTGGCCACGTGGAGACTCCGGTTACTCGCGTTACTCTTATTCTGTAGAATGCTTCTCGTTCCGCGACACGACTTGGATCGCCGAAGTCGCTCGCTCGAGGTCCTGTGATACACTGTGCTGTTCGTCGGGGGAAGCCGACGAACGCGCATTTTCGTTAATTTCAGCGCCCATAAGAGGCGCTGACGGGTCTCATATTCTTTTCTCTTTCCCTTTCCTGTTTCTCTCTGTTTTTCAATCTAGCCGCGGCACGTGCGACCTAGCCCATCACCTATTTTGTTTTCCAATGACTCACGCAACGGACGGTGCGTGGCAAGTACATTGAAAAACAGGCGAGAATAGGTTGTCTTCAGCAACTGTTATTTGCGACGCCTACCTGTGCACGGTGACATCGCAAACGGGAACAACCGACAAAAACTAACAGCGAATTTCGCGGTGCTCAACCGTTCCGTTTTTAAACAAAAATAAATAAGGTCATGCTATTGACGCGACCCAATAGGTACAATACTAATAAGACAAAGCAGCTACCAGCCGATATAATAACAAGCCCGTCCCGGCCTTTTACACAGGACGGTGCGAGTCCCACTGGACTTTTGTATGGAAGCGGGCGTGGGACGGATCCTTCGTATGTAGGCGCCTCCTTATGGTTTTTCCTAGACACACACATCGGTGTGTGACCAAGTTCGCCTCCCGAAAGGGTCCCTGTTCCTAACGTTTCCAAACCTGTAGGCAGATCCAATGGCAGTGGAGGGATCTTTATAGGGATAGCTGTTATTGAATATTTATTGTTATTACCCCACGAGGAGGTTTTATCCTCGGAAGTCTACCGTCCTTCCTTATGAAGGACGGTACAGATACTAGCCAGTGCATCGTCATCTAATTAGTGAGGCGCATGAATGAATTAACGAGATTCCCTCTGTCCCTGTCTATTAGACGCGTTCATATCGCTCTGCAAATAACAAGGAACTTTGATTGATTAAAAGTGATTAATATTAGTGAAAATAGGTATCAGTTTGTAGCTGTGGAAAAATCTTCTGAGTGTTTGTGTTATTTTGTAGCGTATTGAAGAGTGTGGCATAGAATTGTTAAATATTGATGTTCGTGTTGACGCTGTCACTTCGTTCTGACCGGAGGTTTTAGTGTAGCGAAAACAAAAGTTTTGTGTTAAGTGCATTACCTTCGTCTGTGTAGAATAATTTTGTGATCATTTTTATTTCTAGTTCGCCCAAACCGATGCCATGTATCGTAAGATATTAGTTTACAAAGTTTTTCAAAGTTTTCTCGCTGTAAAGTGGGCCATCTTATTTCCACTTCCACTCCGGCGCGTCGCTCCGCTGCGCAGTCCTCGCTGCGAGCGCATCGCCTTCGCCAGTGCCGCACCAAGAGGGTGCAGTGACCCACTTAGGTTCCCAGTGCCGTATCAAGCGTATTTTTCGCCCCGAAAATTGAAATTTTCCCTAATTTTCCAAGTTTTTCTTCTACATCTACGTGCCGCTTGTCTGTAAGAAGGAGAATTGATCTATACCGCTCATCGGTTTAGGAAGAGGCAAACATGGACGATTCAATAGAATACTTCGATAGGAAGAAATGTACCTTGAAGCCAATAAAAAGAGGGCTAAGAACAAATTATCATCAGTAGTCCCGGAAAGGAGAACCAATAGTGGCGTAATGGCTGAAAGTGAGAGAGAAATTAAATTGATGAAAGAATTTGAAGCAAAATGCGAAAATTTAGACCTTGAGAACATAGATGAGGATGACATTTTTGAAATTAAGAAAAAGATCCCTGCTATGGTGATGTTGATTCTTCACCTGTCTGAGCAAAATGAGGATTTGAGACGCAGACAAGATGATCCGAACCATATAGAGAATAAACTTAGGAAATTAGAAGAAGCAATTCAATGTGCCACAACAGCATAAACAAATTAAAGTCCGAATCAAAGAAACCAGCCACCTATGCGGATAAGCTAAAAGCGCCTGAAGAAGCCAAACTTGATTCCTGCGCAGGCAAACCCTTGCGACACGTAGCAACAATTTATTCACTCACCAGGAGCGAGATACATAGCGGTGAAGTAACGAAAACCGTATTAAGGCGTAATATTACGCTTGAAAAAGAAGAACTAAAAACCCGTGGAGTTAGAAAAATCGCCAACAATGGAATGCTTGTTGAGACCAAAACAAAGGATAAGCTGGAACGCGTAATAAACAACGAGAAATTACAAACAGGTGGATTAGTTACGGGACAACCGATCAAAATGAAGCCGCAACACATAATTTACGAAGTCCCTGCCGAGGCAAATGACAAGGAGTTCTTCTCGGCACTGCGGCAACAAAATCTCGAGGGCATATCAAAAACTAAATTCCAGGAAGTGGTAAAGATGACGCACAAAATAGCATACAGGATCTCAGAAAAAATCAATGTTATTATTGAGATATCTCCATGCATCAGAGAAGTATTACTAAGGTAAGACAGGGTTTGCATTGGCTGGCACGCCCTCAGGATTCGGGACTATCTCACGGTAAGTAGGTGTGATAAATGCCAATCCTTTGGACATGTATCTTAGCACAGTAGAGCTGTCAAAGGAACCTGCGGACACTGTGGCGGTGATTGGCATGCGTTTAAAAACTGTCCGAAAAAGAATAGTAACCAGAGCTGCAATAACTGCAAAAGAACGGGAAAGCCGTGTAACTATTCCGCGAGGTCACCAGACTGCCCGGCCTATAAATTCGCGTTGACAAATCACATTTCAAAAATAGGTTATGGAAAATAAGCATTCGAAAAGCAGATCAATGGAAAAAATCAAAATAGCACAGATTAACGCGCAGAACTCCAAAACTGTAGCAAATAAACTGAGACAAATAACACACGAGCAACAAATAGATATCCTAGCCATCCAAGAACCATACACACATAAAAACATGGTCACACAGCTTGGAATAAACACAAAGATTATAACAGACGTAAAAATAATATTCAAAATTGGGACTAACGAAAGAATCAAAACTGCAATAGCCATTTTTAACAAGGACTCTGACATATTAAAAATAGAACAGTGTAGTAGCACTCACATAACATGTACAGAAATTATGTTTGGGAAAATAAAATTTTATGTTATTTATCCGTATCTCCAGCACGTAGACAAAATAATCAACAGCCTGCAAAGACAAGAAATAATACTCTCTATGGATTCAAATGCAAGAGCTATCACATGGTTCAGTAAACACCCAAACTCTAATATATAAATACCGTTGGTAAGAACCCGCAGGAACATCCCGTCGTTGCCAGCATTCATCGCGCTCGTAAACACCATTGCAATACCCTATCTCAGAGTCCTACGAGGAAGAGTGTTTAACATATCCCAAATCGCTGATTGGCATCGTTGATATTATTGAAATAATTGTTTATCATATTTAATGATTATTAACTATACTTTGTTATTCTCGGTTTTACATCTTTCCTGCATATGCAACACTTATTGCCGAACTACGATCACTGCTCATTTGTTTTATAATATAGTTCCACTTTGGCGCTCTGACGAAACAACGGGCACCAGCCGACTCACGATATATGTGGCGTGCCAATTTTAAACTTTTAGTATTCCATCATGATGCCGAAGAATACTTTAATTATAACACTCCTCCTTGAATTTTCACCATCATTTTACAATATTTTTCCCTTATATTACCTTATCTATTTACTTAATAGTGTACTATAGCTCTTCAATTAATGCATACTTATTCATCTATTTATTTGCTAACATTTCATTTAAAATTTCATTCAAGTTACAACTAGTCCTCAATTTCTTATTATATCAGATTTAGTGCGTCTTGAATTTTTGAAAATTTCATTTTGTCTAAGTTTGTAGAAATCACTTCACACATTAATATTTACGATGTATTTATTTCTCTTTATAATGTCTTCTTCCGTTGCCGACTCTACGACGACTGACGAAAAACAAAAGCAGGCATTATAAATTTGCCAGCCACAGGATGGCGACACCTATCGACATAATACAAATGCATTACACAACACCTTTCCATGCATTTGTACCTATACCGGTGTTCTCTTTCTCAATACTTCCTAGACTATAGATCACATTTTTCTATAACTCACATTTTTATCTATTACATCTTCTGGTTTTAACTTCAAATTCGTTTCCATTGGTGTTTCATATAACTTTGCATTTTCAACCATGTTTTCTTGTTATAGCCTCTATATAATGCTTCTGACTTAAAGCTAATAAATTTTTGTCCCGATATTCATACATAATTTCTATACCAATATAACTATTAACTGCTCCTACATATTTCATTTTGAACCTATTAGCTAATTGAATTTTAACATTTGAAATCTTATTCTAATCTCTACTACATATTAACCCTAGAACTCCTGAGCCTCGATCTGTTACGCGAAATCCTAAGGGGGGGGCTCCTCGAACCCATACTTCTTTTCATACATTTATCCTGGAAAAAGTTGTATTTTGGAAAATTTTTTGCAATGTTAGGACATGCTATAGCTTGTAAACAAGACAACATATGTTGTTGCGTTCAATTTGTACTGATTTATGTATATTTATAGAATTAAAAACTATTATAAAATAGTATAGTATCGTGCAGCTAGTTTGAACTTGATTCTTCTGATAATCATGAATGGCAGAGAATAGTATTAAATGAACGTTTTATGCGAACATGGTTTTTGCAATTGTAACAACTTTGCATTGATTTTGATAAACTATTATTGTTTAAAAAACTTTAAACTCGACTAAGGGTATATTATAAAAATAAATATAGGCCCTAGTCTTCGAATCGCCAGAAGAGGGAGAGTGGTATCGACAAAGGTTATGAACTGTCAACGCTGAGGTATATTTATATTGGTGTTCGATACGGAACACCGTTTATTTAAATTATACAAATTAGAAAACAATAGGAATGCTCCAGAGAGAGAAGGTTGAGCCTGCTCCTTCGCCCGATTTGTTGTGCCTGGCCTTGGCTATTGCGGTCCGGCTTGTCGGGGATGGTCAGGGTCTTCACCTGCGAACAATTGTGGACTGTATTAAATTAAGAAAGTAAATATTATTATTGTCAGGTCCGAATCGTCGGCTTATTGCACGGCGTTAATCCGTGTCGCGACGATTTCTTGCGGCGGCAGTTAATCCTGTTAAGAGATTAGTGTTGAGCATCGCAATGCTCAACACATATAGATCAGACGCGTCGGTGTGTTTAGACCACGTCTTGGTAAACACCAAGGATCTACTCTCTCATGTGTGTATTCGACTTGTCTACTACATAGACGATTCTATCGTAATACACACAACGTCTTCTTTCCGTTCGTTTCCCTTGCGTGTGTGTTGTAAGTACACACGCAATGCGTAGTCCCTGTATAGGCCAGGTACATGGACCTGCAGAAACTGCAGAGCGCCTCCAGTATAACATTCGCAGAGCGGCCGGGGCTACTCTGCATTGTTTCTACAGTATGGGTGCATGCCCCACCGGGGCTACACTGCGACAGGCGTAGCTCAGTAGCATCTTAGCCATTGCAGTTTAGAAGAAACGAGCGTAGCTCAATCGTGCACAGATTGAGCGTATTCTATGGCTTTTACAAGATTCCCGTGCGTGAACGGGCGTCCCCAGATTCACTTGAATGCAACGAGAATAGGAAGTAGTATCCTCCCCTAGAATACACCTGCTGATGGTAGGCAGGTTTTAAAGAAAGACGTACCCTATTCTGTGGACGTGCATCCCTTTAATGCTTCACAGGGTCGGACAGCAGGGATACACGTGACAGCGATAGGTGATTATTGCCGTCTTTGTCGAGTTCCGAAAGTCGGAGATCATCGACTGTTCTTTCCTCGTGTCCAGAGGAATCCAGGTGTGATTTTTGTCGGTGAACCAGATGCAACTCATGTTTGTTCACCGACATCACGGAGCTACAGGATGCAAAATGCTTGAATCTAGAATTGGAGAAAGCCACGTCCAATTCTAGAGTCTCCCGTACGTTGACCGATGTACGTAACCACGAATGTCGCGACGTTCCCGTGCCTTTATTCACGACAAACTTCTACTCCGTGATTATTTCCGTTTAAGACTAAAATATCCTTTTCTGCTCGAGGCGAAATTTTGAAACGGAATGCGACTTCGTTTGCGTGCACTCGGTATTTAATACCACGCAGACGAAGTATTTCTTTCTCTCTCACTCGCATATAAACGCCCTTTCTCAAAACGTTAGTTAAAATTTCAAATTTGACGAGCTACGGACGTTAAGGATTCGTTAAACATCTTTTTTCTACCTTGCGGCTCGATTTCCTCGAGCAACAAATGCCAAGGCCGCGTCGATGTTTACTGAATCTGCCGTTAAACATTGCTCGATTACCGTTGCGTTTAAGAATGTACAATTCAGAGGTCGCGAATCCAGGGGCGTCGCTATGCGCGATATCGCCCGAACCTCTTTCCGAAATGTACTTTTTTTAACAATTATATTTTATGTATCTGCTTTTATCCTCCAATATACACTCATAACATCTTCCCTTTTTTATCGGTTCTGTAGCTTTAGATATTTTAGTTCGTAGTGTCTTACCAGTTAAAGTTCCAAATTAGTTACACAGTTTCATTCTTCGTTCTGCAATTTTTATTCTTTGGAGAAAAGGAGAGCGTGAGGGTCCACTTCGCGTGATCGCCACTGCGCCGTACCGTACCGTCATCACGGCGCGTAGTGCTATATTTCTCTTATACTTACTAATTTTTTACACATAGCAACGGGAACTTTTTAATATCAAACTTAAATGTGTATACAACAATAAGTAATTTGAAGAAAATTTTTTGTGGAAGGGAAATGATTCTAATTTAAAGTTTTCCAATTTGTGGGTTCGAGGAACCCCCGCCGCCCTTAGGAGTTCTAGGGTTAATAAATCATTAACAAAAAGCAAAACAAAAATTTGTTCATTATTTTCAACCTTGAAATAAGAGCAGTAATTAATTATATATATATGTGTCAAAATAGACGTACCATGCCCTTGGACTCTCTTATAGGCCATATAATGACCTAAACTGTCGATAAACTTTACCTTTCTTGTTATTAAATCCTAACGGTTGCTTAACATAAGCTTCCAATTTTATCTGTCCAATCAAAAATGCTGTATCTACGTCTTTATTCCTTCATTCATTCCTTCTATTGCAACACCTTCTTGACAACAGTACGATAACCACAGTTTTAAAGTTTGCATTTTAAACACCGGAGCATACGTGTCCAAACGTATTCAAACTACACTACGCTACCATGTAGAAATCACTTCACACATTAATATTTACGATACATTTATTTCCCTTCATGATGTCTTCTCCCGTGGCAGACTCTCCGACGACTGACCAAAAACAAAAGCAAGCATTATAAATTTGCCAGCCACAGGATGGCGTCACCCATCGATATAATATAAGTGCATTACACAACAAAGCTTTTCGATAGTATATCAGCTACATTTGAATCAGTACCTATTTTTACAATATCAATTACTCCATTCTCATAGTTTTCATTAACATAGTGATATCGTACTTCCATGTGCTTTGCGGTTTTGGTATAATTACCGAACATGGCTATCGCTATTGCACCAGAGTTATATTCGTATATTTTTATCGGTTTATCCAACTTTAAATTATATGTTTCATTGAGCAAATTTTTCATAAATAAAACTTATGTCACTACTTCTGACGTAGCAGTGTATTCCGTACATGTGTATAGATACATAAATTAATCTTGAATTGCTTGGTAGACAATATTAGGTACATTTATCTCAGATCCTGACTTTCACGCATTTTGTATTTCCTGAATCGTACTTAAAAATTTATACGTTTCAAAGTTCTACGCTATTTTGCATAAAAGACAAATAATGATTCTTTAACTGAGACAAATTAAAGGTAAAATGTCAACTACACTTTAATTTACAAAGATCTATCTTTTGCAATGTAATACTTGGCATACATATTCATATCGTATAACTTGAGTAAACTCAAAGCTTTAAATTTCAGTATTTTGCAAAACCAAGTCTACTTCATGGTTATAAAGCTTAAATATATAACCACTAAGTTGGAATCACTTTTTAACACTGGTAGCATAAAACACATTAAACAAATTCTTTAAATATTATAGAAGGTAGAAATTACACTCTTAACACTTTGTACCATGGTTTTGACCAACATTTTTTGGTTACTTTATGATTGAAAAAATCTTCGCTGCATTACAATTTAGGGAGCCCAGCCCACTTATGAATATTAACAGATACTTATTATAAGCGTAAAAGAAAATATTGCACAATAACATTATTAAATTTCGTTTAAGATCACAAATCTGATCACTAATCATTAAATGTAGTTGATAATTTTAAACATTTCAAAACAAGTAATAAAAATATTTTATTTATACCTCTTATTGCTTATCTGTTTAATATATCAACCATTATTTATAAATCTCACTAATTACTTACCCTTATTAATTCAAAACGTCAATATGATTTCAGGAATGCTTTTTGGTAATTATTTAAAACGTAGAATTCTCTTCCCTATTACAGTATATATGACAATTCAAAGAAGTTACTCTCGTCCTCAGACGATCAACTCCAAACAAAGATGTCTATGTCATCATTAGCCATCTAAACATAAACCATATGCAATTTTATTTAAGGAATATTTATAATTATAAATGCAAAATTTATATATATAGGAGTTAGAAATGTGTATAATACAAATATGTACATCAAATATAAGGATCCTAAAAAATCGTACCAATTCATGTAAGATTATACAACGAAATTTAAAACATGAAAAATTCTTATTTTGTAGGAATCTTAAAATTAGCGGAATGCAGAAGGGCCAAGGATATGTAAAGCTACAATGTAAAGAAAAACGTCCGTGCAACACTATGTTTCGGCTGTGACTGACTGCAGGCACGGTTTTCGCAGGCGATCGTCATTTTGTCACGTTTATGATCCGCCACCTGTCCTATGCCTTCTACGCAGTCCCGTATCGCACCGAACGTATAAACCGAAACTTTTGTTTTATATATACGAACGTTCCAGTACGACATATTTAAATATTATTTCAACAGCTATGTTTATAAAAATATGACACAAAACCTTAATAAAACTAACCCAGCTTTTTATCATGAATATCCCATTCAATTGCTCCAACTTCTCCTATACCAATATTACTCATCATCGTCTGGCCCATTCAGTTCCCATTAATATAGTTTCATACATCGTGGTAATTCAAAAACAATTCAACTTATACATGACCTAAAGCTTTAACTTTATCGTATACATAATCCTAAAGACCATTTTCGGTTCTTCTTTAAATGTTTCCACCACCACACGAGCCACGTATACGTGAGCTCAACATTTCTGACGACTTCGGGATATTGAGAGAATAAACAAATGAGTCTTTCTCTCTCGCTTTGGAAGAGCGGAAATCCAACCTGTGTGGAAAGCAAGACTGGCGGCACCAGTCGTGCGGAATAACTGCCTATTCTCATTTTTCGAGATGCAAGATTTTCTTGTAATGAAAAAAGGTTCTACAAAATTTTTGTAGTTTAAATACAATTTTGAGATTTCCTGGTCACGTTCAGATTATTTTAAAAAGAGCATTTTTTGACTTTAAATTTCTGTGCTTTACATTTCATGATTTTAAATATTTTTTTCACAAAAACGTAAAACATAAATGTCAGAAATTTAAGTAATGTTAATAATTATTTTGAGCGATATTTCAACCTTAAATTAAAAATGGTGATAACATCGATATCGAAGTTATTGAAGATCATGGAGTTGTAATAAAAGAATAACCTCTTTTCAACATGTGTACAAATCTGCTCATAATCTTCTGTTTTCTTTGTTCTTGTTTTCTGTCTATTACATATAGAAAGTTATCTAGCTGAATTTTAAGTGGAATAGATCACATTACGTTTATACATTTTACCGTCTCATTTAGTACGTCTCACTGATCTTAATAATTTTTTAACATGTTGCTAAGGGCATAAATTTAAACAACTTTTTCCTGAACATATTACCACTACCGGTTTTGAGATGTCGAGGTATTTCCAAGAAATTTTTGCAACTTTTATCTTGAATTTTGGATATTTATACTGATCGATAATGTCACGGGGACAACAGTACAAAGAATCAAGGTAAGTAAGATACCAGTTGCACACACTATTATACTTCTTTAAGTAACCATTCAAGACGTAGTGTTAATGAAAACTAAATGTTACAAGGCATCGGGTTTATTACCATTAAAGCGACTGTTACCACAGGTCGTATCATCACGATAGCCGACTTTAGACGGTGGTGGAGAGTGACTCGAACGCGCTCGGCGGTCCCCTAGCGCTGCCGATGCGCTACTCGGCACGCAGGTTCGAACATGAGGTAGCGCAGGTAGAAAACCCACGATCTTATGCTGCGATAAGCTTGCTTCACATCCCCCTGCTTAGACTGGTTCTTTTCCCCGAAAATCGTATCACTCATTACACTGATCAACACGATTTTTGTTTTCTTATAAACACTACGTGATGGTTATAGGGCTAAGCTACCCAAACAAGAATCCGGAAGTAGAATTGCTCTATCACCCTCAGTTTTCAAAAAACACGAATTTTTGTAAAAAAAAAGTACATGTTGTGCAAAAATGAGGTATTGCGTCGAGACTAAAAACGTTAGACAGGTCTAACTAGGCTCAAAAGATAGAGGAAAGATTCCTGAATACGGGTGTGTGAACAGTTATAATTTTTTAAGCTTTTACTTAGTTGTAAATAACAGTCAAAGTTTAAAAAAGCGCAAAAATTCGTATTTTTCTGATATTTTCCCCGATCTTTTCACATATTTACGATTAGTTCGATGTCTAGCATAAAAATACTACATAGCATTGGATTCTGTAGAAGTAGAAACCATGCAATAGAAATGGTAAAGCGATTTCGAAGTCGAACAGTTCGAGAAAAGATTCGTCGACAACGCAGATACGACATTTTGCCGCCATGCGGCCCATCGCTCGCTTGTCTCCCGAGCCGCTGCTGCAGCAGTGCCGTAGCTACGCGTATGCAGTTGTCTCACCGAACAAATAGTACACTAGTTCAATTATTTTCTGTGCGTAATGTTAAATTTTTTTCTAAGATTCTACTAAATTCTGATAAATATTAATACATTCTTAATAGTAACTACCAAATTATGAGAATACTTTTTAATATACTTCGGTTAACAAAAATTTCAACAAAAATATTGGTTTGATTAAAAACATGTTCAGTTGTATCCGGGAATTTGAGATATATAGAGTTAAAAATTACCTGTAACAAGATGCCAACGAATCTAAAAATGTTTCCTGTTTGCTTGTCGCTTATGCTTTGCTTCTTTGTCATCCACTATGAGGTTCCAACAGTAATCCGCGAGCATTGTCTTAATGTTCTTTCCTTGATAACGTTTTTCCATCGTGGATATATCTTGATGGAGCCTCTCAACATGTTCATCACTTACAGCACCGAGATTTTCAGGGAAAAAATCTAAATGAGAGTCTAGAAAATGTATCTTTAACGACATATTGCAGCCGAATTCTTTACATTCTGCTATCAGGTCATTTATTATTGCAACATAGTTTTTCGACTTCTGTTTGCCGAGGAAACACTGGGTCGTTTTCTTGAATGCGAGCCACACCGCTTTTTCTAAATTATTTAATTTTTCTGTAAAATTTTCATCGTGCATTAACTGTTTAATTTGTGGCCCTATAAATATTCCTTCCTTTATTTTTGCATCTAATAATGACGGAAATTTTGTCTTCAAATATTCAAAGCCCGGTCCAGATTTGTTCATTGCTTTAACAAAGTTGTTCATAATTCCTTATTTTATGTTAAGCGGCGGTAAAAATACCTTTTTCGGATCGATTAAATTTGTCTGTTGTATATTTTTCTCTCCTGGTATTAATTGTTTTCTTGGTAGCCAATGTTTTTTAATATAATGCTGTTTCTTTGCTCGGCTATCCCATTCGCACAAAAAACAACAATATTTAGTATATCCTGTTTGCAATCCGAGTAGCAGTGCGATAACTTTTAAGTCTCCACAAACATGCCAATTATGTTTTGTTTAAAAAACTACAGACCTGAGAATTTTATATTAAAATTCCCAGTCTATGCTGAGCCTTTAGAGGAAGAGTGGAATCGACAAAGGGTCTATAAGGTCAACGCTGAAGTGTACTTTTTGTGGTTATGAAACCGTTTATTTTTTCTGGTACAAAGTTAGACGTTGCGATTTTTGTGGTGGGTCCCCTTGGTCCTGGTCTGTTCGGGGTTGACCTGGCCTCTGGTCTTTTCGGGGTTGACCTGGCCTCTGGTCTTCTGGCGGGCCTCTGTTCAGGTTTTTTCACCTGAGAACAATGTGGACTGTATTTTAGTTATTATTATTAGTTGACTGTTTTTTCTAAAGTCCGAGTCGTCTTATTACACGGCGATATACCATATCGCGACGACTCCCTTTGCCGATAATAAATCTCGTTAAGAGATTAAGTGTTGAGCATCGAAACGCTACAACACATATAGATCCGACGTGTCTGTGTGTTTCGACCACGTCTCGGTGGCGAGGATCTACTCTCTTATGTGTGTATTCGACTCGTCTATGAAATAGACGATTCTGTCGCAATACACACAACGTCTTCTTCCGTTCGTTCCCCTTGCGTGTGTGTTGTAAGGACACACGCAATGCGTAGTCCCATATTGGCTGGCCGCATGGACCTGCAGAAACTGCAGAGTGCCTCCAGTGTAGCAATCACATAGCCGCTGGGGCAGCTCTGCATTGTTTCTACATTATTGGTACATGCACCGCCGGGCCTACACTGCGACAGGCGTAGCTTTTGCATCATAGCCCTTGCAGCTGGAAAGGAACGACCGTTGCTTCGATCCACAGATCGAGCGTATTCTGTGACTTTTTCAAGACCCCCGTGCGTGAATTCCATCTTCACATGATGCACGGGAGCAGGAGAAATCCTCCACTAGAATACACCTGCTGTTCGTGGGCAGGATTTTAAGAAAGACGTACGCCATTCTGTGGGCGTGCATCCCCTAATGCTTCACAAAGGGTAAGGACAGCAGAGATGCACGGGACAGAATAGTTGATTATTACCGCCTTGGTCGAGCTCCGAAAATCGGAGATCATCGACTGTTCTTTCCTCTTTATCCAGAGGAATTCAGGTGCTTTTGTCGGTGGGCCATAAGAAACTTATGTGTGCCCACCGACGTCACGGAGCTGCGGAATGCGAAACGCAAGAATCTACAATCGACGATTTCCGCGTCCAAGTTTAAAGCTCTTCCGCACGTTGGTCGATGCGCGTGTTTCCGCGTACAAAAGCGTATAAAATGAACCTACCGCACGACCACTTAACGGTAACCCCGTGACTCGAATCGATTCAAACAATTCCCGAATCCACGACGCAAAATGACGTTAAAGCTGTACGGGAATATCTGACCGATTCGCTGAAGTGTAAGAGTTTAAAACTTTAGACGCCTGAAACTTTTTCAAAAAGCTTGTTCTTCCGCTCGCGCACGGTTTATATACCTCGCGGAAGGAACTTTTTCCTCTCTCTCACTCATTTGGAAACGCCCTTTCTCGGATCGTTATTAGTAATTTCGATTAATCGGGCAACAGGCGTTAGATACCCTATAAACACCTTTTTCTCTTGTCCTTGCGGCTCGGTGTCCTCGAGCTATAATAGCCAAGGCCAAGGTGATGTTTACCGAATTTATCGTTAGAAATTACCCGATTATTATTACTCTTAATAACGATGAACTCAGAGGTCGCGAATCCAGGGGCGTCGCTATGTGCGATGTCGCCCGAACCTCGTTTCAAAACGTACTTTTTTTAACATGTTTTTTATATTGAATTTTGTTTAGAACTGTTTTTAGTGATTCGTATGATTCTTTCATTTTTCTTGAATATCCTATTGGAACAGAAGGCTATACGTTCCCAATGTTTAATAATACTGCTTTCAAACTACTTTTAGATGAATCGATGAATAGTCTCCATTCTTGTGGGTTATGCTTGAATCCCAAGATATTCAGTAAGCCATCTATATCATTGCATACACAAAGTTCTTCATATATACAAAAAAATTGACATATTTCATGCTGTCGAGTTCTGAAATGTGTGATGCATAGTGCTGGGTCGAGTAAATTCCACTGCTGTAATCGTGATCCTAAAAGCTCTGCATGTTTTTTTGATAAATTTAAATCCCGTACTAAATCATTTAAATCGGATTCTGTAATTAAATGGGGTTCTTTTGATGTAGATTCCTCAAAATATTCTCTATCTTTTACTTCGTTTTCTTCATGTTGATATCCTATTTCTTTAATTTGCACTTCTATAATATCCTGCGATGTCCTAGATTTCATTGATGGTGCTATCGGCACAGGTAAATCTTCACAATGTGCAATTGGGTGGATGGCAGATGGTACATAAGGATAATCGATTTTTTGTTTCCCTTTTTTATTGAAGCCGCTTATACTGCATGCACAAAAATAGCAATCTGTGGTATGATTAACTGGCTCTTGCCATATCATCGGAATTGCAAACGGCATACTTTTTCTATGTCCATTTTTCCAAGGCAGAAGTACAGTGGCACAGCGTGAGCAACAAACATGCGGGGCCCAATGCTTATCCTGATCACCAATTTTGCATTTAAAATATTGTTCATAAGCACATTCAATTGAAGCTGTTATATTTCGTCGTGCTGACTTTAAAATGATCTCCCCACAGACATAACAAAAAGAGTTTGGATCATTTATACGCTTTCCCGACATATTCAATTATGTAATACTATATATAATAAACTAATTTATACACAACACTATGTTATGAAACTATGTTATAACTTATATAAACACTATTTTGCAAATATATATACACGTAAACTTAACACTCTAAAATATAAAACATGTACACTACAAACTATATAATATAAACTGTATTATTCGTAGCACACGATTCGTCTTATGCAGAGCAAAATTTTGAATTACTTCACGCGACTGACTCCAATGATTTCAAAGATAGAACTGAGCTCGAAACGAACACGGCATATAGAAACCAAACGCAAAACTTAAGAATCTAGTGGACAATAAACAAGCATGTTAGCAACAGCGCATTTTGGGCGGTCGCTGAAAGTGCCTATACCGTAATTTAGGCTAGTGAACGGTTTATGACTGGGAATCCGGTGTGTCTGGTGAGAAAGCATGTTACAAAGTATGAATGCAACCCCAAGATGCCACTTAACGACTGGCGCCCCGAAGACGTGCAGCCATTGGACGCTAAGGGATGTGTCGTTTATATTAGTTGTGAGAAAGCCTAAACATAGCGGGAAACCTGACGTTGCGTCGAAAAAAAGAAAGGACCTCTGTCCTGTAGGATCTCGCCACGGAATCGGCAAGGCTATGTAGTCTTCTGGAAAGCGGACTGTGATGAACCCCACGCCACTTACCCCAGAATCGCGAATAGGAAAAGACGAACCTTTCATCATAATTTCTTAACGCTACTCTAACAAGCAAAGTATAAGCGACAAGCAAACAGGAAACCTTTTTAGACTCGTTGGCATCGGAAATATTATTGGTAATTTTTAACTCTATATACCTCAAATTCTTTTACAAATGAACATGTTTTTAATCAAACCAATATTTTTGTTGAAATTTTTGTTAACCGAAGTATATTAAAAAGTATTCTCATAATTTGGTAATTACTATTAAGAATGTATTAATATTTATAGAATTTAGTAGAATCTTAGAAAAAAATTTAACATTACGCACAGAAAATTATTGAACTAGTGTACTATTTGTTCGGTGAGACGACTGCTACGCGTAGCTACGGCACTGCTGCAGCAGCGGCTCGGCAGACAAGCGAGCGATGGGCCGCATGGCGGCAAAATGTCGTATCTGCGTTGTCGACGAATCTTTTCTCGAACTGTTCGACTTCGAAATCGCTTTACCATTTCTGTTGCATGGTTTCTACTTCAGAAAAGTCTACAGAATCCGATGCTATGTAGTATTTTTATGCTAGACATCGAACTATTCGTAAATATGTGAAAAGATCGGGGAAAATATCAGAAAAATACGAATTTTTGCGCTTTTTTAAACTTTGACTGTTATTTACAACTAAGTAAAAGCTTAAAAAATTATAACTGTTCATACACGCGTATTCAAGAATCTTTCCTCTATCTTTTGAGCATAGTTAGATCTGTCTAACGTTTTTAGTTTCGACGCGATACCTCATTTTTGCACAACATGTACTTTTTTTTACAAAAATTCGTGTTTTTTGAAAACTGAGGGTGATAGAGCAATTCTACTTCCGGATTCTTGTTTGGGTAGTTTAGCCCTACAACTATCACCAAATACATTTGCAAAACAGAAAAAAAGTTTAAATTTGTTCCACAGTGTTATTGATGCTGTAGGTGATTGCTGGTGCTTGTTCACCTCGGTTGGAACTGGTGTCCTGAATGTAACTCGTTTTGCTTCTGATTTTCGTTGCAGCATATTTTGATACAAAGTTGCTTGGATAGGCAGCTGAAACCACCAATTTTGTATAGCGTATAGATTGTAATCTGTCCAAGCAATGTCCAACCTAACTATATTAGTATGCTATACGCTATTTCTTTAGTTCATTTGATTCGTTGTGAGTTTTTAATATTATCAATTTGTGTATTCAATAAATCGAGGATAATATTGTAATTGTTGAAATTTGGGACAATTCATGGTATGGTTGGCAAAATGTTATGTACTAATTAAATGTCGGAGTTTTAAGATTTTAGTTGCATTATATGATGAGATACTATTTTAGTTAAATTTCACGAGGTTGCTACAATTTATATTACATCATTATTATAAGTTAAAATACATTGTTTGTGTTTTGACAATAATATTGGTCGACTGATCGTTATAATCTGTTACGTCTATTTCATTTTGCGGGCCTATTATATATTGATTCGTTTGTTTCATGGGAATAATCGTAAAGTTTCGGAATGAATTGACTTACCTCTTGAATTTCTTTAATGTACCTGTGGGTGCAGAACGTTGTAGTGATTTAACGTGCGGCACCTGGTCAGAGACCTTATCCACACGGTCTCCATGTGCGCGGGGTTGAGATACGCTCAACCCACGCGCAAGCCACGTGACACCGCGCGATTGCTACCATGTCATCCGAAAGAGCAAGGTTGACGGAACCCCTGGTGAGGGCGGGCCTTTCTTAAACCCTTCCAGCTCTAGAGGCTGGCGCCCGAGCTGGGATGACGCAGCTCACCTGTCGAGGCTTTCAAACACCTCTAACCCTGCAATATGGGCTGCACCATCTGCCACCACGAGGCCAACACCAATTGGTTGACTAGGAGGGACACCGAGCCCTGGGCTAACAAGTCAACCACCCGTGGTACCAGTGTTAAGGTCATACTGGTCATACTCAATGGTAACTTTCACAGAAACCAGCTACCCAATAGGAGCTTGCACTCAATGGCCTTGGTACGCCAATGCACCGGCACCTCAGGTCCGTCAAGCCCGTACTACGGTCAACCAAGGTCAACCGCAGCCCCTGAGGGGAAAACTGCTGAACCGGCGGGAATATGTCGGGATTTCCGAAATCGCAACAGCCGAAAACAAAAATACGAACCCAGCCAGAGATGCTATATCGGAACAGCCGCTAACCACTATGGCTGGTCTATCACGGCAACGCATGACATGGACACGCGATATGAATATAGCCGTCATGCGTTGCTACTACAAAGCTTCAAAATTTGAAACAATAGGAACAGGCTACAGATCGGAGCTGCACACACTCTTTACGGAACATTATCCACAATACAAAGAAACAGTAACACAACAAATGCTCATAGATCAGAAAAGAGTCATCAGCAGGAATAACAGATTCACCCCATATGAAATACAAACAATAAAAGAAGAAATCGCAGAAGAACTGAACACAGACTATAATAACAACAGCCGACAACATGAAGACACAACAATAAACAATACGACACAAACGCTTCCACAAAATCAAAACCTGAACCCAAATACAGTGCAAACATCACAACTGCCAACAACGCAACAGCCTCAGTCACAACAACCAACACCACCACAACATACAGCAACTATAAATATAAAAGAAGGAGAAATAGACTGTGAAATGCAAGCAAACATTACTAAATGGCAAGGAACAAACCTAGGCAACAGACCACCGTTACCAAAACTAATATACAACAAAAACACAAACTATATGCTAAATACAATCAATAATACACTTGCAAACCATCTAAACCAATCACACACACTTCAAGATATACACCTACTAATCTACATCGGTGCCATAACTACCATAAAACACAACAAACAAGAAATAAGAGACCATAAAACCCACAATGAAGGCAGCATTAAACATAAACCCGAATGGCAAACCAGATTAGAAAAGAAAATAGATAACCTAAGGAAACAAATAGGGAGATTAACACAATTCACAAAAGGAAATCACTCAAAACGAATTCAACAGCACATGCAACAGACCATGCATAATAACTAAAAAACACCAACCGAAATACTAGACACGCTAAAATAAAAATTAGCAGTATACATCACAAGATTAAGAAGATACAAAAAGTCAAACAAAAGGAGGATACAAAACATACAGTTCAATAGAAATGAAAAGAAGTTCTACCAACAACTCAGTAAAAAAAAGAACGAACACAACATGTATCACCAAGCACTGCAGATATTGAAGACTACTGGGAAAACATATGGTCAGGACCCAAATCACACAATCACATGGCTACATGGGCCAACATAGAAGAAGAAGAATACAAAAATATACCACAACAAATCGACCACACAGTTACAATCGACGAACTGAAACAGGCTATAAAAAAAACACACAGCTGGAAAACACCAGGAATTGATCATATTCATATTTTTTGGTACAAAAAATTCACAACACTACATGAATACATAACAAAACAAATCAACAAAATCATCCTAGAACCCGAGCAACTACCACGATTTTTAACAGAAGGAAGACCATATATCAAACCAAAAAACAATGAAACACAGAATCCAGCCAACTACAGACCGATCACACGCCTACCTACACTATACAAGATAATTACCGCGATAATCACACGAAAAATAGACAATCATCTCACACAACACAACATACTCACAGAAGAACAAAAAGGGTGCAGTAAAAACAGCCAAGGATGTAAGGAACAACTTATAATAGACAGCATCCTTATGAAACAAGCAGAAAAACAGCAACGAAATTTAATCACATGCTGCATAGACTACAAAAAAGCATTCGATTCCATACCACACAGCTGGCTACGTAAAGTTATACAAATGTACAAAATAGATCAACTCATAGAAAATTTCCTATCAACAGTCATGAAAACATGGAGAACAAAAATACACATAACGACAAATCAGACACACATGGAAACTAACGAAATCAAAATACAGAGAGGAATATTTCAAGGGGATTCGCTTAGTGCCCTTTGGTTCTGCATGTGCATCAACCCATTATCAAATACACTCAATAAAAGCAAATGCGGCTTTAAAATCAAACACCCAAACACCCCGCAACACACCCTGAATCACCTACTCTATATGGACGATATCAAAATATTCGCAGCAACCAAAACACAAATGCAATCACTCCTAAGAATAACAGAACAATTCACGAAAGATACAAACATGGAATTCGGAATCAATAAATGCAGAATACTAACAATAGAAAGTGGAAAATGCCAAACACAGAACATAACTGAAACACTCAACAACGAAATACTCAAAAACATGGATCCCGAAGACACATACAAATACCTTGGATTCGACCAAAATACCAGTATAAACCACACACGCATCAAAGAAGAACTGAAACTGAAATACAAACAAAGACTCACGCAAATACTAAGATCAGAACTAAACTCCAAAAACACATTCAAAGCAATTAATACATTCGCGATACCAGTACTAACATACTTATTCGGAATAATAAAATGGTCCAACACAGATCTAGAAGAAATAGACAGATTAAATAGAACACAGCTCACAACCCACCGTAAACTACACCCAAATGCATGTATCGAACGAATCACAATCAGCCGAAAAGAAGGAGGGAGAGGACTCATCGACATACAAAACTTACACAACAAACAAATACTAAACCTCAAAAGCTACTTTCATAATAGAAACACACCACTCCATCGTGCAATAGTAAAAGCAGCAAACAATACACACCACTTGACCTACAACAGGAAAACCCACAAGAAAACATCCACACAGACATAATAGAAGAGAAAAAAGAAAAATGGGCAAGGAAAGTACTACACGGAAAACACTACAACACTATGCAAAACCAAAACATAGATAAACAATTGTCATATAAGTGGCTAGAAAAAGGGCAACTTTTCCCAGAAACAGGTTTCATGATGGCAATACAAGACAACGTCAAACTATAGAAAGTATATAATAAAAGAGAACATCAACACAGACACCTGCAGAAACTGTCACCAAGCAAAAGAAACAATAGAACACTTCACCGGGGCATGTAAATTGCTCGCCGGAACAGACTATATAGACCGACACAATACAATAGCAAAAATCATACACCAAGAACTTGCAATACGCTACAAATTAACAAAAACCCACGTACCATATTACAAATACGTACCCGAGAACATACTTGAAAACCCAAACCACAAGCTACTTTGGGATATTACACTACACACAGACAAAACAATTGCATGTAATAGACCAGACATAACACTAACCGACAAAACTAGAAAGAAAACCTACTTAACAGACATTACAATACCAAACGACATGAACTTAACAGAAAAAGAACAAGGAAAAATCGTGAAATACACTCCACTGGCAACCGAAATATATAGACCGACACAATACAATAGCAAAAATCATACACCAAGAACTTGCAATACGCTACAAATTAACAAAAACCCACGTACCATATTACAAATACGTACCCGAGAACATACTTGAAAACCCAAACCACAAGCTACTTTGGGATATTACACTACACACAGACAAAACAATTGCATGTAATAGACCAGACATAACACTAACCGACAAAACTAGAAAGAAAACCTACTTAACAGACATTACAATACCAAACGACATGAACTTAACAGAAAAAGAACAAGGAAAAATCGTGAAATACACTCCACTGGCAACCGAAATAAAGAAACTATGGAACCAAGATACAGTCACAATAGTACCCATCGCTATATCTACAACAGGTATTACATCAAAAAGATTCCTACAAAACCTAACAGCAATAGGATTACACCCACAACTACACACAGAAATACAAAAAGCAGTAACATTAAAAACCACAACAATAGTCAGGAAGGTCCTTCAACAAGAATAAGGAACAGGCATCACCTCAAAAACATTCATACAGAATTTACAAATACCGCAACTGCCAACACACATACACTCACACATCCGAAATGTAGCCATACTTAACAGAGAGACAATATTAAAAATTCCCGCAATAAAAAACACCAGTATGAACTTGGTACAGCTCGTTCATGCTGGTTACGGACCAGAGAGGAAACCCTCTGAGAGTTCCAAGAACAACAATGACGGTGACGACGACGATGATGACGATGACGATGACGATGATGATGACGATGACGATGACAACGACGATGACGACGATGACGATGACGATGACGATGACGACGATGACGATGACGACGACGATGATGACGATGATGATGATGATGATGACGATGACGATGACGATGACGATGACGATGACGATGACGATGACGATGACGATGACGATGACGATGACGATGACGATGACGATGATGATGATGATGATAAAACACACTCTCTATTATTTATCACTAATAGCTATCACATATTCTACATCTATTCTCTTAAACGAGCCTGAGGAAACTGCCCAGTGCCAAAACATGTGCAGCAACACGGCGCTGCTCTTTCGTTTTATATTTTCCCCTTCCTTCGATCTTAGACACTGTATTTTATCTCTATCATAAATTAACGCAACCCATTAATCATACCAGCGACAAAATCGATTTTAATCCGAATTTTAATACCGCAATGTTCAAGATAAGCAACCTTATGTAACAGTGTATAGCATGTTAATATACTTCGGTTGGACATCGTTTGGACTGACTACAATTTGTACGTTATACAAAATTGTTGGTTGCAGTTGTCCATTCAAAAAACTTTGTATGAAAATATGCTGCAATGAAAATCAGTAGCAAAACGAGTTATATTCAGGACATCAGTTCCAACCGACAGTGAAGAAGAAGTCCTTTTGCTCTACGCGAGGTTTCCGTCCTCGTTGTATTGGCCTCAGGACATCTGCGTTATTCTTTGACAGATGTACCGCCCCAGTCAAACTGCCCGCCTGGCAGTATCCTCGAATCGGTTTACGTGGGACGATTTTTGGCGATCGGCCGGCAAGGCCTCACGCCACTCTTACACGCTTGGCTCTAGAACACCGTGACAATCGGGTCGAAATACTGGCGCACGCGCTCCGCCTAATCGAGTAAGTAAAGAAACGATGAAGGTAGTGGTATTTCACCGGCGATGTTACCATCTCCCACTAATGCTATACCTCTCATGTCTCCTTATAATGCGAAACTAGAGTCAAGCTCAACAGGGTCTTCTTTCCCCGTTTATTTTTCCAAGCCTGTTCCCCTGGCTGTGGTTTCGCTGAAAAATAGATAGGAACATCATCATAATCGTTTCCGTCTGAGTTATGCAGCTAGCGAGCTCCCGCTCGTGGCTGGCTCGGTTCTATTGTTTGACTGCTATTTTGCAATCAATAGCTGGTTATTCCTTCTTGAGCCAACTTGCTCATTGAGCATTGGTTGGCTCTGGATTTCTCACCATGGTTTTCCATTCTATAAGATTTCCGTCCCTGTAGATCAGCACAGAGGAAGTCTCGTTAATCCATTCATGCGCGTCACTGATTAGATAACGAGGCATTTGGCTAAAATCTGTACCGTTCTTCTGGGGGGGAGAACGGTGGACTTCCGTTGATAAAACTTCCTCGTGGGATAATAACAATAAAAATAATCAACCACAAATATCTTGTTGAGATCCCTGCTTCGTTCCACTGCCACGGGGTCTGCCTACATGTTTGGAAAAATTAGTATCGGGAACCCTGTCGGGAGGCGAACTTGGTCACGCACCGAAGTGTGTGTCCAGGGAATACCACGCGGAGGTGTTGTCCCGGATTCAACATGCGATGAATCCGCCCCGCTCCCCACCATACAATAGTACGGTAGGACTCGCTCCGCCCGGTGTAAAAGGCAGGGACGGGTTTATTATTATTTCAGCTGGTAGCTGCATTGTCTTATTAGTACTTGACCTACTTGGTTGCGTCAAGTAGCATGACTTTAGTCTTTAAAACTTTGTTTTGGCCTTTCAGCTCAGTCTGTATGTAAAATTTGTAAAATTTGTTCGCTTATATGGCCGTCAACACTTGTACAAATTTATTGGCCACACACCTCGTCTATTCGTGCTATCGTTAACAATACGTAAGCTCTAGCATCATGTGCCTGGTCAATAGTTTAAGACACTTGCATTTCGCCATAGGCAGTCTTAAGTTAAAATAATAAATAAGTGAATAACTTATATAAACGATCACGCAATGTAATCGTGGTCCAAAAATCCGTTAGCCACTTTTATTGGCGATCGGAGTGTGATTATCGCGACAGTTTTCATGTCGCTTTGGCTTAATCCTGGGGCTTTTAAGTTTTCTTTCGTATTTGTGGGCATAGCCCATCGATAACGAAGCACTATCGGTAGTACATTAGCAATTCTGTTCATAGTTCTTATTTTTATATATTCAGCGCTTTCCTGGTATTTGTATAGTTTTTCTTGATAAGCCCTCTTCATGTTATCTTTATTCTCACAGCGGACTATTACGTCCAAACTAACTACCAAATGCGGATTTTTATGTGCGCCTGTAACATTTATTGTTGGTTTTAGGAATACAGTTGACTTACGTGACACCTTTCCTTCAATTAATTTAACAATTTCGTCGTGTCTACATATCCGTGAATTCTTTGTACGCAGGCTGTTTGAAAACGGAATCGGTTGCGCACCATGAAATGCGCCGAAATTTTATATGTTATATATACTCCTTCACGCGTAACCACGCATTCTCCGTCGATCGGCCCGCTTAAAATCCATGCAGTGCATCATTCATACTCGCATTTACTCTATGCTCAACTCTATTCACCGTTATTCTCTCCAACGTTTTGCCCAGCACGGACAGCAGACTTATGGGTTTATAGGTTGAGGATTTCGATCGCGGACTGTGCGGTGACTTCAGCAGAACAACCACGCACGCTCTCTTCCATGCTACAGGTAAACACTCTGCCTACAGTCACGCATCTTAAAGTCCCATCAGCCACCCAGGAATGGCCTTCCAGATCGCAAGCATCACATTAGCAGTCACTCCGTCTAGGCCAGGTGCCTTACCCAGTTTCGCCTTCTTTATGGCCTTATTCACTTCCTCCCATTCGAAACATCTACCACCATTCATCTCACTTACCTACATACGTTCATCACCATTGTCAGTAATATTTGCAGCTAGGAAGAACCGTTCCATCAATACACTAGCACACTCATTCCACGCGGAAGAAATCACACCATCAACATTGAACTCACACAAACGCTCTCTCCTAGTCTTACCATGACACAATCTATACACGGGACCCCATGGATCCAGGCTAGCAGACTCACTGACGAATTAGTCACTCCTTCTCAACTCGCTATTCTGTTCAATCAGCAGTGCTTTATACTACGCCAGCCACACTCTCGCATTATTGCTTCCTTTCTTTCTTGCACTCTGATACACATCTCTACGTTTACGCACCCTCTTTTTCATCCGCTAGAATTCACTCGTCAACCACACAATCGTCCTATCACGCCAGTGTTTGCTATCTATCAGTCTCCTCCCATTCGCCTCCTTGATACACTTCATCACTGTATCAAGCATCCGTTCCACGTTATTCTCGTCCATCACATCCATTCTATACTGCATTGCGCACTCCTTCAAGTCATTCAAATACTCCTCCCAGCAGCACCTCTGCTCACCCACCTCTTGCACGCATTATAGTCGCTCTCATCACGCATTCTCAAGATCATACGTATAAGGGTCACACTGTGGTCACTTATACCCAAGTAGTTCTTAGTCATCCATTCATATTGGCACCCAGCCAGCACCCCATTCACCAGAGTGACATCAGTGTCACTCTGCTCATTCATTCCTGAGAACGAATAATATTCACTCGGTTCATTCAAAACGACCATTCCTGTCTGCAAATTCCATTTCTCTATCACTCTCCCACGTATTTCATTCAAAGTGCTGCGACCACCTCCCTTGCAAAACCACAAGGAGGAGGCCGCATTCGCATCCATACCAAATATTACCTGTTTACACCTTAGAAACTCTAACACTTTCTCCATGTACGCCAGGTACAGATCAATATTTTACCTATAGTACATTGACACTACATACGGATCGCCGAAATTCCCGTTCAGCCATGCGCACACACACCATATACACTTGTGTACGCTCTCACACACATCGATTCCACACTTATCCCTCGCACAACTACCGCAGCTCTGGCTGGTTCATTCTGGCATACGTACACCCACCGCTCGATCGGTAGACCACGCACTCATCCATTCACAACATGCAGTTCCTGCAACAGAGCTACAGTCATACATTTCCCATTCATTACCACACCCATATTACACCACACGGCGTACGCTTTCTGACAGTTGCATTGAATCATACACAAGCGCGCATTATTAATGACTAATACGCTTTCTCTCTCTCTCAAGCAGTCCAACGTATTCCGGACATTCCACGGACATAACCGAATGGTCTACCTTTTTTCCTTTCATTTTGTAGTTTCTGCACACGCATTCAGTCTTGCACTTCTCTCTCAAATGCCCAGGCTCACCACACTTCTCACACAACCGCTACTTAAAACACTTAATGCAGACACATCTACATAATCTATCAGTTTACAATACCTCCACTTTACACATGAGTGTCCCTCGTTCAGTAAGACGTCACGCATTCATCTCGTACATACCCTACATCCATTCCCTTAGTATTCACACGACTCACCACACGCTCACACTCCTTATACTCATTTTCATTCACACCAGCTACTTTCAAATTCATAAGTTACGACTCACTCAGGGACCCGTTATTGGTCATCACATTCGGCACATTAAAAATGACCACATTCGGTCCTATTTTCTTTGGAGGTTTGACCTGGAGTCGAATCCCCTCAAACCACTTGCACTCTTGCAGCACAGGACCTCGAGCGAGCGACTTCGGCGATCCAATTCGTGCCGCAGAACGAGCAGAATCCTACGGACGAAGAGTAACGCCAGTAACCGGAGTATCCACGTGGCCAACATGGGTCGACTCCTTTCGCACTCCACTGTCCTTTGAAGTGACTTTAGGGTTTTCCAACCTTGCTTCCACCAAGAAACCAGGCTTTAGCGTCCTGCTTCTCGGCCCGATCGTCGATTGCAGGGAAGGTTGCTCTGTGAATCAGGTACAAGACAGGAGAACATAGTTCTTGGCTGCTCACTGATTCACAGCGTCAGTCGCCTACCACTTTCGTCGCCCTCATCTGCCGCTGGACTAACCGTGCTATCCCGTGAGACCGTTTCCAAAGACAGGAGAGGATCCAAGCGGTCTGCAGGATCCTCTTGTCTGCTCACGCGCTCACGGTGCATTCACACCTGGCGTCAGCACCCATTGAGGTTGTGTAGGTGAGGGAGTTCAAGGCCGAATCGGGTGCACCAAGGGAGGAGCCTTACAACATCCACCCTTTGGGGTCGATTCCGGTATTATCTGAAGACGTCGAGTAGACTCCTCTTGGTTTGTCGCTCTCGTCTAAAAAATACAGTCCACTTCGACGCGCAAGCAAAAGGCAGTTGTCACCACGAGCCGACGGCAATCGTGCGTGACGTAATTCGGCCAGCTGATCGTACACGGAGCTCGTGACGTCAGAGCTATAGCGAGCGCTTTTGTTCCAGGACCATCGAGGAGGCCACCGGGAGAAGGCACAGCCGAGGAGTTTTTCCGAGCCACCTCTCTCTCTCTCTCTCTCTCGCTCACCTTTCATAATCTTTTTGTAACAATATACGGCCGCTCGTTCCACGAGCGGCGAAAAGAAATATTGTATAATATTCTTAACCTCTTCCTCTTTCCGAGCTGTTTGGAGTCCGGGAATCCGAACGCGAATATTAATTTACGTAGACTCCAAACAGACGGCATCCGACGAAATGAAAGCGGGATCGTCAATTTGGATGACTCCGACGGTCCCGGTAATCATTGGGTAGCGTATGCGGAGGGGAGATCGCGCTGTGTACTTCGATAGTTTTGGAAATCTTCGCCAGCCGCAAGGATTGATGCAATATCTCGAAAAGAATCCGATAAAAATCCAATACAATCGTACGTCTTATCAGAGATGCGACCAGAGCAATTGCGGACAACTATGTTTATGATTTCTCCGAACGGTCGACGATACATTTCCATTTAAATTCTGTTGTTCCACCATCGAAAGTCAGTATTTCTTGCGACTGTTTCAAAACATGTCACTGCCATTTACGTTGACGAGTAAGAGTAGCGCCTTAGCGGTAAGCTACTTGTCAGCCATGGATTTGAGCGATGACGATTATGAACTGGGTCTAACAGACTTTGGAACTGACTATCCGATACCGAATGTGAATTCGTGGAATAATAAATTTTACTTCGACAAAGATGATGCAATGATTGTCATTCCCGAGGGTTCGTACGAACTGCGTGCGATAGACGAGTATCTGAAACGTGAGATTTTACGAAAATTTCCCAACAATGTGGCGGAAAAGAAGAAAATCGACATTATCGATGATGATGACGATGATTATGACGATGATAAGGATGAAAATGATGATGCGAACGAATATCCGCTAGTGATTCCTACTAACAGTAACACGAGATTGAAATCAAGAACGCTTATCGAATAAACTTCTGCAAGCCCGATAATATAGGATTATTACTGGGATTTTCGTCCAATCGTGTGTTGCAGCTGAGACAGTGGCACAAATCGGTTGGATCAATTAACATCATCGGTGCAAATATTATTCGGTTAGAATGCAACGTGTTCGCTGGTGCATACAGCAACGATAAGTGCGTGCACATGATACACGAGTTTTCGCCGAGTGTGCCGCCGGGATATAAAATACCGGAAACACCGCCACAGATCATCTATCTGCCGATCATCGCGCAGAGCATTAGTGGCCTAACGATACACATTATAGATTAAGGCGGACGAAAGCTCGATTTTCAAGGAGAAAAGATAACCGTTAGATTGCACATACGGCGACGACGGCGATAAAACGCGCGTGTTGGTGTGCATATATGGTATATGATACGCTCGTGATGAACGATACGAGGTGCGCGAGAGACAATGCATTTACGACGGACGATATTTTCGCGAGACAACGATCGGCTATAGCGGTATCGGGTGACGGTAAATGAGTACCCGGTTGCGTTAAAAAAAAAGCTTAGCGCCGTGAATCGAGAATTTTTGAGATCGTTGGGATTTATTGTACAAACTCCGTGAAAAAAAACAATGCCTGATATTTTGAATATTGGAGGTGAGCCGATCTTTGACGATCGTATCATCAGGATTGAGACTCATACGTATAATCCGTACTTCAACTTGTCGCTGGGGTATAGCGATGAAACACGAATACTTATACAACATCAGGGTTTGTACATGTTACCACGTGAAAGCTGTCTATGCACCGAGGGAAAATCAACGGTGTACAAGTTACAAGAAGAAGATACGCGGCTGGTATTGGACAACAATTGCGCTGCGTTCATATTCGATGAAATTCGATAAGAACCCGATGGTGTAGAAATCGAATGCGACAGAAACGTTGGAATAACTTCAGCGACCAGAAATTATATTTCTCTAGCATGGGATAGAGGTATGGTGCTGAAAAAGGCTGGATGGGATTTAACTCACAATTTTGCCGAAGGCTACTTCAACACTTGCGTACCGCTCAATATGCTGCTAGGATTTTGTGAAGATTTTAAGGGCGTTGTGATCAACGCTCGTCACGAGTTGATTCTGATACGCTCTCGAAATGATAATAATTGCGTATACGGATTTGACCAATCGGCGGATGTTTCGATTGAATTATTCGAATTACAATGGCGTATGCCGCATGTGCTATTGAACGAGGTCAATAAATTGACACTGCTGCGAGAATTAGAGAGTGGGCGATTCTTAAATATGAGTTTTCGTTCTTGGCATTTGTACGAATTTCATCTGTTGCATAGCACGACCAAGCTTTCGTGGACCGTGAAGACAGCCTCTCAGCTGGAGAAGCCGCGATATGTGATCTTTGCTCTGCAGACTGGCAGAAAATACCGTGTCGAAAGATGTCACATTATTCGACCATTGCAAATTATCCAATGTTAAACTCTATCTGAACTCGGAATTTTATCACTACGATATGAATTTGGAGTTTGATAAAAATAAATACGCGCTCTTATTCGACATGTTTGCCCGTTTTCGCAAATCTTATTGCGGATGCGATCGCGATGGATCGTTCCTATCCATGGCAACATTTCTACATTGTGGACCTCTCGCAATCATCGATTGTTCGCGACAAAAGGAATCCGTAAGAAATGTCACCGTGGGCGTGAGAATAGAGTTTGAGTGCAAAGAGGATATACCGCCAAATACTACCGCTTATTGCCTCATCTTGCACGATCGCGTCGTTCAATATAACCCACTGACTAACGTTGTCCGTAAAATTATGTAGATCACGAATCGCTTGTAGATTGAGAATTATTGACGTACGCTTTGGAAGGATATTTGTTATGATGTTTGTAATAAATAGACAATACGCGCAATATTACTGTTATGTACTACGTTGAATTATGGGAATGAATAATAAATATTATTTCACCATTATTGAAAAATATTACTTAAAAAATATTTTAATTTACCTTATAATTACCCTTTTTGTCACGGCACAATACTTAAATTAAGATAAAATTCCCCCCCCCCCGCCCTTTGGGTTACCTATGTGGATACAGTCCACAAAAGACAGTGGCTTGATAAGGATCAATCACCCCTTTCAGATCCGAAATTAAATATCTATGGCAAAAGATTTTATTGTGTATATGGTGGGATTGTCAAGAAATAATTTACCACGAGTTGCTGAAGTCAAATTTAACGATTACTGCAGATGGATACGTTTAACAATTGCAAAGAGTGTAAGAGAAACTCCATGAAAAGCGTCCTGCACTCGTCAATCGCAAATACGTCATTCTTTTACACGACAATGCGCGACCACATACACCAAGGGTGACTTAAGAAATGTTCTTCAGCTTGAATGGTCTGTTTTACCACATCCACCCTACTCCCCAGATCTTACACCAACAGACTACCACATTTTCAGTTTTTTATAAAACTTTTTAAATGGAAAAGCTTTCAATTCTGAAGAGCAGGTCAGGCAGGTTGTCAAAACTTTCTTCCAGTCCAAACCAATCACATTTTACAAGAGAGGAATTCCTAAACTGCCAGGAAGATGGGAGAAGGTTATATATAATAGTGGTGAATACATAATAAATTAATATAATTTTGTTATTTAATGAGAGCAAAATAAATGTCCATTTACTTGCGAAATTACTGGTTAAGTTCTGGTAGATACCTAGATAATATGTAAGCTTATGGTATACACTTGATGTTATAGGTTTCGTTATGGTAGATACTTGAATTTATTGGTTAGCTTCGGGCTAAGATAGGTTAGGTTTGAGTAGATAGGTAATCGAAATTACACTTTAGCTGCGGATAGTAGCTCCAAATTATACGCTTGCTTGTTAAATTAAGGATTGGGTGGAGGAAGATATATGGAACTATAGGTTAACTCGTGATAGATATATGAAACTATTGATTAGATTCGCGTGGGTACTAGAAATTAAAAGTTAAGTTCCTTTTTTTTCTTTTTTTTTACGTGGAGGAAATCTTCGAAAAGATACCTGACAACCCTGGGCGAGGTTATGCAGGATTTCTACCTGCTAAAACCTCCACGGTGGCCTTCTTCAGCGAATTGGGAGAGCACCGGGAACTCTGAAAGAACACTTCCAGTAGTCCCCCTCGCCGTCGTCTCAATTAAGACTCATCACTGCCGGGGGCTAGAACCTCCTCAGCGGCTGAATCAGCACCGCGCAACCACCGCGCGGCGCCGACCTACATCAGGAGAAGCTGTGCAATGGCGTCGCAGCCTCCTAACTGCGACGGCCACTTCCCCTGGTGATGCTGCTTTCATCGGGCGCCGTGGGGAGCGCCCAAGCAACATCACCGAATTCGGGCTTTTACGGTGCCCTTGGCCGGCGCCCATGACGCCGACGGCACCGTCCCCGTCTTGACGGAGCTGCGGCTCTCTCCCGAGCTCGCTCCGCCTCCTCTTTCTTGAGCATCACTCGCTCACAGAAGGAGGATACCGCCCTCCAACACCACTCGCTGTCCAGCATCGCCTCGACGACTGCCGGCAGCGAGAGGTCCGGCCCGATTGCGACTCGGAGTTCTCGGCGTTCCCGCGACCATGCGGGACTCTCCTCGAGTGTGTGCTGCGCCGAGTCCTCCTCCTCTCCGCAGTGATGACACTGCGGTGTCGCCTCCCTCCCGATCCGATTTAGGTACTCGCCAAAGCACCCATGACCGGCGAGCACCTGCGTCAGACGAAACGTCAGATGCCCCCACGATCTGCCCATCCACAAAAAAGTTAGATTCTGGCATATACTTAAGGGGTAACACCACTGTAACGAACTAAAATAAAACGTTTTTGTTTACCATTTTTTGGGGGCGGAAGAAAAGGTGACCGAGAAATAATATTTCGGATAATTGTTGAGTATATATTTTAGTACATTACAAAAAATTGTCACATGAAAATATTACGAAATGGCGACACTGTAGCAACTCTCTCGAGGCATGTTGAAGCTGAGGACAACTGGTGCTCATAAAATGAAGGTGAGTATAACTGGTGCCCATTTGAACTTGGAAAGAAGAAAAAAAAATTCACTTAATCTACATGAGTGTAGCTAGTAAATCACGTAGGGGATTTGGAAATATTGATTTTTGTGCAATTGGTGAGCATTTTACTGAAATTGTTAAATTTTTACCCAAAAAGGACAGTTATTTGTTAATAAGTATTGTTTAAATTAACTTATCAAAAATCCCCTACGTGATGCACTGCGAAAAGTTATTTTAAAGTTGTGATTAAATTTTTAAATCGAAAGATTGAAAATTGTTTGAGTTCTGATGCGTGCCGTTTTGAAGAATCATGTTTCGGGAAAAACGCGTTTAAAGTTTTGAAACATGTTATAGACATGAACGAATGAAAAATTCTACTCTTAGATCATTTTTACCATTAATCTACTATCCCAGGACCATAAAGTTGCCCTTTAAAGTTCAAATTCTCTTTCGCATTTTGTTTCCTGGCCGATTTTAAGTTGGAACGTGTCTCTTTTGTTGCATCTGATAGGGACTGCTCAGCGCGATTTAGGCGGTTAGCATCGGATTCCATGCAAAAATTATATGATTAGTTACCAATATTTATCTCCAAAACCCTCATAATCGGCAGGATATCGGTAAGACCATCATTAAAAACAGACATAGAAATATCTATTGCTATATTCAGAACTGTTTTACCGCTGGAATACGATTTCGGAGCCAAATTCCAAATTGTAGCAAAGAAACTTTCGTTGCTATTTTGCATTTAACCTCCTAAGCAACAGTTTAATAGTTCTTCGTGGCTCAGTTCGTCATAAATCGGTTTAATTGTTTCAAGAATTTGCTGAGGAAGTGGCAGTTTGTGAAGGAAGGTATCTAATGAATCCGCCGCTTGCGCTTTCTTCCAATTGCACCAAGAATCTGAACACTTCTCGTGCAGATGATTCTTATCGGTTGATAATTTATGAAATAAGGTCGTCCAGATTTCACTTTTCAATTTTTCGATATTATTCGGATTACAACGTATGGCTAAACCATAATAAATTGTCAACTGATCAATTAATTTTCCAGATAATTTGCTTTTGCCACCGAGACCTTTTTGTTTTGAAATGCTTCTAATTGCACTTAAACAATACACTATCGATATCTATGGAGATATTGAAGAGGTTACGAATTCGAAAAGTGGGGATTTCACAGCGGGCATCAAGTTGGCGTAGGTAGGCCGTTGCAGATCATCCGAGACGTTATAGGAGGAGCTCGGAATTCCATACAAAACATTTTTTTCTAGGGATTAGACTTTTTGCCTCATATTTTAGAAGGTTCAATGTATTTTTTAAGACAATAAACAAATTTATTTTCTGGAAATTCTACAGTGGTGTTACCCCTTAAAACAATATGTATGCTTCTGATGCATGCATGAAATTATATGTTAGTTTCGGGTAGACGCTTGAAATGACTGTTTAGGATCGGTTATGCAATTGAAATTATATGCTTTTCTCTTATAGATACTTTAAATTACAGGTTAGATTCCTGAATGTGCTTGAAGTTACAGGTTATGCTCGGGATGATACCTGATATTATAGGTTATGTTCGTGTAGACACCTCAAATTATCTGTTTGCTTGTGAAAATATGGATTGGGTGTTGAATGGTATGTGAAATGAAAAACTAGGTTATCGAAGATAAACAAAGTTATAGGTTCTGTTCGGGCAGACATGAAATTATAGTTAAGGTTCAGATAGACACTTTAAATCATAGATTAGGATCTGGTCTGCACTTGATGTTATAGGTTAGATTCAGGTGGATAATTGAATTTATTGGTTATGTTCTGATAGATAGATGAAATTATAGGGTAGTTTCGAGTAGATATATGTAATTATATGTTAGGTTCGGGTAGACATATGAAATTATAGTTAAGCTTCTGATAGATATTTTAAATTACTGGTTCGGTTCCGGTATGCCCTTGAAGCTATAGGTTCGGTTCGGGATGAATTATAGGTTAGGTTTTAGTAGATATTAGAAATCACAGGTTAGGATCGGGAAGATAATCGAATTTATAGGTTAGGTTCGGGTAGACGCCCCAAATTACAAGTTTGCTTGTAAAAATACGGGGTGCAGGGACTATTTTACCCTACTCTCTGCTCTTGTCGGTCCTGTGCGCTGGAGCCGTTTTTCCCAACCCGCCGGTCCTGTCCGTCCACAGCGCAGCGGCCGTTTTGCCCAACCCTTCTGTCATGTCGGTCAGGAAGTCATACATCGCACGGGAGAGATTATGCCTGTCGAGAATCGCGTGTTGAAATGTATCATGAATTAGAATCTCTTTTCCCCTTTGGCACGACTGTATTCCAATAAACCAAAGACATGTCGATAAGGGTCGGGAGTCGGCAGCAGCTGCATTCACAGTATGTTGGACACCCCATGCCATTTTCGTTGTCGATCGCAAGAGACGCGCGACAAGAAGCCAGTCGACCAGTCCCTGGAATGAGAAAAAGAAGCTTGTCTATCTCCACTTGCGTGCGTTCAGTTCTTTGTCCCTTTTTCGTTCTCTCGTACAGATAAAAAGAGTTTGAGATCTGTGTTGCGCACCTCTGACTCACCCCGGTCTGGTCCTTCGTTCTGAAGCATCTAGGGTAATAATAAAGAATCGAGATGACTAATAACTGATAAAGGGGATCGGTGCGCCGTTTCGATGCTCTTTTCTTTATTTTGTACTCAGAGAGACGATCGAAAATAAAGGGTGAAACGATGTATAGGAACCGCTGGAGAGTAGTTCATACCAAGCATTGCTTTTTTTTTAAATAGAGGACAGACGTCAAAAATCCGAGAAGATCTTCGGTTGTCCAGCGAGAGTCTCTCTGATTCGAACCTGCAATAAATTGGCACTATGGTGCGGTGCCTAAAACTAAGAATCCATGTTTCTTGTACAAATGTTTTTTCGACTTTCGACTATACTTTTTCTCCCTTACTTCTTTTTTTGTCGCTACTCTCAACAGTGCGTAACTCAGGTTTTGTTGCTGTTGTTGTTGGTTGTGTTGTTGTCGTATATGTAACATATACGTATGCGCACACGCACACAATAAATACACGTATATGACGACCTCAGAGTAGACGAGATTACCCGCTGAATTTAAGCATATTACTAAGCGGAAGAAAAGAAACTAACAAGGATTTCCTTAATGGCGGCGAGAGAACAGGAATGAGCCCAGCACTGAATCCCGCGGTTCTGCCGCTGGGAAATGTAGTGTTTGGGTGGAACCGTCTGTCCCGTGACGTCGAACCGCGTCCATGTCCATCTTGAATGGGGCCATTTACCCATAGAGGGTGCCAGGCCCGTAGCGACCGGTACGCGTCTTCGGGAGGATCTCTTCTTAGAGTCGGGTTGCTTTAGAGTGCAGCCCTAAGTGGGTGGTAAACTATATCTAAGGCTAAATACGACCACGAGACCAATAGCAAACAAGTACGGTGAGGGAAAGTTGAAAGGAGCTTTGAAGAGAGAGTTCAAGAGCACGTGAAACCGTTCAGGGGTAAACCTGAGAAACCCAAGAGATCGAATGGTAAGATCCATCGTCAACGGCGCTGGCTCCCGTTGGTGTGCGATGCCCCGAATGGACCTGCGTGGCTCCACGGCGAGGGCACACCACCTTCGGCTTGAATGTTCAGGTGTCGTAATCGTGCACTTCTCCCATAGTAGAACGTCGCGACCCGTTGCGTGTCGGTCTACGGCCCGAGAGGGCGCCTGCTTCGTCGCCGTGCTCGCACACGACAGACCCTCGGTCGCCCGACCGGCTGCACGACGGTACATGCACGGTATCGGGCTGCGACCAATCCATTATCGACTGTGTGTGCGTCAGGCCCGCCGCAAGCACGGTCAGCTTCAACCCGGTGATATGGACCTGGTGCCGTCCCTGGGCATGACCAGCTGCTAGCAGGCGTTGTCTTTGGTATGGCCAAGCTCTGAATTACCGGTCGGTGGCGCTACTGCTTTGGGTAGTCTCAGGACCCGTCTTGAAACACGGACCAAGGAGTCTAACATGTGCGCGAGCCATTGGGATGCATAACCCTAAAGGCGAAATGAAAGTGAAGGTCGGCCTAAGCGTCGACCGAGGGAGGGTGGGCACCGTTACGATGGTGCCCCGCACTCCCGGGGCGTCCCGTTCTCATTGCGAGAAGAAGCGCACCCACAGCGTACACATTGGGACCAGAAAGATGGTGAACTATGCCTGGTCAGGACGAAGTCTGCGGAAACCCTGATGGAAGTCCGTAGCGATTCTGACATGCAAACCAATCGTCGGAACTGGGTATAGGGGCGAAAGACTAATCGAACCATCTAGTAGCTGGTTCCCTCCGAAGTTTCCCTCAGGATAGCTGGCACTCGTTTCGAACGCTGACGGGTCTCATCTGGTAAAGCAAATGATTAGAGGCATTCGGGCCGAAACGACCACAATCTATTCTCAAACTTTAAATGGATGAGACCTCTGGCTTGCTTGGATCAATGAAGCCGCGAGATCTTGGATCAGAGTGCAAAGTGGGCCAATTTTGGTAAGCAGAACTGGCCCTGTGGGATGAACCAAACGCAGATTTAAGGCGCCTAAGCCGACGCTTATGGGACACCATGAAAGACGTTGGTTGCTTAAGACAGCAGGACGGTGGCCATGGAAGTAGGAATCCGCTAAGGAGTGTGTAACAACTCACCTGCCGAAGCAACTAGCCCTGAAAATGGATGGCACTGAAGCGTGGCGCCTATACTCCGCCGTCAACAGCAACAGGGGAGTGATGTGCGTCCTTTGAGACCTTGCGGGTGTGGACCGTCCTTCATGAAGCCCTGATGAGTACGAGGGGTCGCGGCGGTGTGCGCAGAAGGGTCTGGGCGTGAGCCTGCCTGCAGCCGCCGTCGGTGCCGACCTTGGTGGTAGTAGCAAATACTCCAGCGAGACCCTGGAAGACTGATGTGGAGAAGCGTTTCGTGTGAACAGCCGTTGCACACGAGACAGTCGATTCTAAGCCCTATGGGATATCATATGTAGATGAGGTGTCCTAACATATATATGTATATGTATATATAATACGTGCAAACACACAAACGCAAATTCGAACGAACGAGACTATGTACACACACACACCCATCGGGCGAAAAGGAATCCGGTTCCTATTCCGGAACCCGGCAGCGGAACCGTATACCATTCCGGGCTCTCATAAGAGTGCTCGTCTGGGTAACCCAACATGACATGGTGACGCCATCGGGAGGTGCAGGGAGAGTTTTCTTTTCTGTATAAGCGTTGGAGCTCCCTGGAAACCTCTAGCAGAGAGATAGGGTTTGGAACGCGTAGAGCATTGCAGTTGCGGCGGTGTCCGCATTTTCCCCTCGGACCTTGAAAATCCAGGAGAGGGCCACGTGGAGGTGTCGCGCCAGTTCGTATCCATATCCGCAGCAGGTGTCCAAGGTAAAGAGCCTCTAGTCGATAGATTAATGTAGGTAAGGGTAGTCGGCAAATTGGATCCGTAACATCGGAATAAGGATTGGCTCTGAGGAGCGGGGCGTTTCGGGCTTGGTCGTGAAGCGAGTTTGGCTGACGTGCCGGACCTGGGCGAAACTGAACGGGAAGCGATATCAATATCGCCCCCGGGATCGGAGCTCGGTCCCGTGCCTTGGCCTCCTGCGGATCTTCCTTGCTGCGAGGCTTCCGTGGCGGCTTGCCGTCGTGGTCGCTCTCTTCGGCCGCCATTCAGCGCTCAGCTCAGAACTGGCACGGACTAGGGGAATCCGACTGTCTAATTAAAACGAAGCATTGCGATGGCCCTTGCGGGTGTTGACGCAATGTGATTTCTGCCCAGTGCTCTGAATGTGAACGTGAAGAAATTTAAAAAAGCGCGGGTAAACGGCGAGAGTAACTATGAATCTCTTAAAGCGGTCGTTTGAGATGTCAGGCCTGCTTTCCGGTACTAGTATCCGAGATCAGTCCTTAAGTAGATCTAGCTTTGCAAGCAGCCACCTCTTCGTTGGTTCCCGCCAGTAGTACCTGCTTCAGGGAGGAAGTCAAGAGCTGCCTCTGCGTCGCACGATGCCACCCCCCACCACGCATCCGTTACACGTCGGCACGAAAAACACAAAACTAGCCTCGGATGATAATAATAAACCCTCCGGAGAGCCCATAGGCTCTACCGGACCGACCCCACGCAACACTGGTACATCCGATCCTCAATCAGATTCCACTTTGCGATTCCAATGTAGATTGCCCGGATGTAACCGCGCTTTTGCATCCTCTAGGGACAGAGGTGTACACGAGCAGAAAAAGCGTAAGAGTTGGTACGATGAGATGCGTGTTACTGACATCGTTAACCGCAAGAAGCTGCTCTTCTCGTTCGCCAGGAAGTTCATCTAACTCTCAAGGGAGAACGTTTTATGAACCAGGCGCTGCTGTCATACTTCGCAAACCGCACAATCAAAGCCATAAAGGGACAGCGGAAGCGCAAAAACCATAAAGACAAAGTGCTCGAAGTCGTTGCAGATTTGCAACAAAGCGCAGTACCACTGACCGCCCCAGTGGATACGACACAACACCTGTCGAGCGAAGACGGTAGCGATAGCGTTTGGCGCGCTCGAGCCACTCGATGGCGACAAGTTCCGGGCCCTTATGCTGAATGAAATATGTAGGAATATTAAACTGTGGTTGGAAACGAAAATATTTGAGGAGACCGACATCCTTCTCCTAGAGATTTTTCCGCCTCCGCCTAATAAGCGGATAGTAAACATAAATAAATGTGCAACAGAGCATGCTCTTACCAGGAGGAAAGCACGGAGAGTGGAGTATGCACTCACGCAAAGAGCGTGGGCTCGAAACCCGTGCAACTGCTTGAGAACTACTCTCAAGGACAAAACAACGTCCCAAACACCCAAAAGGGACATAATGATATCTTTCTGGACTAACATCATGTCCGGCGAAAGTAATGTAACACGTGGTGTAGAAGTTAAAAGGCACACCAGCGATGATCTGTGGGGCCCAATAAGCCCTGCAGAGATGAGAAGCGCCTTCCCGGAGATCAATACCGTTCTGGACCCAGATGGTCTAACTGCGAGGCAGTTTAGAGCAGTTCCTCTGGGCTTTATAGTACGGATTTTTAACCTAGTACTGATATGCGGCAAGTTACCCAAACGCTTCCTGGAATCTCGAACAACCTTGATTACTAAGAAAGATGCCGCAAAGGAGCTTGGCGACTTCAGACCAATTACGGTCTCTTCAGTCATTATTAGTACTTTTCATAAGGTCCTGGCGACGCGCTTATCCAGGGGTGTCAGCCTTGATAAACGCCAAAAGGCGTTCCTATCTGTTGATGGCTGTGCGGAGAATATTTTCAGATTTAACATGCTCCTGCGACATCATCGCCAACACTTCAAGCCACTATACCTGGCTTCAGTCGATATTGCTAAAGCACTCGACTCAGTCGCACACGAAACAGATAGCGATACTCTGGAAGGAATGGGACTCCCGCTTTCCATGAGAGATTACATTACGTACTCTTATAAGAACAGTCACACTAAGCTATCGTGTGATGGCTGGCAGTCAGACCTAATCCACCCGACATGTGGGATCAAACAAGGTGACTCCTTATGACCTATCATATTCAATATGGTATTCGATAGGTTACTCCGTCGAATACCGGACGAAATTGGACTGGAAATTGCTGGAGAGCATATCAACGCGCTTGCGTTTGCAGATGATCTGCTCCTCATTGCATCCACACCACAAGGGCTCCAGCAATTGCTTGACATAACTACGAACTTCCTCGTAAAGTGTGGACTTGTAATCAACGCCAGCAAGTCCTTCACGATTGCGATAAGGAATGTGCCGCATAAAAAGATATCGGTGGTAGATGCCAAAACGAAATTTAGCTGTCTGGGTCGGCAAACTGCCTTCCATGACAAGGGAGGATGAGTGGAGGTATTTGGGCGTCCCATTTACACCACATGGACGTTCCTCATGCAAGCCCGAATTACAACTAGAGCTTTCAATCGAGAAGCTCTCTAAAGCTGCACGCAAACCGCAGCAAAGGCAGTTTGCACTGAGAGCTATAGTTCTGCCAGGACTCTATCACCTGTTAGTCCTTGGAAACACCGACTTGAGCAGACTTGAAAAGATCGACTCTTTAGTGCGAGGAGCGGTAAGAAAATGGCTTTCGCTACCTCATGACAGCCCTAATGCATATGTCCATGCTAGTGCCAGAGATAGAGGGTTATCTATTCCATCAATGAGATGGTTAATGCCACTCAGAAGGAAAAAAACGCTCGAGAGCCTTCGGGAACGGACCAATTCATCTTGTCCGTTTCTAATACAAGTAATTGGTGCAGCCGAAAGGAGACTGCGAGATGGTCATATCATGGTAAGAAGGAGCCTCGATTTACTGAGGCGGTGGGCTAAACTGCTTCACTCAACTAGTGATGGAATCGCCTTGAAGGACTCTAGGAGGATATCTCAGCAGAACCACTGGATCACTGATGGTACTCGGTTGCTTTCGGGTAAAGACTTTGTTAACACGACAAAGTTGCGCATAAACGCGCTGTCAACCAGGTCAAGGACCAGCAAAGGCCATATATCAGATAGAATGTGCAGAGCTGGCTGCAATGAAATCGAAACGCTGAATCATAACCTACAGCGTTGCCACAGAACACACTCTGCGAGAGTTAGGAGGCATAATGCTATTGTGGCATATATTAAAAGAGCCCTCGTTAAGAGCTGCGAGAAGGTGGATGGAGAGCCACACTTTCAAACAGCGAAAGGGCTCCGAAAGCCGGACTTGGTGGCTAAGCGTGGGGAAACCGCGATGGTTGTTGATGCGCAGATAGTAGGGGAACAGGCCGCCCTCACTAAAGCACACGAGAGGAAAACTGAGTATTATCGGGGTCTGGAGGGTGCTATTAATGACCGCTATAACACCAAGGAGGTCAAATTTACATCGGCCACCATCTCGTGTAGAGGAATCTGCGAGAATAACTCGGTAAGAGACCTAATCGAGTGGAAGATTACTAAGAAGAATGAAATAAAGATCCTCTCGACCAGAGCCCTAATAGGAGGAATCAATGCATATAAGATTTTCAATAAGACAACGTCGGTTGCTAACAGAAGAACCGGAATAGGATAGAAGAAGGAGCTTGCCAGGTGAACACTCTGTGCTGCCTGCAGACATTCAGGCACAATGAAAAGGTGGAGTTTAAGTGGGTATGCCCAGAAAGGGGAGAGTCCCATACTACCAGCTACCGCCGCATAGCTGGTATGCGTAACTGCATTTCTCCACCTTTGCAAAAAAAATAGCCAAATTAGTGACGCGCATGAATGAATTAACGAGATTCCCTGTGTGTGTCCAACATGGCGGCGACCCGTGCGCACATGCCCGTATCGCTCCGTGATTGATATGTAATTTGGTGTGGAAAAAGTGCGAGAAAAATTATGAATTTGTGTCTAGTATTTAGTACTAGTGAATGTGCACTAGTGTGCAAAAAATTGTGAAAAAATTCCGTGTAATAACGTAGATATTAGCGAAGATAATATTTTCCACGTGCACGTGTCGTTTTGTGGCGTGCTTCATTTTGTGCGGTAAAACACTATTTGTGCCAATAGGTTTTATATACGTACGTGTGCGGAAAAATTTTCTCAATATTTTAAGATAAACAGGACTAAAATCGGATCAGAAATAGTGTAGATATTAATTTTCAAGTGATTTTATCGCCACGTGGTCGGTGGGTCGGTTATCTTGGTCTGGCGACCAGTGCCGTATCATTAGGTAGCGGTGCCCCTTACACTTAGTGTCGTGCCACGAGGGCGCAGTGCCCCTTTAGATTTTTGAGAATTTTAGATTTAGGTGTTCAGCGTCGTGCCAATAGGGCGCGGTGCCTTTTGGACCGCCAGTGCCGTATTAATAACGTTTTTTTTTTCTTATTAAGTTGTTTGAAGTGTGTTATTCGGTATGGAGTACGATGAAATGTCCGCCGATGAAACAATCGTCTTGGCAAAACGTATGCTAAAACGTAAAGAGAAAAGAAGCGAGGAGGACGGTTCGGATGCTGATTGTTCGTTTCGCAGCCGGAAAAAAAACCAGCTCCGGACACCACTGACGATGAGTTTGTGAAGCCAGTTCCGAAATCTTCTCTGAAGGCTAACAAAAGGACAGTTATTCCCTCTGACTCAGAAACTGACCACGCACTCGATATGAAGACGTCCAAGAAATTTGCGCATTACCGCAACAGTCTTTCAGTTGAACAGATTAACGAGAAAGGACTCCGAAAAATCAAGGAGTGCGTCATGGTCATGTTCCAGACGATTTCGCGTCTCTCTGAAGAGAATATAAACCTGACCAAGAAGCTGGATGGGACAACTGTTTTCGACGACAGGATACGTAAGCTTGAGAACGTTATTCACGGTGCGACTAATTCAATTCGTGAACTAAAAAGTGCCGCGCAAAAGCCAAGCTCGTATGCTGACAAACTAAAAGCACCGGCAGTGCCAAGACCACCTCCACGTTCATCGACACCAATCCGCCACGTTGTTGCCATATACCCCAGACCTGGTACTTCGATAAAAAGCAGCGATGCCACGAAAGAAAAGCTGGTTACCAGTTTGGCACCAGCAAAGGAAAAACTGAAGAAACGAGGAGTCAAAAGGGTATCTAGCAATGGCGTTTTCGTAGAAATGGCAACAAAGGAGAACTTGGAGCGTGTGCTTAAAAATGACAGTATACAGGCCGCTGGACTAGTCACCGTCCTTCGGGCAAAAAAGAGACCAAGGGTCGTCATTTATGATGTCCCGAATATTTTAGGTGAGAGCGAATTCCTAACCTCCTTATGCCAACAAAATCTGAACACCTCCCGAAATGAACAGTCACACGAAGGATTAAGAATATCACACAAAACCGGCAGCAGAAACGCAGAGACAGCGAACATCGTTCTTGAAGTTTCGCCTAGGATAAGAGAAACCCTTTTGAAGCATGACCGTGTCTACGTGGAATGACACTCGCTAAGAGTGCATAACTACTTGGTGGTGAGTAGATGTTTTAAATGCCAGTCATTCGGCCATGTAGCGAAGCACTGCAGATTTGCCAAGGAAGTCTGCGGCCACAGTGGTAGCGAAGGACACGCGTTCAAGGAGTGTCCCAAAAAACTGGAAAACCCGCAGTGCGTTAATCGCAAGCGCAGGCTTAAGCCCTGCAATCACTCATCGCGGTCACCGGAGTGCCCGGCTTACAAATTCGCGCTAGCTAATTTAATCTCTAAGACCGATTATAGGGAATAGACGTGAAAACGTAGGATCTCCGCAAATAGTATGGTTAGCACAGATCAATGCACAAAATTCCAAAACCGTAGCGGACGAACTCAGGCAGATAACGAACGAACAACAAATAGACATCCTGGCTATCCAAGTACCGTACACGTACAAAACAGAGTCACAGGGCTCGTAATAAACACAAAGATAATAACAGACACAAAAATAATATCAAAAATTGCAACCAACGAAAGAATTAACACTGCAATAGCCATTTTCAACAAGAATTTTGACGTATCAAAAATTGAACAGTTCAGTTACCCCCACACAACGTGCATAGAAGTCAGATCAACTAAGATAAAATTCTACGTTATCAATGTGTATTTCCAGTACTGTGACCCCATAGAACCCTACCTCCAGCACCTAGATAAAATAATGAACAGCCTGCAAAAACAAAAAATAATACTCTGCATGGATGCAAATGCAAAAGCTGCCGTATGGTTTAGTAAACATCTAAATTCTAGAGGGGATGCTCTCGAGGAGTTTCTTCTACAGCACCGACTTCATATAGTAAACGCAACCTTACAGACATTTACATTTGATAACATACGCGGACAAGAAAACATAGACATCACAGCAGCCAGCAGCAATACTTACTCGGCCCTCAAAAATTGGAAAGTTCACAACAACACGACAACCAGTGATCACAACCTCATAACCATGGACCTCGATATTAGTGTCGTATGTATTTCCTGCAGATTTATATGCAAACTTTTCCGGTGTTACTTTCAATGAATGTGGGAGCTTTCAACGGATATTTACAGCGTCTGCATGAATGGATTATGTGTTAGTGCGAGTTTGTGCCTTGGAGGAACATTAATCCTCTCTGCTCGAAAATCTCACAGGGATTGTTTTAATATGTCCTTGTGGATTGTCGAGTAGCTAGGTTTAACTACGACCATTCTACGATTGTGATCTAAAATGTGTCACGGGATCATGTGTGAGTGTTGTGTGTGAACGTGCATTTTTGTAGCTGTTCGGAGGTAAGTCGCATTTCGTACGCAGTCGCGACGGAGTATCACTGTGGACTCAGCAACGTTACCGACCGAGTTGCCTCGGTTACCCGCTCTCAAGCGTCGAACGGTCCGGATTAAACGATATCTTTAACTAGTTATAACACGTAAACAAAGCCTCAAACGCAAAATCGTTACTCTTGATTTTCGTCTTAGAATATCTCAGGGAGTTACTCTTTCAATTTAAGCCCAGGGCTGTCCGAACACCCTGTATAAGTAGCAAAAGTAAAGAAATTTTTAATAACCTTGCGAGAGTAGCCAGAACTACATGGGGATTGAATGCCAAAACGATGAGAACAATATATACAGGAGTCTTCATACCTATTATCACCTATGCGGCAGCCGGATGGGCAGACAGAATAAATGTCCACCACAGAAGAAAACTAATGCAAGCGCAGCGATCAGCACTCCTAAGAGTAACAAAGGCATATAGAACCATCTCCACTGCAGCATTATGTGTCATAGCCGGAACTGCACCAATAGACTTCATAATAACGGAAAGGAGCAATTTGTATCACCTACGTAAAGGCAGGAAGTTTAAACACTTTTCCATGCAACACGAGCCACAGCCACACACAACAAAGACGGAACTCTAAGAAATAAAGTGCAAAATTAGGAGTGAAACGGTGAAGGAATGGCAATACGAGTGGGACACAGAAAAATTGGGCAGAACAACTTACAAGTTTTTCAGAAATATTCAAGACAGACTCGATCCCAAATGGCTACACTACAGCCACTACACAATACAAATAATATCAGGACATGGAAACTTCAAACAAAATTTAAAAAGACTCGGACTGACAGAAACTGATACATGCACCTGTGGACAGACAGATACAGTTCAACACGTAATTTTCGAATGCGAACAACTACAAGAAATAAGAAAGGAATTGGAAGAGAAAAACAGGAACAGCAACACACAATGGCCATTCGACTTCCGAGAACTGGTATCAGAAGACATATACGACACATTTTACAAGTACGTGACAGATGCGATGAAGACAAGAGAGGAAAGGAACTGAGAAAGAGCAAATATGGTAAGAAGCCGCAGAGATATACGCAGGAGCCGAAAGGCGTACCAAAGCGGAAGAGTAGGGATCCGCTACCCTACCGAACACTCGTACATTGCACCAAGCGCTTGCCTGCATGAGACCGAGCGAAAGCTAGTGATCCCGCCTCCTCGTGGCCCCCGCTGAACAACGTTTCGTCGGTAAACTCATTGTGAGTTTCCCGGCCAAACGGCTAAGTGGATCACCTCCCTCTTGGGACGGTCTACCTCCCTAATGATCCTTAAATGGTGAAGAGAGGGTTTTTCCAGGCCCGCCGTCTAGAACATCTACGGACGTGACCCCTCGCAGTGGACAATCGCAACACCAACACTAAATGCAGTAGGCCACAAAGCCTGAGGCATGAATGAGCGAGCACTAGGCTCAATTAGCTCAAATTGTACAATATTTGTCCCTATCAACTCCCATCAGGGGCTGCGATTGACCTGTGGTCGGCCCCAGTGCGGGCTTGACGAACCCGAGGTGCCTGAAGCGTTGACATACTCAGGCCATGGAGGGCAGGCTCCTATTGAGTAGCGGGTTTCTTCGGAAACTCAGCCTGGAGTATGACCGGTATGACTTTAAACACCGGTACCACGGGAGGCTGACTTGTTACCCCGAGGGTCGGTGTCCCCCACAGTCAGCCAACTGGTGTTGGCCTCGTGGTGGCAGATGTTATAAGCCCATATCGCAGGGCTAGAGGTGCTTGAACGCCTCGGCGGGTGAGCTGCGTCACCCCAGCTCGGGCGCCAGCCTGCCAAGCTGGAAGGGTGTTAGAAAGGCCCGCCCTCACCAGGGGTTCCGTCAGCCTTGCTCTTTCGGATGACATGGTAGCAATCGCGCGGTGTCACGCGGCTTGCGCGCTGGTTGAGCGTATCTCAACCCCGCGCCTATGGGGGCCGTGTGGATGAGGTCTCTGACCAGGTGCCGCAGGTTAAATCACTACGACGTTCTATCCCTATCTACTGGGTGTATGAGGCTGGACCGGCATCCTTTTAGGAAACCACGATGAAACTGATGTTCATCCTAGTAGGTTTTAGCTTACAATAAGGTAGAACTTCGGCGAAGTTGGCGAGCTAGCTACGGTCAAAGTCCACTTAACTCACCTCCACGCGGTGCACCTGTTCCTCTATGCGACACAGAGGGCGAAAGAGTAAGTGGCAAATCCCCTCACGGGGCATTTAGCGTCATTATTTATCACGCCGATAGGGATTATAAGCCCGACGAGCTGAAGGAAGATCTTCTCGCGAAGAACTTTCCTGGCAAATCAGAGGCTGAATTACAGAAATTAGCGAAAGCCGTCCACTTCCGTCACAGTTATTTGTCGAAAGACAAAAATAGAAACTGGATAGTGGAACTTCCACGTCCAGAATTTGCGGAGCTGGTCTCCAGAGGCAAACTTTACATGTTCTGGAGCTCGTATCGAGTTCAAGAATATGTCAATGTAACCAGGTGCTACAAGTGCCATGGTTACGGACACGTCGCAAAGGCGTGTAAAGCAGAGCATCAAATCTGCGAGAAATGTGGAGAGAGCGGCCACCTTAAAGGTGACTGCAAGAAAAAGTTGGCAAAGCCCAAGTGCATTAACTGCACGAGGGCCAAGAGAGAAAAGACTGGCCATGAGGTTAAGTCGAAGACCTGCCCGGTCTATATGAAAGGAGCCGAGCGGTATAGATCTAGGCTAGCCCAATGATGATCAAGCTCGCACAAATCAACGCCCAGAGGTCTGCGGCTGCAGCATCCAACCTCCTAAAGAAATTAGAGGAAGGAACTATTCAAGTACTCTGTCTTCAGGAGCCGTATGCCTACAAAGGCAGGGACAAGGGTTATTCGAGTCGAATGACGATACTGCAACCAAGCTGCGAGAACCCTTGGGTTGCTGCGGTAGCGGCAGACAGAAACGTCGCAGTCTTTCAAGTAGGACTTGAAGACACAGTACATGTCATCTGCTTTAGCATCAAACCTGGGCTTGATGAAACGCTCATTATTAATGCGTATTGCCAGTATTCACTTGCAATACAGCCTATCCTCGAGAAAGTTGAAGCTCTATTAAACAAGCTTAGAGGCAAGAACATTATATTGACAATCGATGCGAACGCGAAGTCCATCCTATGACATTCGGACCATACTGACGACAGAGGAAAGGTTCTTGCAGCATTCCTCTGCGCCAACAATTTACATGTTTTAAATCAATCGAACGCCAGACCGAACTTTATGACAAGCAGAGCCGAGTCTAATATAGATTTGACATTGATCACCCCCGGTTTGTTGGGCAGGCCCATAGAATGGACTGTCTCAGAACACTGTGACGTGAGCGACCACAGTCTGATTGAAATCAAGCTCATGTCCGTCAAACCAGGTGTAGTAGCCAGACGAAGCGAAACGTCTGGTTACAACCTGAAAAAGGCCGATTGGAACTATCTGAAGGCCTGTCACGACGATACACTCAACGATGACTTCTTAGAACGCCTATCGACCAGCACCCTTGACACGGCTGCTCGGTCCCTGAAGAGTGCAATTCGAACAAACTGCGACAAAGCAATACCTTTGACTTGTAAACCACGCATCAGGGTACCCTGGTGGAGTGACGAATTGAACATCCTTCGTAAGATTGCTAACCGGTGTAAGAAAGAACTTACCCGGGTTAGGAGGTTGAAGATTAACGGCGAGGTTGAACACGTTCAAGAGAAATATCGAACAGCAAGGAACAGGTACACCTCTGAGATCCGAAAACAGAAGCGAGACTCCTGGAGGAACCTTGTCCTCGAAGAGGGCAACAGGGATCCCTGGGGAATAGTGTATAAAATCTGCTGTGATAAGCTAACTCCTGACGAGCCAGTCTTGTCAGTGCAGTTCGCGAACGGAGATTGTAACCTAACCTGGAGGGAGACAATGGAGCAAATATTGAGTCAGGTCGTTCTGCAACACGGTAATTGCTCTTCAGATGTTGGGGTACATCTGGAGATAAAGCAGCTAATCGCACTCTACAGGAATTGTAATTTCGAACGCGCTATAAGTTGAGAAGAAATCGACGAAGCCATCGGAAAGTGTAAAATAAAGAAAGCCCCAGGCCTTGACCAGGTCAAGCCAGAAATTCTGAAGCACCTTAACAAGTGCCACGGGGAAGTATTACTGGCGTTGTACAACAACTGCCTCTCGAACGCAACCCTTCCCAGGATCCGGAAGCAGGCCCGCCTGCGACCGATCCTAAAAGACAAAAACCGTGACAGGATGAAAACGAGTTCCTATCGGCCGATTGCTCTCCTCTCAATGATTGGAATGGTCTTTGAGAGGATAATCGTGAATAGAATCCAAGAGCAATATATTGACAAGGGCCTAGACCACAATTGTCAATTTGGATTTAAAAAGGGCTGTTCCACTGAGGAGGCCCTTCTTATACTTCGAGAAGGGGCCACAAACCCCGATAAGAAGTATGTACTAGCCCTCTTTATGGACATAGAGGAGGCCTTTGACAATCTACGGTGGCCCGCCATAGCAAAAAGACTAATCGACGCTGAATGCAGCAGCACGACCATTCGATTGATAGAGTCTTACTTCAAGAGGAGAAAGATGTTTATCTACTCGAACTCGAACGCATCGCCAGCAGAATGAGAAAGGGCTGCCCACAGGGATTCATTATTGGACCTGTGGCGTGGTGTTGGTGCATGGACGTGCTGTTGCACGAAATTGACAAAAACTTCGTTGCAAGAGAAATAGAGACGATAGCGTATGCCGACGATTTGGTCTTGCTGGTCAAGGCCAATTCAGGAGCTGCGCTAGAAAAAATGGGAACTAATGTGCTGAGTATACTAGAAAAATGGTGCACATTGCACAAGCTGAGGCTATCCCTCGATAAGACTTGTGCAATGATGCTTAATGGCATGTTTCACAATGAACGACAACCAATTTTAAAATTGGGTTGCAAAAACATAAAGTATGTGGATCACACCAAGTATCTTGGTGTGATAATAGTCAGAAGGATGAACTTTGTTGAACATGCTAAGTATGTAACAGACGAAGTGGTGAAATACATTCTGACTCTAAAACGAGCCGCCCGCGAAGAGTGGGGCATAAAGGCCAGTATATTAAATATACTTTATAAGGCGATGGTTCTGCCAATCGTAACGTATGGTGCCACAGCAGGGCTGGAAAAAGCTAATAAACCGCATGTCTCAAGACTCGTTACTGCCGCTCAAAGGGCTATCTTGCTCATAATGACAAAGGCTTGCAGAACGACCTCCGCTTCAGCGCTGCAGGTCATCGCTGTGGTCCTGCCAATCGACTTAGAAATTATAAAAAGAGTTCGTAAGAACTTAGCGGTATAATGTATCGGTTATGCCATTCAAAAACGAGACAATCTAACACTCGAGATTCTCAAGGAAGAATATCGAACGATTAACCGAGTGATTAGAGAAAAATGGCAGGAGAGGTGGGATAACAACTCTCATGGTCGAATGACCTACGAGTTCATCCCACCGGTGGATTTTAAGTCCGAAAATAGATGGTTCTGGCCGGGAAGACTGTGTGTGTACTGTGGACCATATTCTGGGGAGCTGTCCTCTGTACGAAAGTATCAGGGGTGTTCAGAGGCCCTAGTGGCTAGAATATAAAACCCGCATAATAAACAGAAAATCGGCATTTGAAAAATTCAACTCCGCTGCCAAGGATATAATTCTGGAGCGGAGTAAATATATTGAAAGACTGGATGAACGAAGTAGAAGTGGGTCCGCCTCCTCGCGGCTAGGGACGGTAACACCGGCGAACTCTGTTGGCAGAGGGACCCGGTGGCCAAGTAACCCCTTAAATGAAAATACCATCGTAAGAATAACGAAGCCAACCAATTCTCATAGAGTACGTTGGCTTCAACGATGAGCTCTACTGTTGATTGCGAAATGCAACCTAAGAAAGAGAACAGAGGCAGCGATGTGCGAGAGCTGGATTGCTGCAATAGTTGAGGGAAAATGATGGTGATGATGTCCCTATCTATTGAGTGTCCAACATGGCGGCGAACCGTGCGTACACGTCCGTGCCGCTCCGTGCTTGATATGCAAATTTTTGCGGAAAAAGTGCGAAAAGAATTGTGAATTTGTGTCTAGTATTTAATACTAGTGAATGTGCAGTAGTGTGCGAGAAATTGTGTTAATATTCCGTGTAATAGCGGGAATATTAGTGAACGAAATATTTACCACGTGTACGTGTCGCTTGTTGCGTGCTTCGTTTTGTACGGCGAAAAATTATCGATGTCAAGTGGTGTTATATATGTACGTGTGCGGAAAAATTTTCTAAACATTTTAAGAACAGCTAGATTGTGGCAGGATAAATATTAGCATAGTTATTAATTATTAAGTGATTTTATCTCCACGTAGCTGGGAGGTCGGTCATATTGCCTTCGTGTCGATAGCCACTGTCATCTGTGGACGAACGTCTGAACTTCTTCCCGAAAGTGCGCGTGTACAAATCCCGGGACCTTTAGTTTTGCTTGTCGATTTGGATTCAGCGGTAAATTATAAGTAGTGTAAAAAAGAAAAAACTTGGAGTGTGATGAAATATTAGTGACCGAGAATGTTACTCTCGCGAAACGTGTGGCGAAACGAAAGGACAAACGTAGCGGTGAAGGATTGAGTGACAGTGACTCTTCTGCGAGAAGACTGAAAAAGAAGCCGGCAACAGACACGACTGACGACGAGTTTCAAAAGCCTCCCAGATCTTCTTCGAGGACTTCGCTTAAGGACCGAAGAAGGACTGGTGGACTGTCAGAATCAGACACTGACCAGCAGTCTGATATTGTGGCATACACGAAATTCGTCCAGTACCGCAATAACCTCACCGTCGAGGAGGTTAACGACAACGGAGTTAAAACCATCAAAAAGTTCGCGGTCAATATGCTACAGACCATCACGCGACTCTCCCAAGAGAATGAGAACCTCAATAAGAGACAACACTGGACGACGGTTCTAGACGATAGACTACGTAACCTGTAAAAAACCGTGCTAGGTGCAACTAATTCGATCAATGGATTAAAAAGTACAACACAAAAGCCTACGACCTATGCTGATAGACTTAAGGCACCAGCGGTACCAAAACCGGCACAACGCTCGTCGACACCGGTGCGTCACGTTGTCGCCCTGTATCCGAAAGCTGGAGCCCCTGTTCAAAGTAGCGATACCACTAAACAAACGCTGGTTACCAGCCTTGCACCGGCCACAGAGAAACTTAAAATCAGAGGCGTAAAGAAAATTTCCAACAACGGTGTGCTGGTGGTAACTGCGACCAAGGAGGACATGGAGCGCGTGCTCAAGAGTGACAAGTTGGAGGCTGCGGGACTCATTGTCGGACTCCCGGCTAAAAAAAAGCCGAGGGTCATTGTCTACGATGTCCCCAACGCCGTCTCTGAGACGGAGTTCTTGAAATGCATGTGCCAACAGAACCTGAACACTTTGGTGAATGAAGATATAAAAATTTTCCACAAGACCGGCTCCAGAATCGGAGAAACTGCTAACAATGTGCTTGTGGTGTCACCGAAGATAAGGGAAGCCCTCCTCAATCAAGATCGGGCCTACTCTGGGATGGCACACGCTGTGGGTGAGGGACTATCTTGTGGTGAGCAGGTGTTATAAGTGCCAGTCGGTTGGCCACGTGGCCAAACACTGTAAAGTGCCTAAGGAGGTCTGTGGTCATTGTGGTAGCGAAGGATACGCGTTCAAGGAATGTCCTAAGAAACTTGAAAACCCGCATTGCATTAATTACAAGCGCGCGCTTAAGCTCTGCAATCACTCTTCGCTGTCACCGGAGTGCCCGACTTACAAATTCGCGCTAGCTAATTTAATCTCTAAGACTGATTATAGGGAATATACGTGAAAACATAGGATCTCCGCAAATAGTAAGGTTAGCTCAATGAAACGCACAAAATTCACGTGTAGCATTAGACGACGTAAGGGTGTCCATGATGGATCTGGGAATTGACGCGATAGCCCTCCAATAGCCCTATAATTCCAATGGCATTATTAGAGGCCTCGGCTTGACGACTAAGGCCATCCCGGACACCAGAGGTTTTAATAGTACGGTGAGGAATGTGAGTCCCAAATCTGCTATAGCGGTCCGAAACCCGGACATTAAATGTTTAAAGCTCGAACATCTCTGCTCCACGCATTTTATATGCATCGAAATGGTGTGGCAGTCCATCTCTTTCTATTTTGTAAGCGCCTATATGCAGCACTCGGATCCGATTTGCTCCTACCTGTAGCAGCTGGAGAAAATTTTAGATACTCTCCGGGGGAAGGAACTGATAATATGCATGGATGCGAATGCGACATCGACCTCCTGGCATAGGCTAACACCCCACTACGGAACATCTGAACAGAGAGGTGAGGCACTCGAGGAACTTATTGCACAACATAGACTAATAATACTTAATAGAACCGGTAACGCGCCCACCATCAACAACATTCACGGTCAATCCAACATTGATATCACAATAGCCACAAATTCAATAGCCACTGAGATCAAAAACTGGACAGTTCACTCTGACATAATAAACAGCGACCACAGACTAATAACTTTTGAAATCGTACTTGCGAAACAAGCAACACAGTTAACACAAGATGGCAATCGATTTAATATTAACAGGGCAAATTGGGATGAGTTTCGGGCGCACATAAACCGAGCAATAACCTAAATCAGGCCGATCCTCGAGACAGGCGAAGTGCAGACAATAGCCGAAACCATAGATAGGATTATTTTGGACGCAGCCAAAGATACCATTCCGAGGAAACGGATATATAGCAAGTCTGTGCCGTGGTGGAGACAAGCACTAAGGAAACTGAGAGAAAAGATGTTTGAAGCCCGGCATAGGCTGCAGCGAACTAGTGACGAAACTGCAAGGAAACGCTAGCTCCAAAACTTCGAAAAAGTTAGAAATAAATATGCATCTGATGTCAGGAAAGAAAAACAAAACAGCTGGGAAAGGTTCGTGGAGGGAGAGGGCAATAGGCAACGTTGGAGCCTCGTATATAAACAAACAGACTCAGATTGGATTCGGCGCAGAGCAATATTGCAATCTCCGGAACACACACAAGTACATGGACTGAAACCGCACAAATACTATTAAACACACCAGTACCAAGCGACGATCAATTAACAGAAACAGAATGGCACAAAAACGTTAGAAACTCTACAATAAAAACATAAGGAACTTGCCGACAGCCCTCCCTTCACGACTGAAGAAATCTCTAAAATTATCAATAGTCTAAACATAAAGAAAGCTCAAGGGCACGACCTCATTGAGGTGAAAATGATTAAGGAGGCATGGCAGGAGCTTCAGTCCGAGTTCCTGCACATGCTCCACAGCTGCCTGTTGCAGATGACATTCCCCACACAGTATAAAGGTGAGCAGATCCGAGTGCTTCTCAAAGCAGAAGACAAGGACAAGACCGACTCCAAGTCGTATAGGCCCATGTCGCTGCTTCCGGTGACAGGCAAGATATTGGAGCAGGCAATCGCGGGGCACCTTTGGAGTCTGGTGAACAATGACTCGCATTCCTCACAAAGGCAATATGGCTTCCGTGTAGGCAGATCCACGGAGGACGCCATAGTGGAGCTGCACCGCGTGGTTAGGGAGTCCCAGGGTAAATATACGGTGGGCCTGTTGTTCGACATATCCGAGGCATTTGACAACGTGTGGTGGCCCAGTATCCTCGTGAACCTAAAAGGCAGGGGCTGTCCGAGGAACCTGTACGGTCTGGTACAGAGCTACCTCAAGGACAGGAGGGCAAACATCATAGGTGCTGAGAAGTCGATAGAAAAAATTGTGACGAAGGGGTGTCCTAGGGTTCGGTACTGGGGCCCCTCTTTTGGAAGTGAGTCTATTGCATTCGCGAACGACCTCATAGTGGTGATTAGTGCGGACTCCAGAGCAGGGATTGAACTAAAAGCGAACGTCGCCACTGGAGAGCTTATGGAATGGTGCAATAGACAAAAACTGAAGCTGTCAGAGACTAAATCAGAGATGATCCTTCTGAAGGGCTCCCTGGACATCAGGAGGCCGCCGTCGGTGAGAATAGGGGATAAAACCTTGAGAATGAAACCAGCGGTCCGCTACCTTGATGTTCACTTCGGAACAAGGCTCAGCGTAACACACCATGTGGAGTACATAACAACGAAGTCCAGGAGCGTCATTTCCGGATTCTTGAGACTCGCTAAGACCCACTGGGGACTCAGTACCAGGATTGTCAGGAGCTTCAAAACGGACTGGTGAGCGAGGGAGTGTTATGGTCATGTGCGCTTCAGGACCTTGTGCGCGAAAGGACCCTGCCCCATCTCAGTGAATTCGCAGACGCCGTGATGAAGAAGCGACTAGACATTTAAAAGATGTGCATCAGGAAACCTACACACGCGCACGCACGCACACACGCTCACACACACATGCACGCACGCACCATGCAGGCATTGCGGGAACCCCCCTGCATAGGGGGGTGTTCTTGCGTGGTGGCTAAATCTCGGGACTTGTCCTGTGTCCGCATGAGACTGAGCAGCTGCTGGTGTCCCCGCCGCCCCGTCGCCCCCGCTGGACAACGTTTTGTCACAGATCCCCTGGGATCTCCGGCCAAACAGCTAAGTGGGTCATCTGCCGCAAGGGACGGTCTATCCTTCTGATGACCCTTAAGTGGAGAAGGAGGGGTCTTTCCCTGCCCGGCGCCGCAACATCTGGTCGTGACTCTTGTCAGCGGTTCATAGCAACCACAACACCGCCGGGAATAGGCACACGCCTCTCTGATGCCAGATTAGGGACTGGAGTTCTCGAGAACACCCCCCACCACTACGCACACTACTGCAGGAGACGCGTGTACATCAGCTCAGCGTTTCGGACGACTTCGGGAAATCGAGTGACAAAACAAATGAAAGTCTTTCTCTCTCGCTCTTGAAGCGTTGAAATTCATCCTATGTGGAAAGCAAGCATGCGGCACGAGCCACGCGGGACCTTGACTGCCTATTTTGTTTGTTTTTGTGAACAAAAACTTCAACAAAATTTTTGTCGCGGAAAACCACGTTTTAAGACCCCCTGATCACGTTTTGATTATTTAAAAATGAAATTTTTTTTAGTTTCACGCGTTTGTTAATACGGTTACGCCTAAACGGTTGAATGGATTTCAATGAAATTTTATATTCCAATTTTATATTTTCCTCTCAAGACCTGGTTAAATGTTGAATAAAATTTGTTGAAAAATAATGATTGTTACCCCTTAAAGTTACAGGACTACCTTTCATTTCCTAAATTTAAAAATCTGCTTTATATTTAAGCATAAAATGTATTTAACTACATGTAGATTATTAAACGACAAATACTTTGATACTCTGGTTTAATTAAATTTGTGAAAATAAGTATCCACTCTTGGCCAGTATCGTGCATGCTATAGCAGCCTTCGATAGAATAATATATGTTTGACTCGATTTTATATTTACAAATTATTAACATACAACATGCACGTTACCGCTCGATGGAAACCGTGGGAAGGTGGTGGTTTCTTCCATCAGGAGGGAAATGCAAACAATTTGGCATGCAATTCTATAACGTCGCGATATTCGTGAAAAAATTGAAAGAAAGTATAAGTACATCAACTCGTAATAATACCAATTTCTAGTGCCATAGGTCATTGAAAAAATTCGTTAGGGAATTGAAAATCCGCGTAATTTACGCTCTCCGACCGCTTGTGTTTTGTTTTTGACAATCACATTGCGCGGCATTTAAAGGTTAAATTGTATCAAATTTTATGTCACAGCTGCGAACGATCGGTTACTAATCAATGACGATTTTCTCAGCAAATTATGTACATTCGATCCACTTTTGGCTTTATCAAACTGCGAAAGAGATATTTCCTTCAAAAATGTTCTCTTTATTGCGCAGATATTCGGCGGTTTCGACGAAGACGGTTTGCAAAAAGAATGGGCAATGTTACATTTGGACTTTGCACATGACAAGGAAAATTTAGTACATGAGAAGTTCGATGAGTTAACAGGATTAAGATATAAAAATTCGGCCAACAGAGGCTCTTCATGAAGGTTGATTATTTTTGACTTCAAGAAAGATTCAATTTTCGCAAATGAATTATTGTTGGACATACGTATATGCTTAATTTTATTTGCATTTTTTTTTAAATAGTCAAAAGGTGGTTACAACTTCCATTTATAGAAGTAACAGCTGTAAAAGTTTGACTTAAAGACGTAAATCGCGACTTGTACTGGTATGGCTATATTAAATTCGGGTAACGGAGGAGGTAAACAATATACCTAACATGTGCAAAGCAATTTGAGTTAAAATAATTAGTACTTTGGTTTACAAAGAGTTCCGCAGCTGACAGGAACAAGAAGAAGAAAATTTTCATTTTGTTAAGGTTTTTGAATTAAAGAGGTACGAGTTAGTGAGATTCGACTGTATTCACAAAAAAAAGAATACGTAAAATTAAATTGCATGTTGGATCGAGCTACATTAATAATAGAATTGGTAAATTTGCAGAAAAGGGTACATCCCATTGATTTTGATAATCTTTAAATATGTTATAAAAATCAACAATCTGAACAACTTTCCCCTATACATATTACTGCCACCGGGCCTTGGTTTCCGAAATATTTGCAAAAGGCTTCCCTACTACTACGTTGAATCCTGGCTATACGCGCATATTCATGACAGCGTGTACGTAGGCCCTTCTTCGCCGCTTAACTACTGTTTAGTTTACATTGTCGTTGCGTTGCAACGCACGCTTTGCCATCAACGTATGCGTATAACCACAATCAACGTAGTAATCGCAAAAGTTTCTTAGAAATATCTCGGAAAGTAAAGCCCAGCGGTGGTAACATGTATAGAGAAAAGTTGCTTAAAATTATGTATTTAAGAACATATTCAAAAATTATCAAAATCAGTGAGATATACTCTTTTCTGCAAATTTATCATAAAATGTATCAATGTAATGTGAACTACATTCAAAATTCAGCTAGTTAGTCTCCAATATGTAAAAGACAAAGAACGAAAACAGAAAAGTTTCAGCAGATTTTGAACACACTGAAAGTGGTAATCAATCCTTAAGGTTACCCCTCCCTATTTTTAACCACTTAGCTATCGATGTTAATATCATTTTTAATTTTAGATTGAAACATCATGCAATAATTATTTACATCAATTCAATTTCTGACATTTATGATTTACGTTCTTCTGAACAAAATATTTAAAATCACATAAGGTACTTTGATAAAACGTAAAACAGAAAAATTGAGACTTAAGAAATGTTTTTTTTTAGATACTCTGAACGTGATCAGAAGATCTTAAAACATGTTTTTCCGCTACAAAAATTTTGTCGAATTTTTTTTCATTATAAGAGAATATTTTTTGTATGTCGTAAAATGAAAATAGGCAGTCAAGATCCCGCGCGGCTCATGCCGTAGGCTTGCTTTCCAACATAGGTTGAATTTCAGCGCTTGAAGAGCGAGAGAGAAAGATTTTCATTTGTTTTCTCTCTCGTTTTCCCGAAGTCGTCCGAAACGCTGAGCTCAAGTACGCGCGTCTGCTGCGGTAGTGTGCGTAGTGGTGGGGGGTGTTATCGAGAACTCCGGTCCCCAATTTGGCATCAGAGTCCCCACCACCGTTTGAAATGGATTAGCATGACGATGCGACATGCGGCAACAGTAAAACCAATGCTTTGTAACGTTCAGTTTTCAATAATAGTACGTTGTGAATGGTTTCATTGTTGGATGTTAGATTTAAGTAAGGCATATTGCTTAATCGCTGCCAACTGTATTCTTGCGTTCATACTTTTGTTTTTGCCCGCCCGTCGGCACCTTCCTTTGTTTTCGTTTCTTTTTTGTTATGCTGTAGCTGTTTGCTTGCACCGATTAAAAGCACGAGGCAAAAAAAACCTGTGTCGTTCTTACCCGTCGAAATCCTGGGCTATAAACGTGATCCGAGCTTAAATTTTATCACAGGTTATGGGCCCAGATTCGTAGTTTATGAGAGTTCAGGTATTTTGAGTGGCGATTGGTTTGTAATTCATTAGACTCTGTGTTTTTTGTGTGATACTCGTGCAAGGGGATCAAGATGTCTGAAGCCGTTCCCGGACCAGCTAACTTCGGAATCGCCAAATTAAAAGGGCGAGAAGACTACAAAAACTGGTCATTCTTCATGACCAACTATCTTCGACGCACGGGCGTCTGGAAAGCTGTTCAAGGAACTGATAATGATGAAGGGAAAGAAAGGCGTGAAGAGCGTGCTCTCGCTGATCTCAACCTCATGGTCGATCCTCGGAACTTTCAGTATGTTCAAGATGCGAAGACGAGTAAAGAGGTGTGGGACTTGTTAAAGGTTAAGTTTGAAACAAAAGGACATTGGCAGTACATCCACCTGATACGTTCTATGTGCCGAGTGAACTTTGTTGACTTTCCCAATATGGAAGCTTATATAGCGCACATAACCTCTTTGGGTCAAGAGTTAAAATCTCTGGGAGAAGAAGTTAAAGACAAGTATCTGATAACCATGATATTCCAAGGCTTGCCAAATGAGTTTGATAGTATTGTCATGACACTCTGTGCTGGTGAAGCGGAAATGTCGCTTGATACTGTGATTGGCAAACTTCTTGACGATAGTCAGAGAAGAGATCTAGCAGAAGAAAATGAACGTACTGTTCTGTTCACAAAAAAGAATCAACCGGCAAAGAAAAATAACAATAACAAGTCCAACAAGAAGTTGGATGGAGATTCATCGAGGATCCGTTGCTGGCGTTGTCATGAACTTGGACATGGAATTAGGCAGTGCCCAAAACCCAAGTATTTCAAACCTGATGCTGACCAGAATGGCAACAAGAAGACGGAAGATGACATGAACAAGAAAGGAGGGTCAAAAAAGACCTTTCTTTGTGCTTTGTCTACTCGTAGTACTAGAAATGTTATTGTAGTTGATTCTGGATGCGAAGGTCACATGTCACCAGAAAAGAAACTACTTAAAAATTTCAAATCTGTTGAACATGATCAGGATGTTGTTGTTGGCGATAATGGTAGACTTGTTGTTGCTGGTATAGGTGACATGAGATTATCAACGACTGGTAAAATTAGAAACATGTCTGATGTGTTGTATGTTCCTGGTTTGAGTGCAACTTTATTATCTGTGAGTCAGTGTACTGACCGTGGTATAAGCGTTTTGTTTACCAAGAATGGTTGTAAATTTTTTGATGATGGTAACTCTGAAACAACTGGTACAGTGCTGGGTACTGGAACTCGAGTCAATGGTTTGTACCATTTGGATTGTCGACCAGCTGCAAAACAAACTCTCGTTTCAAATATTGAAGATTATGATCTCTGGCATCAAAGGTTGGGGCATGTTGGTTTTACAAAACTAAAAAAATTGAAGGACAATGTTACTGGTATAAACTTTCAGAATGTCAACGAAGAAATGTGTGTACCCTGTGCCTTAGGTAAACATGCCAGACAGAGTTTTCCACGTTCGATTTCTCCTAAAGCTTCAGAAATTCTGGATCTAGTTCATGCTGATTTGTGTGGTCCTTTGCCAGAGACTTATGGTGGTGCTAAATATGTGCTTACTATTGTGGACGATTTTTCTAGGTATGTGAGAGTATACTTCATTGCCAAGAAGGGTTATACAAAGGAGAAAATCAAAGAATTTGTACTAGAGCAAGCAACGCAAAAGGACAAAGTGTTGAGAGTGTTCAGATCTGATAATGGAGGAGAATTTGTCAACAAGGAACTTACTTCCTTTTTCAAAAGTAAAGGTATTATTCAACAACGTAGTGTTCGCTATACTCCTGAACAGAACGGCGTGGCTGAGAGGCAGAACCGTACTACTTTTGAAGCTGCTAGGAGTATGATGTTCCATGCTAAGTGTCCAAAACAATTGTGGGGTGAAGCTGTGAATACTGCAATTTGTGTTCAAAACAAAGTTCCTCATGCTGGTGTAAATTATTGCATCCCCGAAGTTTTGTTTACTGGTAACAAAATTGAGGATATTAAGTACTGTGATTTGAAAGTTTTTGGATGTGATGCTTATGTGCATGTACCAAACCAAATCCGTGGTGGCAAACTGGATCCACGTTCCAAGTGTAAAATATTTGTAGGTTATGATAGTGAAACCAAAGGTTATAGACTGTTTGACCCAGAGAAACCGAAAGACATTTGTATAGAACATAGTGTTAAATTTAATGAAAAACAATTCACTGCCCTTGCTAAATTGTCTAAGACTAGTCCTGACTTTAGTGAAATTGTGTATTGTCCTATATTTGATTTTTTTAAGGAACATGAGGATGTTGAACTTGTTCAAATTGAAGAGGATGATGATTTTCATGATGCCGATAATGGATTTGAAGGGGAAGATGGTGATCAAGTTAATGCCGATCCCAGCAATGATAATGATGAAAGACGCTACCCTTTGAGAGATAGGAAAAGAAAAGAATTTCCTGATTTTGAATTGTACTCTGCCTATTTGTATGATTGTGCTATATTTGTAGATAGTGTTGAACCACCTAGTGTAAGTGAAGCCTTAGCTAGTACAGACTCTCATAAATGGCGCAAAGCCATGGATGAAGAATTTCAATCATTTGATGATAATAATGTGTGGAATTTAGTTGATAAACCTGAGAATAAAAACATTGTCAAATGTAAGTGGGTGTTCAAGTTAAAAAGGGACTGTAATGGAGAAATTGTGAAATTTAAAGCTAGACTCGTTGCAGTTGGATGTTCTCAGAAGTATGGAATTGATTTTACTGACACTTATTCACCTGTTGTAAGATATAGTACTTTCAGACTGTTTTTCTCTTTGTCTGTGAAACTTGATCTGCAAATCTATCACTTAGACATTTCTACTGCGTTTTTAAATGGTGACTTGAATGAAGAGATTTATATGACACAGCCCGAGGGTTTTCCTATTGTGGAAGGAAAGGTTTATAAACTAAACAAAGCTGTATATGGTTTGAAGCAAGCCAGTAAATGTTGGTATGAAAAGGTTCATAGAATACTTGTAAAAAATGGTTTCTTTCAATCTCGGTATGAGCCTTGTGTGTATATCTGTAAGAATGCTGACAAAATTACAATAGTGGCATTGTACGTTGATGATTTTTTCATTTTTTTTAATTACGAGGTTACTGTAAAAACTCTAAAAACTCTTTTGTCAAAAAAATTTGCAACTAAAGATTTGGGACAGGTGTCTGAATGTTTAAGTATGAGAGTAACAATGTCTGAAAATGGTTTGAAGTTGGATCAAACTGCTTATTGCCAGAAACTTTTGTTAAGATTTGGCATGTTAGATTGTGTGAGTGTGAAGACTCCCATGGAGTGTGGTCTGTCGTTAACCAGTAGGAAAGACTGTCCCAGAGATATTCCCTATCAGCAGGCAATTGGTAGTTTATTATATTTGTCACTTTGTACTAGGCCCGATATTGCATATAGTGTGAATTACCTCAGTCGGTTTAACAATTGTCACAGCTCTGAGCATTGGAATGCTGTGTTGAGAATTTTTAGATACCTGAAAGGAACAATGACCAAGGGACTTGAGTATAGCAAGTGTATTGATAAATTCAATGACATTGTAGGATTTTGTGATGCTGCTTTTGCAAATGACTTGGAAGAAAGGAGATCTGTTTCAGGATATGTTTTTAATTTTTGTCATGGTGCTGTCAGCTGAGAAAGTAGAAAACAAGAAATTACTGCTTTGTCCAGTACTGAAGCCGAGTACATTAGCATAAGTCATGCTGCCAAAGAAGGTGTTTTTCTCAGAGGTTTTATGTTTGAGCTGTGCCAGAGACAAGGAGGAATTCTGATATATAATGATAATATAAGTGCCTTAAAATTAACAGAAAATCATGTTTATCATACTAGGACTAAACATATTGATGTAAGGTATCACTTTATAAGAAATTTATGTAAGGAAGGAAAGATTCATTTGTCTCATATGTCCACTGATGAGATGCCTGCTGATGTGTTAACTAAGAGTCTGACAACAAAAAAACATTTGAAGTTTGTTAAAGTCTTGGGTGTATGTTAAGTTGTCAGGATTAGGGGAGTGTGTTGGATGTTAGATTTAAGTAAGGCATATTGCTTAATCTCTGCCAACTGTATTCTTGCGTTCATACTTTTGTTTTTGCCCGCCCGTCGGCACCTTCCTTTGTTTTCGTTTCTTTTTTGTTATGCTGTAGCTGTTTGCTTGCACCGATTAAAAGCACGAGGCAAAAAAAACCTGTGTCGTTCTTACCCGTCGAAATCCTGGGCTATAAACGTGATCCGAGCTTAAATTTTATCACATTCATAAAGAAATATAATGATGTATGTGTAACTGGTATCCCACTTACTTTGATTCTTTGTATTATTTTCTCCGTGATATTATCGATGAGTATATATAGCAAGCGGTAATACGTACAAGAAAAAGTTGTTTAAAATTACGTGTTTATCAATATATTCAAAAATTAATAACATCAATGAGAAGTAACCTCTTCTGCAAATTCAGCGCAAAATGTATCAACGTAATGTGATCTATTACATCTAAAATTTAGGTAGTTAGTTTTCTTCATGTCAAATACAAAGAAGAACAAAAAAAACAGAAGAGTTTGAACAGGTTTGTGCATACATTTTTATAAACATAGTTATTGAAATAATATTTAAATAAGAAATATCATGTTTTAGGTATCGCAGTATATTCTTAAACAAATTGGATATAATGTTTGAGGAACCTTATATTTGATGTACATATTTGTATAATATACATTTCTAATTCTTATGTATTTAAATTTTGCATATATAATTATAAATATTCCTTAAGTAAAATTGTATATGGTTTATGTTTAGATGACTCATGATGACATAGACATCTTTGTTCAGAATTGATGGTCTGAGGATGAGGTAACTTCTTTGGATTGTTATATATACTATAATAGAGAAGACAATTCTGCATTTTAAATAATTAGCGAATGGCATTCCACACATTATATTGTGGTTTTGAATTAATAAGGGTAAGTAATTAATGAGATTTACATATAATGGTAGATATATGATACAGATAAACAATAAGAAGCATAAATAATATATTTTTATTAATTATTTTGAAATGTTTAAAATAATCAACAACATTTAATGATTGATGATCAGATTGGTGATCTTAAACTTAATTTAATAACGTTATTGTGTAATATTTTAATTTACACTTATAAAAAATATGTGTTAAATTCTATAAATGGGCTGGGATTTCTAGATTGTAATGCAGTGAAGATTTTTTTAATCATAAAGTAACCATGGCACAAAGCGTTAAGAGTGTTATTTCTACCTCCTATAATATCTAAAGTATTTGTTTAATGTGTTTTATGCTACCAGTGTTAAAAAGCGATTCCAACTTAGTGATGATGATTATATATTTAAGCTTTATAACCATGATGCAGACCTGGTTTTGCAAAATACTGAAATTTAAATCTTTGAGTTTACTCAAGTAATACGATATGAATATGTATGCCCAGTATTACATAGCAAAAGATAGATCTTTGTCAATTAAAGTGTTATTGACATTTTATCCTTAATTTGTCTCAGTTAAAAAATTATTATTTGTCTTTTCTGTAACATAGCGTAGAACTTTGAAATGTATAAATTTTTAAGTACCATTCAAGAAATACAAGATGCGTGCAAGTCAGGATCTGAGATAAATGTACCTAATATTGTCTACCAAACAATTCATGATTAATTTATGTATCTATACACATGTATGAAAACACTAATTTGAGTTTCTGAAGTTATTTGTATATGTATTCTTTGTATTTTCCATTATATATATTTTTATAAACTTTTTAATTAGAATTATATTTAAGAATGTTAGTATAAAAATATAGTACATTTTAATAGTATTTCATTGTTCTAGATGATTATATTTGTATGTTGGAGAAAATTCTATTCAGTAGCTCTGTAAATTTGGAACAAACTCTGAAATCATAATGTTTTGCAAGCATTGTTTTGAAACTAATTGCTATGGTATGTATACAGTGTATCATCAGTTTCTGCATTAGGAGAGTCATTATTTCAGATGTTTTAGTTTGTTCTCACATTCTAATTCTACAGTGCTGCTTTACATTTTTTTTCATTTTCGGCACATAATGTTTTAGGTGCAGATTTTTTTTCTGATGGGATATTCGTATGCTTTCTCAGAAATTGCTTTTTTACGCTGATTATAAAGGGTTACATAAATGCCTTGATGTTTGGAAGATTTTTATTTAGCTGATACGTATTAGATCCACCTGTAGCTAAAAAACAATTTGTCATCTTACATCGTTAGTAAATTGAACATATATTAGATTTAAATTTTCTATGTAAAATTTTTAATAAAATAAGATAGAAGTCTTATGATTGTATTAGTAAAATTATAACTAAATTTGAGATCATGAATTATGGTGTATAAAGTATAAATATACAAAATGATTCGAATGTACAAATAATTTTGAAGGTTTTGATGCTAATATCTGATTAATCCTTCTTTAGCACGAATAGTATGATTTAACAATATACTGACTTTCCATAATATCTACAAATTTCTTCCTTGTATCCCTTTTGATGGAGTTATACATTTTGCAAATTTTATCTTTTTACATTTCTTTTGAAGTTGTTCCATAATTTCCGAGTCTTTTTTAATTTCAGTGTAAATCATTCTTTGGGATTTATGTGAGTACTTGGTGCAGGAGTTCATATTGTAATGACAGGTATTACATTTCCATCTTTTTCAGCAATTCAAGTTGTGTGTTCAGGATTATTACTTTGTGGAAAATAAAATTCATTCAGTAGGTGTATTTTAACTGCTCTTTGTTTAATATTTTATTTGAGAATATTAAGCCTGTATTTATTTAAAGTTCCATCAATAATAGTGGGATTTTCGATTTCATTTGCTGTTGTGGATTGTCATATTACTGGGCAACCTTCTGGTTTTACACTTGGAATTGTACTTTTGGTTTATAAGGTTACATTGAACTTTCTGCACTCGAATTATCCTAACCGAAGGTGTATTAATTTTGATTAAAATTTCCTCCCTTTGGAGAAAATCACTTTGTTACAGAATAAGATTCGTTTTTGAAAATTCTTTCGTGTACGTTTTTTCCCGAAGTATGTATGAAAATTAATAGTCTACAATACTCTTTGATATATATCTTTCTTAAAATTATGATTAACTGTCGTTACAAGTTTTTTTTTATTTGAGCCTAATCAACCTCTACTGAGGTTATTGTGCATTACATGGTTTAGCATGTTAGCGACACCGCATTTTGGGTGGTCGCTGAAAAAGGGCCTAGACCGTAATTTAGGCGAGTGACCGATTTATGACTGGGTATCTGGTGTGCCTGGCGAGAGAACTTGTTGGAAAGTATGAATGCAACCCCAAGGCACCCCTTGACGGCGGACGTCTCGAAGACGTGCAGCCATCAGGCGCCAAGGGTGGTATTGTTTATATTAGTCGCGGGAAAGCCTAAACATTTGCGAGCAACCCGACGTTGCGTCGCCAAAAAGAAGGACCTTTGTCCTGTAGGATCTCACGGAGTGGGGAAGGCTATGCAGCCTTCGGGAAAGAGGACTGTGATGAAACACACGGCACTTACCCCAGAACCGTCATCAGGCATAGTCCAACCTTTCTTTTTATCATCTTTTCAAACTTTAATAATCTAACCTCAGAAGTGGGATTCTTACGCCTCCGCGACACAGTTAGTAGCGCATCGACCAATGCATCACTGTTAGTGGGTTTTTGTGACGTTTGTTTGTGCGAGTGAAGCTTTAAACGCACCTTATCATGGAAACGGGCGCATCATCGTCTCCTCTTGACGAACTTGTCCGTCAGGTGTTGGAAAACATCGGGAAGAGTGTCGCGGCGTGTTCCGCGCCCTTAATGAATCCGTCCACCCCTTCGCAGACAGGTGTTATACCCGAATTTAGTGGCAGTGATATCGGGGAAGATGCTAACTCTTGGTGCGAGGTAGTGGTAGACATCACGGAGAACTGTTCGACGCAAGTGCGACTGAACTTAGCCACACACGCTCTAAGAGGAGCCGCAAAGTCGTGGTATCAGGACTGGAAAGGGCAACCTCGTACGTGGGAGAAGTTTCGCGATGATTTGTGCTCCGTGTTTGTGACGCGAAAAAATTTGCACGATCGACTATCTCGTGCGCTTGCGTATTCCAGTGATTCTGCAAAAACGTATGCGGAATATGCGCGCACCAACCTGGTCTATTTGGAACAGACTCGGGTTGCTTTTCGAACGGAAGAGTTAATCGAACTGATCATAGGAGCCGTTCCTGATCAAAACATTCGGCAATCGTTATTAAACGGCCAATACCAAACGACAGCCGAATTGATAGTGGGTTTGGCACAATATGTGAAGTCGGTCCCCGGAAAGGAGACCTCCATGGAACGACGCAGGGAGTTTTCCTCCGAACAACGTTTGTCGAGAAAACGATGTTATACCTGCGACGATGTGGGGCATGTACAAGCCGATTGCCCAGTAAAACGGAAGCCGGAGCAGAAAGAGTGCCATTATAAACGGAAGACGTGCACCTTCTGCAATAAAACGGGACATGGAGAAGCTAGCTGCTGGGCAAAACAGCGCGCCCAACCGCAGAATGGACAAGGCCGTAAAAGGGCCGAAGCAAACGCGTGCGGCATCGCGGATTGCAGCACAACCCCCGTCTTGGTACAAGGGGTGCTGGTGTCTTCTCTTTTGGATACGGGTACCAATTGCTCGCTTATTAGAGAAAGCGTAGCAACACGAGCAAACTGTAAAGTTATGCCGTACACTACGGTGGTGAGAGGACTTGGGAACTCGAGTGTTACGACGCGAGGACGGACCACGGCGATCGTGCAGGCAGAAAATGTAGCGGTAGAGCTGGACTTCTTGGTGGCGGAGGACGACGATCTGGCCTACGAGGCTATCGTGGGCAAAAACGTCTTGGTGGCCGGAAACCTGCGGATCGTGACGGATGCTGAGGGAACGAGGCTGTAGCGGGTTAGGGGAGGCTGGTACAAACGGACCCTCCCGAGGTTTTAAAGAATCTGACGGGACCCTCTGGTAATGTAGACGGAACTCAGTATGGCCAAAGTCGGGCACAATTGAAGAATATTTGAGTAAGTACAAACAATTAAGCGTGCTGTCTTGGATCCAAAATTTAAGGGACCAGAAGCAATCAAAATGAAAAAGAAAAAAAAAGAATGAAAAGGAAAATGGAGTGCGATAGGTTGATAGGGAAAAGTAGTACGCGATAAACGGTACCGGAAAGAAACGGTCGCGTTTGTGGGAGGGCGAATGGCGTGAAAACGCGGAGGATGAACCGTGTTAGCGACTGGGATTGCGCAGTTGTGAGTGCGTGTCAGGATGGGCGAGCGCGCTTTACAATTTCATTTGTATTGTGTGACTGATTGCCACAGGTTTGCATATTGCATGGAGAGCGCTTGAGATTTTTTCAGCTTAGCAGTTGAGCTGATTAATGTTATGTTTCATTGAACGCTACGGTTATCCTTTGTCCTACGCGTACCTTCTCCCTGGAATTTAAATTCACCTATGGATAAATGATATGATGGATGAATTTAGAACTTGCGATAACGCTGGATACGTTATCTGTTGAATGGGTTTGAGTGTGCACGGCCGGGTGGCACACTTTAATTTGCATGGAATCTGTGGGTATCAATGCTGCCGGATGATGCTTGTGGGCATCATCTGGAGATGGAATACTTGTGAGTGTAGACCATTGTTGTTTAGAAGAGAAGTTTTGAGACTTTTAGCTTTTGCACGATACTTAAAAATATCGTTGCTGCGGATGATGCTTGCGGGCATCATCTGGAGGTGGAAGCACTTGCGGGTGTAGTCCATCGTGGGTAGGGCGGTAGAGTGTCAGTATCGGATATAACGTATGAAAGGCGACAATGTCGTGTACAGAATAGAGTAACGTTATGGGTTCGATGATTCCTATCATGGGTGGCTGTGAGACCACGGACTTGGTACAGTATTCTTCGAAGGACGACGTTTGAAAAGTACACGAATTGCGCGGAATAGAGGACGTTATGATCTCGATGAGACACTTGTGTGGTAGCAGTGTTTGGCGGTGACTGCAACAGGGCACATGCAGTGTGCGGAGTTGTGGAGGTCACGACGCCTGGAGACACTTACTGCGTACGTGATTGCCGGTAACAATGGAGAAAATTGTAAATCTGAATGCCTGAACAGTGCGAAAGATTGATTGAGGAGATTGTTGACCCGATAGCCTGTGTTGTGATTGTTACAAGCCGTTCTGATAAAACGATGCTTCCCGAGAGCGTGAAGCAGGTCAGGTTGGCCGTGTTAGCGACACCGCATTTTGGGTGGTCGCTGAAAAAGGGCCTAGACCGTAATTTAGGCGAGTGACCGATTTATGACTGGGTATCTGGTGTGCCTGGCGAGAGAACTTGTTGGAAAGTATGAATGCAACCCCAAGGCACCCCTTGACGGCGGACGTCTCGAAGACGTGCAGCCATCAGGCGCCAAGGGTGGTATTGTTTATATTAGTCGCGGGAAAGCCTAAACATTTGCGAGCAACCCGACGTTGCGTCGCCAAAAAGAAAGGACCTTTGTCCTGTAGGATCAGGCCACGGAGTGGGGAAGGCTATGCAGCCTTCGGGAAAGAGGACTGTGATGAAACACACGGCACTTACCCCAGAACCGTCATCAGGCATAGTCCAACCTTTCTTTTTATCATCTTTTCAAACTTTAATAATCTAACAAGCAGTACATGTGATTTAGTTAAATGTATAAGCAGGGGGATACATTAATTGTGTGAGTGTGGAAGAAATGAGATTAGTGAGGTGACAAAGTTAAACTAACAAGTTACAGTTTTTTAAAAATGAATGAATGGCACTGCATACGTCTGTTGTGGGATACCGAAGTAAAACATTACGTGACAGCGGAAGTTGGTGATTCGATTTGTGCAGTTTGCTGATCAGATTCTTTCTTTGGTCGTTGAACAGCTGGCACTGCCACAGCACGTGGTCGATGTCCTGCCTATCATAACCACGTTGACATTTCGGGTCGTTAGATAAACCTATTCGTGCTAGGGAATATGCCAGATTATAATGATCAGCCCTACACCTGTTGATGGTAACTATGGTTTCTCGCTTTATGTTTTTTCCCGAAAACCAGGGTTTAGCGATATTGCTGTGAAAGTTTTTAAAGGAGTTCTTCCCTTTAGTCAGTCCCGCGCTAGTGATGTAGTCGAGAGTAGATTCAGTTGCTGCTATTTTAGCTTGTTCACTGAAATCCGTGAAGGGAACTTTGGTGGGGCTTGACGAAGCAGTGTTAGCTGCCATCTTGGCTAACTTGTCTGCTTCTTCGTTTCCGCGAACACCTATGTGGGCAGGAATCCAGTACAATTTAATCGAGTTTTCACTTTGAGCTTTAATACAGAATTCAGATATTTTTGTTTTAATTTCCAAAATATAAGGGTTGGTTTTGATGATTGCTGAACTGTGGGCTAAAGCGAAAAGGGCACTAAGAGAGTCGGTGAAAATAAGAAATTTACGATTGGGGTATTTTAGAGCTATTTCCATCGCAAGCATGCACTTCCCACCAAAGGCGATGTCCCGGATTTACTTCCATCAGTGTAGATGGCATGGGAGTTTTCTTCTGTGACTAGTTGGTTGAGTAGTGTGTTAGGGTTATATTTGTGTAAAAAGGTTTTTCCAAACTCGGTATTGATGTCTATGTTCCTCATAAGAGAGTGGTAGTCTGTATGGTGGATAGGAAACTGATCATATCTACTATACTGATCGGTAGAGCAAATATGCTTGCTAATATTTTTGGAATTGCCAATGCAAGATAGAAGAATGCGGTGGCAGAATTTACATTTTTTGTTCTTGCTGGCTAGAATTTTACCAAAGTGGGAGATGGTTTCATGCACTAGTAACTTTTTATTAGAGAGGACTTTGAACAAATATCGGTTACATAGAAATTTGGAACGTTCATGAAGGAGATGGAGTTTAGTTTCTGAAATGAGGATGTTGGTGGGAGTGCTGGTTCTATAGCCAAGGGGTAGCTCTTATTGCTGCATATTGAATTTTTTCCAGTTTCTCTATATTTTTAGCTTGCGTTGGGAAATAGATAAAACACCCATAATCCAAAAGTGAGCGTATAAAGCATTTATAAATAATTATTAGCGTATCCGGATCGGTGCCCCACCAAGTGCCCCTCACAAACTACATTATGTTCATGGCTCGCGAACACTTTTTTTCTAACATAATCGATCTGCTGGCTAAAAGTCATTCTATAATGAAAAAGTATACCTAGGAAGCGTGCATGGTAGCTTGATTTGATAGCTGTGTCAATTATTTTTATTTCAGTTTGACCTGGTTTAATGTTATGTTTGTTGAAGCGTACAAAGGTTGTTTTATAAGTTGAGAGGTCCAAGCCCAAGTTGTAGAGTTTATAGTGTATAAGTGAGATGGTCTTTTCAAGAAGTTTCTTGTTTTTACTATAAACTGCAATATCGTCAGCGAATTTGCTAATTGTTACGCCTTTAGGTATATTTTCTGCGATTACTGAAATATATATATTAAATAGGAGAGGGCTGAGAACTCCCCCTTGTGATACACCTTTGTGCACTTTCCTGGATGAGTTGCCCGTGATGTCTGTGACGATCAGCCTTTTAAATGTTAAGTGTTTGATGAATTTTATCAAGGAGGCAGGGCATCCTATTTTGGCTAGTTGGCACAGGAGTATGTTGATGTTGACGTTATCGAAGGCGCTGTTAATATCAAGAAATACAGCTAAAAGGTCATTTTTCATGCTGAATGCTTCTTCTACATTGAGAACTAGATTGGTGAGATTGTCGATAGTTGAATGACCTTTTCGAAAACCAGATTGAGACCTGGGAAGAAGGTTATTGCGTTCTATCCACCAATCCAGTCTGTTTTTTTACCATGGATTCAAAAGGTTTGCAGAGGCAGGATGTAAGGGAGATGGGTCTAACGTTTGTCCCGCCCGGTTTGTTGATAAAATGTACATACGACCTTTTCCACTCGTCTGGATAATTGCTTGTGGCATACATTTCATTATATAGATCAAGTAGGATGAGTTTGAATTTTATGGGAATTTTCTTAATAATTTCAAAGTCTATCCCGTCGATGCTAGGAGCAGAGTGGATAGATTTGCTTGACAGGGCATGGTTGAATTCCGCAAAGTCGAATGGGGAACTTAGGAAAACATTTTGGTTACAGGCGGGGAGACTGCACGGATCAATGGCAACCCAGGGAGGGCTGATTTTATACCGGGCTTGAGTAATCTTACTATTCCGTTGGTGGTTCTCAGATGTGTGGGCTGGCGTGATTTTGACCCATTTGTTTTTGAGGATTTTACTCATGTTCCAGACGTAGGTGCTGTTGGAGGAAAAATTTAATTTTCCGACGAAATCTCTAAAATTATCTCTTTTTTTCTTTTTGAACGTTTTTCTGGTTAAAGCGGATGCCTGCTTATATTCTATAAGATCGTTATGATTTTTGGTGAATTGCCAGGTCTTGTGTTAGTTCGTTTGCCGCCTCTTTCAGATCTCGTAGTAAAAAATATTTTTCAAGGAAGTCCATGAGTTGATCGAAGTTTAGTGGAAATCTTTGCTGGTTATTATCTATTAGGTCCTTAGCTGGTTTTAGCACTGCGCTTAGGTCAGGTTTTTTGTTGACACAGATTTTCCTTCTTTTGGTGTGTACGCATTCCATTTCTCGTTGCATCGGTTGAGGTGCTTTGAACATATCCGGAGCTTGTACGTTTGAATCGTTGATGCTCGCGGTACAGATTCCTGCATCATTGCTGTCGGTGGGGTTATTTAATTGAGCTGATCCTACTGTGGTAATGGAGTGAGTTCTTTTGTTGACATAGATTGTATCTTGAGGTAAGGAAGGTACCTCTATTATTACGGATGGAAGGAGATCGTTAAGAATCGGTGCCGGTGCGTTAGTCTTGTTGGGACCTTCGGTCTCGACGGTGGTTGAGATGTTGTCGGTTGCGTGCTCACTTTTCGGGCACCGGTCCGCGATGTGTCCTTCTTCATTGCAATTGAAGCAAACTGGCTTATCCGTGGATGCAAAAATTCTGTATTGTGTCCCCTCGTGCATGATAGTGAATGACTGTGGGATTTTAACAGTGTCCTCCGGGTTGACATAGATCTACCTTCTGAAACGTAGAATATGAGAGAAGCCCGGCTCTTAAAAAGGACATTTTTTAGGTGGTGTGACTGTTATTCCTTTTGAATGCGTCTTCCAAGATTTGATTGGGAATGGTAGGAGAAACATTAGATAGAATGATACGTTGAGGCGTAGAGATGAGAGGTTTCAGTTCAATAATAACGTTATTTATGTTTACACTTTTGACTTTAGACGTTAGCTCAGTGGCAGTTTTGGTGGAGTCTAAATATATACAGATTCTCGCGTTTGAAATGCGTGAAATGAATCTAATTGCAGTGGCACCTACTATATTAGCGATGCTACTTGCGTAGGCTTGGATCGGAATACCTTCCTTGGCTTCTAATACTATTGCTTGTTCTTTCTTAGGATAATTGTTATTGTTGGCGGTTTCTGCATATGTTCGTCGTTTGGTTTCAGTAGTCGGTTGGGTTGAGTCGATCATGTTACTGGTCGTATTTAGGTTGTCGTTGTGGTTTTTTAATTCTGCTGGCATTCTTGATTGCCGAGTGTTAACAAGAGCTCCCGGCGAATACGGGGCCCTGGTCAAAAATTCACTATGCACGCTATCACTTATAAAGTTTACTTGTACTTCGAAGACGGCACTCGCGAACAGTCTTGACAGATGTGCGAGGATTATTTTTTATTCCAATTACCATTATTTTTTCCTTCCTGAATGTTAATTTCTTTGGATATTCTATACGTCTTTCATTTGTAATGTTACTTTTCTTTTATTATATACTGTGGTATTCTTGATTTATTTCGGCTTAGTGATTGTACAATGTTTCGATAATATCTATTTTCATTACGTAGCTGCAGTACTAATTCATGTTCACATTTACTTAATCTTCTCGTCCTCGAGGTTTGGTTAATTTTGAAGAGTTCCGTTATAGGAAAACTGTTAACCCCACAGTATATTGAAATCAACAAACGTGGGATGGTTACATCTCATTTATCACTAGAACTACCAAACCAGTCAAAATGACCAGTTAGTGATTACTTATAGTAACTTTATAAACTAAATGTGTTAAAGCTGCTAAAATTTATTATGATTTTCTGAAAAAGGTACAAATGAAGATTTGTTTTCTATGTATTCGGTATTTTTTCATATAATTTTCAATTTGATTTCTTCCATGCAAATAAGTACGCTTTAATTGTCGGTAGTTCTAGTGTTATAGAAATTGCTCCTTCTCTTTACGTGTTCAACTAGCTTTTTGGACTCTATAGGTGCTATGTTTAATCTTAGTGCATTTTTTACAAAATTTGTTTCTAATCATAGATTCTTAAATTATTTACTCACTTGTTATGAAAATTTTCAAAATATTCAAACTATGCATTGTGTCCTGCTAAAAATATTGATAATACCTAGTAAAGAATATTTATCTATAAATCGTGTGTTGGAAATATAGTAATTCAAAGAAAGAAATCATTTGCTCTCTGAAAATGTAAATACCTTAGTTCTTTTACATAAAAATAAATGATTAATAGATTAAACGTTGAATGTTCATTATTTTTATCTGTAACTTAGTAAAGAATGTGTTACAGATCATTTACGAACGACATAAATATTGGGATATTTAATTAACAACTGAAATATGAATGTGTCAGGACACAATCGTGAAATTACGCCTACATTTTCATACGCGTGTTCTTATGAATTTCACTACTCGCGTACTGGTATATCAGTAAAGTGAGGTCTCAGTGTGTGACCTTCGTTATTTGACAAGCTTTTGCACGGCGGTAGATATTATCGAGCTGAAATGAAGAATACCAGCGTTTGGGAGTGGACAGCTTATAGTTCATGACATATACGATGTTAAAGTTGTTGTCGAAGTTAATTACACAGGAAAGGAGAAGGAGAAATTAGAAACAAGCGTGTGTAGTAACTCTGCAATAGTAGCAGTGCGAGTTCAAATTCTGTTGGGATATCTTTTTTTTAAATCTTTATTTACATTTTCTGTCTATATCTGGGTCCTGTAGACCCAGCTCAATCGTACACGAGTGCAGATTTCCTTCGAGTATACCTTATCTTATTTATAATTCCATCGATAAAGACAAGGTTTCTCACTCTAAATGCTGTTATGCAGCCCTAAAGTGTCACGCAGCTTCCGCTGTGCTTTACAGTCGGTTGTAGATATTCTAATTTTAGTTCGCTATTAGGTTTTTATCCAAACCTTTCCTTTTTCGTCAGATGCAGGAACATTAAATTTTGATTCAAGTGAGAAATTAATGTTTTTCCAAAAGGTATTTCTATGATCTCAGTAGTCCTTCGAAAATGCTAATCCCTGTATTCCGTTAGTTTTTCTGATGAAATTTTCTCTTTTCTCTGTGTTCGACCATGAAAATTTTCGCTTCTCAATATCCTTCTATAAGCTTCATTAGATACCGTTTTATTGAACATATCATTACACATTGTAGTAATCTTTGGTACTGATTCGAATATTTTTTGCGCTTCACATATTACGGTCTTTCTTTCTCAAACGGCTGAAATCTTATGCAGTACGTTCGTTACTTAAACCTAGAACTCCTCAGGTGGGGGTTCCTCGAACCCACAAAGTGAAAAACCTTAAATTAGAATCATTTCCTTTCCGTAAAAAGTTCTCTTAAAATTATTTATTGTTGTATACACATTTATGTTTGGTATTAAGAGGTTCCCGTTGCTATGTGAAAAAAATTAGTAATCATAAGAGGAATATAACTGACTACGAGCCGCGATGACGGTACGCCACGAGGCGGTGGCGAACACGCGAAGTGGACCCTCACGCTCTCCTTTTCTCCAAAGAATAAAAATTACAGAACGAAGAATGAAACTATGTAACTAATTGAGAACTTTAACTGGAATGACACTACGAACTAAAATACATTGTAATCTGTATTAATTACAATGTTGTGCAAGAGAACTAGATCGCTCCCTTTGATAATTACATGATTAATGGTTATGGTTGCTATGTTTATTTACAGTAATCAATTACCGTAATCATGAAAATATAATTGGTTCACTGTCCATCTCTAGCCCTTAGCGGTCTGATGTCGAGTAGCACCCGACATCGCTTTTCGTTCTAGCAAGTCCGATGTCGCGTGTGGCTCGACATAGTTTTGTGTTCTGTCACGTCTTGTATCAAGTGTCACTCATATTTAAGTTTCACTATGTCTCAATTTTAGACTAAGTAAGATAAGATAAGAACTACGGGATAGAAAATTTCAAATAAGCCATGCATCTTGAACTTCCTACATATGCGAAACATGCAACAGACAACCGAGATTGCATGTTGGAGAATGTTTTAAACGTTATCATACGATGGTTAATGATTGTTTAAAAATTTAGTAAATTAAATTTAAATCCTAAAAATTAATACGGTAGATTAATTTTAGGTTAGGTCGGCCGGATTGAGGGAAAGGTATCTTTTAAAATAAACAACACACTATTATAGGAAAAATAATAAATTTATTTATTATTAAATCCCGTGGAGGGGGTATAGCCCCGGAGTCTGCAGGGATTTAGCCCCTCCTCCTTCTTTATGGCGCCGGGGCCGGAGATTGTCTCGGCCTCCTGCAATTCACAAATAAATAGTGAATTAGTGACTGTAAGTGTGTTTACGCACTACAGCCGTATATCCCCACTCAGCCGATCGGTGTGCCGATTCGGTGGGATGGGCTGCTCCACTGCGATCGCAGTGAGCGGTGTGGACTGTACATACTCGACAGATAACGTCAACTAACGTGTCTGCCGAGGATAGACGAAAGCAGTCGAAATTAGTCGAACGTGCTTGTCGTCCTGTGTTTTTGCCGATAGTATGGCACTAGAGAGAGTAGGTTGTAATGCGCCTACTCTCTATGCGCTTTCTACAGCGACGTGGACTCTTACGTCATCTTATTCCTCTATGGCGCTACCGCTTGAGTTACTATGCCACTCAGACGTGAGTCGACCAAGAGGTTCCTATGCGACCCGCACGGAACGATTGGTGTCTTCTTAAACGCCCTCGTTGGGGAGCACCAGCGAGTAGAGACCGGCAGCTGTTTCACTGCTCAATAGAGGCTGACCGGTGTGTATACACTGCGATCACTTAAGAACACTGAGCTCCTTTGCGTTGCGCTAGGAAGGAGCAGCGTCTTTTTCAAAACGGTGTCGCGGGAGAGCACGAGCCGTCAGGAGCGGATTCTCCGCGAGTTCTGGAGAACACTGTAAAATTCCTTTGCATTAGCAAGGAATGACCAATGCCTCTTTATGCGTTCTCGCGGGCAAGGGGCTTCGAGGAATTAATCGTGGACTTTTATCCGAAAATGCGGAGTCCTCCGATTGCTCTAAGCGATTCACTTACGAGAAAAATTTGACTCAATCTTCTCGTAAGATCTGGAGCTCGACTCGAGTTTCCAGTTATAGAGCAAGCTTCTTTGGCTCTTTGGTGGTGCTGCGGGTAGCCCGTCGATACACCACACGAGTTCAAAGAAAGCTTTAGGCAACAATCTACCCCTGATATGCTAGGGTGAGGAGAGACTTCGATCTCGTTGTCACTGGCTCGATTGCTTGAAACAGACTGAACGCGATCGGCCGCTTGACTGGCACGTTCGCGTTCGTGTTGACAATTGCCGTAAGGCGGCGTTGTCAACGTGATAGCGTCTTCTATTTCTCTTCTCTGTTGTCTCTCTTTCTCTCTTACGCGACCTCGCCGATAGATGCGCTCGGTAATTTGGATTTGAAATCGTAACCGGCGCATCCCGAGGTCGCTGGTATATTATTTTTTCTCCTTTTTTGTCTTGCTCACCGTTCCTCGGTGGCAAGGTAATCGGAGCAATGACCAACGAACTACGCGGTTAATATACTAACGGCTCGAATTTAAACAATGATAAACTGTAAACAATAAAAAATATGTTTATATATATATATATCTCCCTGCGTTCGTGCTTAAAAATTTTATAATTTTATTTTATATAGCCACTAATTCATAAGTACGTTACGTAGGTAAAGTCATACATGTTCCGCAATAAACGCAACCAAGCTGATAAGCGACTGGTAAAATCTGTGTGGACCAGCTGGTACACATTTGCGAATCCAGCTCGGTCCTGCTGGAACGAAACGGTAAAGAGCGTCCGATCCGCAAAGGGCTAGAATAGGGCTATGTATATTGTTTAAAAAAGTGCATTTCGGAAAGAGGTTCGGGCGATATCGCACATAGCGACGCCCCTGGATTCGCGACCTCTAATTCGATCGTTATTAAACATAAAAATAATCGGGTAACTAAAAACGGCGGATTTCGGTAAACATCGCCTTGGCCTTGACTGCCAGCGCGAGGGCATCGAATTCAAGGTCCAGAAAAAAGCTGTTTGTCGAAACTCTAACGCCTGTTATTCGGTTAATTCAAATTGACAATAACGAAAGGAGAAGGGGCGATTACGCTTGAGAGTGAGAGAGAAAGAAGCTTCGTCCGTGAGGTATTAAATACCTGCGCTCACGAACGAAGAGAGATTCCGTTAGTGCTTTTCGGAGAGATTCCGTTAGTGATTTTCGAAGTGTATACTGCGTGGAGTCGCCGCGGAAAGAAGTCTCGAAATCAAACGGAACGGTCACGGAGTGAAGTTTATTCGGTCGAAAAGTACGTGTCGTTTGCGATTATCGTGATCTCGCGTATCGACCGAAAAAGCGGAAGAATTTATAATTAAACGCGGTTGGCGTTTAATTAAGTGACTCGTGCGTTTCGCGTTCCGCAGCTCCGTGACATCGGTGGATACCCATAAAGTTCTTATGGGCCACTGACACAAGCACCTGAATTCCTCTGGAAAAGAGGAAGGAACAGTCGATGATCTCCGTTTTTCGGAGCTCGACCAAGGCGGTAATAATCAACTATCCTGTCCCGTGCATCTCTGCTGTCCTTACACCTTGTGAAGCGTTAGGGGATGCACGCCCACAGAATAGCGTACGTCTTCTTAAAATCCTGCCCACGAACAGCAGGTGTATTCTAGTGGAGGATTTCTCCTGCTCCCGTGCATCATGTGAAGATGGAATTCACGCACGGGGGTCTTGAAAAAGTCACAGAATACGCTCGATCTGTGGATCGAAGCAACGGTCGTTCCTTGACAGCTGCACGGGCTTTGATGCAATGGCTACTCCTGATGCAGCGTAGGCCCGGTAGTGCATGTACCAATACTGTAGAAACAATTCACAGAGGCCCCAGCGGCTATTGGATTGCTACACTGGAGGCACTCTGCAGTTTCTGCAGGTCCATGCACCAGACCTTATGGGACTAAACATTGCGTGTGTACTTACAACACACACGCAAGGGGAACGAACGGAAGAAGACGTTGTGTGTATTGCGATGGAATCGTCTATTTCATAGACGAGCCGCATACACACATAAGAGAGTAGATCCTCGGTGTTTACCGCGACGCGGTCAAAACACACAGATCAGTCGGGTCTATATGTGTTGTAGCATCGCGATGCTCAACACTTACTCTCTTAACGGGATTAACTACCGTCACAAAAAATCGTCGCGACACGGTTGAACGCCGTGCAATAAGCCGACGATTCGGGCTTGAATATAACAATATTTATATTTTAAAACTCATACAGTCCACAATGTTCGCAGGTGAAGATCCTGACCTACCCGACGAGCCGGACCATTGGGCACCCACCAGGCCAGGCCAATACATCGGGAGGAAACAAAAATTCATATCTGTTCTTTCTAATTTGTATAATCCAAATAAACGGTGTTCCGGGCTGGAACACCAATATAAACGGAGCTCAGCGTTGACAATTTATTAGCCTTTATCGATACCACTCTCCCTCTCCCGGCTTACTCGAAGATTAAGGAAACTATTTAATAAATATAGAAATTTCCTTAGTCAAATTTCGAACATATATCATGTTGGAATTTACTTTATCTTGTAACCGTATAGTTACTTATTTTCAGATAAACTTTACATTGTCATTTATATTATAATTTTAATACTGAATCTGTCTGTACTTAGGCTGGCTACTCGCTCCATTAAATCCCAACTTACATACTAGCACTATATACGTATTACTTACTATTTTATCTACATCTTTTTTTGTTCGCGTTGTAATACGATATATCAGAATTTATATATCAATTTTTGCGTGCGAATTTCTGGTATTTTTATTTTATTGGTCTGTGGATATCAAATACGCTTTTCTGCCAGTAGTGTGTGTTAATTGTATGCCTCTTGTAACTCAAGGTCGGGTGTTGGCATACACACTCACACGAGGAATTAACGTTGTATGATGTAGTTGTAGATGCGAAAATGGTGTGCGTGATTATGTCTCCTCGTGGTGTTACCTGCTTCGTGTACGTTTCTGATCTGATTTTTTTCGTTGCCACTAGAGCCCATGGCCTTTCCGGGTCAGTAAAAAATTCGCTGCTTGATCTTCCTGAGTTTGGAAATAATGCTAATCAGCGATTTGGGATTTGTTAAACACTCTTCCTCTTAGGCCTCAACGCGGCCGCTGAGATGGAGTTGTTTCAATGGTGTTTGCAAATTCGATGATGGCTAACAACAACGGGAAGTTCTTCCAGGTTCTTACCAACGGTATTTCGCCCGTTACAATACACGCCAGAATGACTCTTCGGAGATCCCTCTTTTACAACATTTGTCGCGTTCTCGAATGATCAGAAAGCAAATGTCGCCAGCGGACAGCGGTGTGATCACTTTAGACGACTGTTTTTCCGAATGTGATTGTGCGAGTGTACTCTTTACGAATGATAGATGTTACGAATGCTAGATTTTTACGAGTGAATGAATGAATGCGGCGTTTGTGATTGTCTGCACGTTTTTCAAGCGCGTTTTTGTATGTGATTCGCGGTGCCGAAGCGACTCAGATTTATATAGAGGAGTTTGACTGGTCACTCATCCATACCTCAAGACGATACGCTAATTGGTTAAGGTCGAAAGATTAAAACTCCAATCAGCGTATACGCTGAGTGCCACCAACCCCCGTACTTGTACGCTTAGCACGCGTTTCGAGAACGAGGTTGGAGTGAGCCATTCGGAGCGGGAAGGTTTCCTGAATTTTCGCAACGACGGGGAAATATCCTCCGGGCCAGTGTATCTGTCGCATGCGGGTACCGGCTGGGCGCCTTTCGGAAGTCCCTCATTTATGACACGCTCTTGGCTATTGTGGAATAACGCTGACTTGAAAATTAAACTATTGTCCCCATACGGAAGTTATGAGAGTTCAAAAAAAGATGGAAATGCTAAAACTCCTTAATCCTTAAAAATTGCATTACCGGCACGCTCGTGTTATAAATGCGGATGGAAAGCTTTGAGCAGCTGTTCCGTAGGACGGAACAACACGTATTTGGCTATTGAGGACGAGAAGAAGTGAAATATTAAAAACTCCAAATTACAAACAGCACTGTCTTTCGCCAGGACACGAACTAATCTTTTAATAACATACGAATCGTAAAGTCCAATCCTATGCTCAAAAAGAGACTCCGTTCCGCGCCCGTGACATAAACCGCGTAAAAGGCGTCGACTACATTTGAGCATTGTGTGCCTCAACATGTCTTGAACGCTCTGAGTTCAGGAAATCGAAAACCAGTCGCTCCGATCCGCTGCGATATGGGACGTAATTATTCTAAAGGGTTATTCTATCTTACCAAAGATAATGTTTACGTTCGAAATGAAATGGAAATGTAAATTACTACTATACAATGATTGAAAGGTATGGCATTGTAATGAAATGTATCGCATGTATATGCTCATTTTAATCAGTGTTTACTGCGTTCTTAACCCTTTAACCTACGATTTACGTTCGAGAATTTTGGGCCGGAAACGTAAACAAACTCGCAAGCCTTCGAGTCATTCGCACAACTTGTATCACACCGTTGCAGATTATTAATATTGTATTACTGATTTTTGTGTAAACAAATTTTTTGTAATACTTGCATCTACCACAATTATTACATCAGGTTGTAATTACTTATCAAATATACTACAAATATTTATAACTTTAAGAGGGCATCGCCCTAATATTTGCGTTTTATCTGCTACGGGCTCTGTCCGTCGTTGTAAGTTAAGGTGTTAATACGACTAGCCTTGTGGCGGTGCCATTTATTTCTCGAATGCAGCGCCTTCCAGTACTCATTGTGCCAGCTATTTGAAATGTGTTTTGTCGCTTTCTAAATGTGTGATCTCCGCCACAATTTGTTGTCCGGAACGTCCATCAAATCACAGTCAGATATAGTCTTCCGCTCACTTGAAGTCCCGCGGCAGGAATGCGAGAAAAGTAGAGGGATACACGCATTCTCACACACACATTCAATTCTAGTTCGCTATTCGTCACAGCAGTTACAGACACATGTGGACTGACTGACAAGGTCAGCGCAATAGAAGGAGATAATGAGAAACACGCGACAGGCATTGCCGCATTGCCGTAGATGTAACATATTGCTATTATACAATAGTTATATCTGATAGAAGACAACAATTCATGCTAGTTTTTTTATTATATGCTAGGAAAACATTGGCTATATAATTACCAGTAGGATTATTATATGCGGTAATAGCAATGTCAAATTTTAATGCCTTTGGAACATTGTTCTCTTGGAAAACATGGCTTAATTGTTTTTTGTAAAAAATGACTAGAGTTAAATCGGATTATGTTATACAAAATATTTTATTCCATTAAGGTTAATTAATTATATTTCAAAATCATCTTCGATACTCCATTTGTAGAAAAATGGTGAATATTACACAATATCCTTTTTTATACTAGATAAATCTTACGAGATAAAACGGATATTTTATGCATTAAACATAAGCATAAACAAAACCTCAATAGTTTATAGTCTCCAAATTTTATATTTATATGCATATTGAGATAGGGACGCAGATATCTCATCCAATTTCTTTTATTATTACTAAGTGAACATTTTGAATCGCTTGCTGCGTTAGCTCACCCTTGCTATTGATTTTATTTCATCAATTGTTAGCAAACCGTAATAGTCTACATAAAAACCTGTTTTGAAGATACATGCTGCGTAAGGGAACTCATCGTGTTCGTTCTGCGCAAGCTGATTCAAACATCATACAGTTAGAAATGGGGCGCAAGCGGTTCTGTGGGTTACCGTAATCGGTTCAAAGATTTCAATTGCATCGTCTATGGAATCACGCCATAAAATTGTTTAAAAGCCTCTGTTATCAAGGTGTACGTTAATCTGCCTGACCATTTTCTCTATATCTGCCGTCAATACAAAAACATGAGGCCGAAGCGGAGGAAGTCTATACTCGACTCCTTTATAATCGCGTGATACGTTAGGTAGAAACCCTTGCCGTCTCAATCCTTACTGATCTGTATCATATGTCCTGATGTGATGTATTCTTGCGAGAACTATTCATAATACTTCAAAAGACTAGGATTTCGTTGAAACTTGGACTCTGAAGCATAAAATCATTTCAATACGAGATTCACCAATGCACTTCTTCCGTTGAGTAAAAGGCAAACGTACCATATATCTTCCATTAGAATCGCGGAATATATGTAGTATCAACAGTGATTTTCACAGTCTAATTCTTCCATTAAAAAGTACTGTTTTTCAGGAATCTTCTTGATCACACCACTCTTACACGCCTGGGTCTAGAACACCGTGACAATCGGGTCGAAACACTGGCGCACGCGCTCCGCCTAACCGAGTAAGTAAAGAAACGATGAAAGTAATGGTATTTCACCGGCGATGTTACCATCTCCCACTTTTGCTACACCTCTCATGTCTCCTTACAATGCCAGACTAGAGTCAAGCACAACAGGGTCTTCTTTCCCCGCTCATTTTTCCAAGCCCGTTCCCTTGGCAGTGGTTTCGCTAAGAAGTAGATAGGGACAACTATTGTACAGCTTGAGCTAATTGAGCCTAGTGCTCGCTCATACATGCCTGAGGCTTTGTGGCCTACTGCATTTGATGTTAGTGTTGCGATTTTCCACTGCGAAGGGTCACGTCCGTAGATGTTGTGGACGGCGGGCCTGGAGAAACCCTCTCTTCACCATTTAAGGATCATTAGGGAGGTAGACTGTCCCAAGTGGGAGGTGATCCACTTAGCCGTTTGGCCGGGAAACTCACAATGAGTTTACCGACGAAACGTTATCCAGCGGGGGCCACGAGGAGGCGGGATCACTAGCTTTCGCTCGGTCTCATGCAGATAAGCGCTTGGTGGAATGCGCGAGTGTTCGGTAGGGTAGCGGTTCCCTACTCTTCCGCTTTGGTACGCCTTTCGGCTCCTGCGTGTCGTATATGTCTTCTGATACCAATTCTCGGAAGTCGCATGGCCATTGTCTGTCGCTGTTTCTGTTTTTCTTTTCCAATTCCTTTCTTATTTCTTGTAGTTGTTCGCATTCGAAAATTACATGTTGAACTGTATCTGTTTGTCCACAGTTGCATGTATCAGTTTCTGTCAGTCCGAGTCTTTTTAAATTTTGTTTGAAGTTTCCATGTCCTGATATTATTTGTATTGTGTAGTGGTTGTAGTGTATCCATTTGGCATCGAGCCTGTCTTTAGTATTTCTGAAAAACTTGTAAGTTGTTCTGCCCAATTTTTCTGTGTCCCACTCGTATTGCCATTCCTTCACCATTTCACTCCTAATTTTGCACTTTATTTCTTGGAGTTCCGTCTCTGTTGTGTGTGGCTGTGGCTCGTGTTGCATGGAAAAGTGTTTAAACTTCCTGCCTTTACGTAGGTGATACAAATTGCTCCTTTCCGTTATTATTAAGTCTATTGGTGTAGTTCCGGCTATGACACATAATGCTGCAGTGGAGGTGGTTCTATATGCCTTTGTTACTCTTAGGAGTGCTGATCGCTGCGCTTGCCTTAGTTTTCTTCTGTGGTGGACATTTATTCTGTCTGCCCATCCGGCTGCCGCATAGGTGATGATAGGTATGAAGACTCCTGTATATATTGTTCTCATTGTTTTGGCATTCAATCCCTATGTAGTTCTGGCTACTCTTGCAAGGTTATTAAAAATTTCTTTACTATTGCTACTTATATAATTTATATGCACAGAAATATTGAAGCGTGTCCCAAAGTGTACTCCCAGATATCTTGCATTTGAGACCATTTTTAGCGACGCATTTCCAATGGGTATTGTGGGTGGTCTTCTTATGTCAAAGAATCCTTTTAGTAATACCATCTGCGATTTCTTACTCGAGAGCTGTAGTTTTTGTTTGTGGCACCATGAGTTTAGAATTTCGGTTACTATATTTGATTTCCTTTCAAGCTCATTCCTGGAGTTTCCTGCTATTATTATTGTAATGTCATCTGCATATGCTATGATATCTGTTTCAGTGTTTGCAATTTCTTCTATTTTGTCATCGAGGATTAGGTTCCACATCTGTGGTCCCAAGACAGACCACTGCGGGCAGCCTTTGTTGACTATTTTGCTGATCTGCGCAGTGTTGCTAGTAATCCTTGCTTCCCTGTAAGAAAGGTAATTTGCTAGCTAGTTGTATAGATTTCTGGGACAGTCTCTTTTTTTAAGGTTCTTAAGTATGCTGGGCCACCAGACTCCGTCAAAAGCACCTGATATATCGAACATAAGTCCAATGGCATATTTCTGTGTTGTTTGTTCTACCGTTTCTCTGAGCTTAACTATTGCGTCTTCTGTTGATTTTCCTGGCTTAAATCCGTATTGACTCCCTGATGCTAATGGATGTTGGTGCGAGAGGTAGGACATTCTTCCCGCAATCAGCTTCTCTAGCACTTTCCCCAGCACCGGAAGTAGAGATATCGGTCTGTATGACTTTATTTCAGTAGCTGGTTTGTCCGCTCCTTTTAGTATGATTTTTATTTCCGCTACTTTCCATTGTTTTGGGAAGGCCCCTTCATCTAGACATTTATTATACAGTTCTTGAAACTGGTTTTTCAGTATTGGCCATGCCATCTTGACCATTTCCGCCTCTATAAGATCGTGTCCGGGTGCCTTTCTGTTACTTAAATTTCCTATTGCTTTTTGTATTTCTATGGATTCAAAGGGTGGTGTGGCCGTTTTGTGCGGTGGGTTCTTGGTATCTATTCTTACTTCTTGTTGCCATTTAGATTCATTTTCTGTCATATCGTCCGGTATCATTTCTTGTAGCATTGCTTGTATCGTTTCTTCCCAGTTTGTTGTTTGATTTTGGTTGTACCTGATTGTTTCGAGAATGTTCTCTATTTTTAACTTGTTGGTTTGCAATTTGTATACTATGCTTCATGGATCCTCGTTGCCTATGTCTGTTGTGAATTTTTTCCAGCTCTCTTGTTTTGAAGTTCGTATGTTTTTGATGTAGTGGTTACGGAGGCGGCTGTATTCCTTTTTGCGTTCTGCTCTTATGGTTTCGTTAACTGTCTTTATGTATTTGTGTCTTGCTCTGCGGACGTCCAGTCGAAGTTTCGTCAGGTTATCATTCCATCATGGTGCTGATTTCGAATATCGTGTCTTTTTTGGTATTGAAGAACTTGCTGCTTGAGTGATTGCCGATTCTATTTTTATTGCTAGATCTGTTGCTGTCTGTGTGGTTTCTATTGCGGTATGGGTGGATGTTATTTTTCCAAGTTCTTCTGTGTATTTGTCCCAGTCTGCTTTCTTTATGTTGTATCTATTGCTTTTTATCGTGGTGATTTCGTTTGAGGCAGTGACGAGGTCCATGTTTATGAGGTTGTGATCACTGGTTGTCGTGTTGTGAACTTTCCAATTTTTGAGGGCCGAGTAAATATTGCTGCTGGCTGCTGTGATGTCTTTGTTTTCTTGTCCATGTATGTTATCAAATGTAAATGTCTTTGAGGTTACGTTTACTATATGAAGTCGGTGCTGTAGAAGAAATTCCTCGAGAGCATCCCCTCTAGAATTTGGATGTTTACTAAACCATGCGGCTGCTTTTGCATTTGCATCCATGCAGAGTATAATTTTTTCTTGCAGGCTGTTCATTATTTTATCTAGGTGCTGGAGGTAGGGTTCTATGGGGTCACAGTACTGGAAATACACATTGATAACGTAGAATTTTATATTTGTTGATCTGACTTCTATGCATGTTGTGTGGGTGTTTCTGAACTGTTCAATTTTTAATACGTCAAAATCCTTGTTGAAAATGGTGATTGCAGTTTTAATTCTTTCGTTGGTTGCAATTTTTGATATTATTTTTGTGTCTGTTATTATCTTTGTGTTTATTCCGAGCCCTGTGACTCTGTTTTTGTAGGTGTACGGCTCTTGCATAGCCAGGATGTCTATTTGTTGTTCGTACGTTATCTGCCTGAGTTCGTCCGCTACGGGTTTGGAATTTTGTGCATTGATCTGTGCTAACCTTATTATTTGCGGAGATTCTGTGTTTTCACGTCTATTCCCCATTTGTAAGCCGGGCATTCCGGTGACCGCGATGAGTAATTGCAGGGCTTAAGCGCGCGCTTGCAATTAATGCACTGCGGGTTTTCCAGTTTCTTAGGACATTCCTTGAACGCGTGTCCGTCGCTACCACAGTGACCGCAGACCTCCTTGGGCACTTTATAGTGTTTGGCCACGTGGCCAAACGACTGGCACTTACAACACCTGCTCACCACAAGATAGTCCCTCACTCTCAGCGAGTGCCATCCAACGTAGGCCGATCTTGACTGAGGAGGGCTTCCCTTATCTTCGGTGACACCTCCAGCACAATGTTTGTAGTTTCTCCGCTTCCGGAGCCGGTCTTGTGGGAAATTTTTATCTCTTTATTCCCCAGGGTGTTTAGGTTCTGTCGGCACATGGATTTTAGAAACTCAGTGTCAGAGATGGCGTTGGGGACATCGTAGACGATGACCCTTGGTTTTTTCCTAGCCGGGAGTCCGGCAACGAGTCCCGCAACCTCCAACTTGTCGCTCTTGAGCACTCGCTCCATGTCCTCCTTGGTCGCAGTTTCCACCAGCACACCATTGTTGGAAATTTTCTTCACGCCTCTAATTCTAAGTTTCTCTGTGGCCGGTGCAAGGCTGGTATCCAGCGTTTGCTTGGTGGCTTCGCTACTTTGAATAGGGGCTCCAGGTTTGGGATACAGGGCGACAATGTGGCGCACCGGTGTCGACGAACGTTGTGCCGGTTTTGGTACCGCTGGTGGTGCTGGTGCCTTAAGTCTATCGGCATAGGTCTTAGGCTTTTGCGCTGTACTTTTTAATTCCTTAATGGAATTAGTTGCACCGAGCAGGATTTTTTCCAGATTCCATAATCTATCGTCCAGAGCTGTCGTCCCTTGTTGTCTCTTGTTGAGGCTCTCATTCTCTTGAGAGAGACGCGTGATGGTCTGTAGCATCTTGGCCGCGAACTTTTTAATGTGTTTGAGCTCCTTGTCGTTACCCTCCTCGACAGTAAGGTTACTACAGTGCTGGACGAACGTTGTATATGCCAGAATGTCGGACTGTTGATCGATGTCTGATTCTGACTGCCTGCCAGCTTTTCTTCGGGCCTTAGGCGAAGTCTTCGAAGAAGGCCTGGAAGGCTTTGCTAATTCGTCGTCAGTCTTGTCTGTTGCGTGCTTCTTCTTCAGTATTCTCGCAGAAGCGTCACTATCACTCAGTTCTTCACCACTATGTTTTTCGTTACGTTTCGCACCACGTTTCGCGAGAGTAACATTCTCGGTCACTAACATCTCGTCGCACTCCATTGTACCACTTTTTTATTAAATAAATTTTTTATTTTTACCCTACTTATTTTTTACCGCTGAATCCAATCAACGAGCAAAAAAAAAGAAAAACTTATTAGCACGGAACTGACGGTGTAAAGGGCACCGCGCCATATTGACACGGCACTCAACACCTAAATCCAAAATTCTACAAATCTAAAGGGGCACTGCGCCCTATTGGCACAACACTGAGTCTCAGGGGCACTGCTCCCTAATGATACGGCACTGACCGCCAGATCAAGATGGCCGACTTCCCGACCACATGGCGATAAAATCACTTAATTATTAATAACTACTCTATATCTTAACCGATTTCAGTCTAGCCGGTCTTTAAATTTTTAGAAAATTTTTCCGCAGACGCACATATATAACACCTCTTGGCACAAATAGTTTTTCGCCGCACAAAAGGAAGCACCCCACAAAACGACACGTGCACGTGGCAAATATTTCGTTCACTAATATTTACGTTATTACACGGAATTTTTACACAATTTCTCGCACACTACTGCACATTCACTAGTACTAAATACTAGACACAAATTCATAATTCTTCTCGCACTTTTTCCGCACGAAATTGCATTTCAATCAGCGATACGTACATGTGCGCACGGGTCGCCGCCATGTTGGACACTAGTAGATAGGGACATCATCATCATCATTTCAACCTCAGCTATGCAGCAATCGAGCTCTCGCTCATAGCTGCCTTGGTTCTATTCTATTCATTTTGTTCTCGTTTAAATAGCTGGGTTCTCCTTTTGAGCCAATATACTCCTTAAGCATTGATTAACTCTGGAATTCAACTAGATGGTATTATTTTTCTTAAGGGTCTCTTAGCCACCGGGTCCCTCAGCCAACAGAGTTCGCCGGTGTTTCCGTCCCATGTCACGAGGAGGTGGACCCAATTCTACTTCGTGTTTTCATGTTTTCTATATATTTGCTCCGTTTCAGAATTATATTCTTGGCAACGGATTTAAATTTTTGGAATGCCGATTTTGTATTTATTAAGCGAGTTTTGTATTCTAGCCATTGGGGCTCTGTACGCCTCTGATACTTTCGCACAGAGGGCAGCTCCCCAGAATATGGTCCACAGTTTCCTCGCAGTCATTGCACAGCGGACACGTAGTCGTGGTGGCGGCTTTCCTCTTATAGAGGGATGCATTGAATGGTCCATAGCCGGTAATGAAGTAGACACAGTGGCTTCCCGGCCAGAACCATTTATTTTCGGACTTAAAATTCACCAGCGGGATAAACTCGTAGGTCGTTCGTCTATGGTAGTTGTTATCCCACCTCTCTTGCCATTTTTCTCTAATCATTCGGTTAATCGTTCGATATTCTTCTTTGAGAATCTCGAGTGTTAGTTCGTCTCGTTTTTCACAAGCATATCCCTCCCATTGTACCGCTAAGTTCTTACAAATTCGCGTACAAAGCCCTCTTTTTATAACCTGTAGATCAATTGGAAGGACTCCAGCGATGACCTGCATCGCTGAAGTGGAGGTAGCTCTGCAAGCCTTCGTCATTATCAGCAAGATAGCTATTTGAGTGGCAGTAACGTGTCTTGAGTCATGCGGTTTATTAGCTTTTTCCGGCCATGCTGTGGCACCATTTGTAATGATTGGCAAAAATACCGCTTTATAAAGTATATTCACAACTTATATACTTATATAACATATATGTCACAACTGTGTTTCTCACATACTTTGCATGCTCAAGAAAGTTCATGTGTTTATCTATTATTACACCAAGATAATTCATGTGTTCAACATATTTAATGTTTTTGCAGCCCAATTTTAAAATTGGTTGCCTGTCTTTCTGAAACTTGCCCTTTAGCATCATTGCACAAGTCTTATCGAGGGATATCCTCAGCTTGTGCAATGTGCACCATTTTTCTGAGATACTCAGCACTTTCGTTCCCATTTTTTCAAGCGTAGCTCTTGAATTGGCCTTGACCAGCCAGACCAAATCATCGGCATGCGCTATCGTTTCTACTTCGTTTGCAGCGAAGTTTTTGTCAATTTCGTGCAGCAGCACGTCCATGCACCAGTACCACGCCACAGGTCCAATAATGGATCCCTGTTGGTAGCCCTTTCTCATTGTACTGGCGATGCGTTCGGCGTTCGAGTTCGAGTAGATAGATATCTTTCTCCTCTTAAAGTAAGAGTCTATCAGTCGAATGATCGTACTGCTACATTCTGCGTCGATTAGTCTTTTAACTATGGCGGGCCACCATAGATTGTCAAAGGCCCCCTCTATGTCCATAGAGAGGGCCAGAATATATTTCTTATCGGGGGTTATGGCCCCTTCTCGAAGTTTAAGAAGGGCGTCCTCAGTGGAACAGCCCTTCTTGAATCCAAATTGACAATTGTGGGCTAGGCCCTTGTCAATATATTGCTCTTGGATTCTATTTACGATTATCCTCTGAAAGCCCTTCCCCAGCATTGATAGGAGAGGAATCGGCCGATAGGAACTCGTCTTCATCTTGTCACGAGTTTTGTCTTTTACGATTAGTCGCAGGCGAACCTGCTTCCATATCCTAGGAAAGGTTTCGTTCGAAAGGCACTTGTTGTACAACGCCTGTAGTACTTCTCCGTGGCACTTGTTAAGGTGCTTCAGAATTTGTAGCTTGACGTGGTCAAGGCCTGGGGCTTTCTTATTTTTACACTTTCCGACGGCTTCGTCGATTTCTTGTCGACTTATAGGGCGTTCGATATTGCAGTTCCTCTAGAGTGCGATTTGCTGCTTTATCTCCAGATGTACCCCAACATTTGGAGAGCAATTACCGTCTTGAGGAACGACCTGACACATTATTTGCTCCATTGTTTCCCTCCAGGTTAGGATAAAATCGCCGTTCGCTAACCGCACTGACGAGACCGACTCGACCGGGGTTAGCTTATCACCGCAGATTTTGTACACGATTCCTCAGGGATCCCTAATGCCTTCTTCGAGGACAAAGTTCCTCCAGGATTCTCGCTTATGTTTCTTGATCTCAGAGGTGTACTTGTTCCTTGCTGTTCGATATTTCTGTTGAACGTGTTCGACCTCGTCGCTGATCTCCAACCTCCTAACCCAGGTAAATTCTTTCTTACAACGGTTGGCAATTTTCCGAAGGGTGGTCGATTCCTCACTCCACCAGGGTACCGTGATGGGTGGTTTACGATTCAAAGGTATTGCTTTGTCGCAGCTCGTTCTAAGAGCACTTTTCAGGGACCTAGCAGCCGAGTCAGGGGTGCTGGTCGTCAGGCGTTCTAAGAAGTCGTCGTCGAGTGTTTCATCGTGACAGGCCTTCAGGTAGTTCCAGTCGGCCTTTTTCAGGTTGCAACCAGACTTTTCACTTCGTCTGGCCACTACACCTCGTTTGACGCACATGAGCTTGATTTTGATAAGACTGTGGTCGCTCACGTCACAGTCTTCTAATACGATCCATTCTATGGGCCTCCCAAGCAAGCTGGAGGTAATCAATGTCAAATCTATGATAGACTCGCCTCTAGCTGTCACAAAGGTCGGGCTGGCGTTCGATCGATTTAAAACATGTAGATTGTTGACGCATAGGAATCCTTCAAGAACGTTTCCCCTGTCGTCAGTACAGTTCGAATGCCATAGAATGGAATTCGCATTAGCATCAATAGTTATTAATATCTTCTTGCCCTTCAACTTGTTTAATAGAGCTTCAACCTTCTCAAGGATGGGCTCTATCGCAAGTGAATATTGGCAATAGGCATTAATAATGTAGATCTCATCAAGCCAAGGTTTGATGCAAAAGCACATAACATGTGCTGTATCTTCAAGTCCTACTTGAAAGGCCTCGAGATTTCTGTCTGCTACTACAGCTGCAACCCAAGGGCTCTTGCAGCTCGGCTGCAGTATCGTCATTCGACTCGAATAGCCTTTGACCCTGCGTTGGTAGGCATACGGCTCCTGAAGACAGAGTGCTTAAATAGTTCCTTCCTCTAATTTCTTCAGGGGGTTGGACGCTGCAGCAGCAAACCTCTGGGCATTGATTTGTGCGAGCGCGATCATCACGGGCTTAGCCTAGATCTATAAAGCTCGACTTGACGGACATAGACCGGGCAGGTCTTAGACGTGACCAGATGGTCCGTCTTTTCTCTCGGTGCCCTCGTGCAGTTTGTGCACTTGGGCTTTTCTTTGTCAGATTTGCAGTCACCCTTTAGGTGATCGCCTTCTCCGCATTTCTCGCATGTGGCCTTTTCGGCCCTGCATGCTTTGGCTACATGCCCGTAACCATGGCACTTATAGCACCTGGTTACGTTTATGTACTCTCGGACTCTATAAGAGCTCCAGTACATATAGGCTTTACCCTTGGAGACCAACTCTGGACGATAAATTCTGGACGTGGCATTTCCAGGATCCAGTTCTCGTTTTTATTTCTAGTAACGAAGCTATGCCTGAAGTGGACGGCTTCGGCAAGCTTCTCTTTCTCTGCCTCACTTTTAGTTTGGAAGTTCTTCGTTAGAAGATCTTCCTTGAGATCATCGGCAGTGTGCTCCTAGTCGACGTCGTTAATTATTACGCTCGGGCTTAACTTTTTGGGCTCCTCTACTCAGAGCCCTGCTTTGGCCAGCGAGGAGCGCTTGATTATTTCAGCGTTCTCTTTGCGGCCTAATTCAACAATTACGCATTTAGAGCGCATCTGCCTTATTGATTTTATTTTTAGTTTGGCCCTCTGGGGCCCAAGCTCTTTCGTGAGAGATTTTTTAATCTCCTCACTTGTTCTTTTGTCGCTGTCCTTGATGGGGCGGATCAGCAGTACATCCGACCTTTCTTTCTTTGTAGCCTTAGCTACCGTTCCCAAGGGGGCTGCTACCCTTTTAGATGCGAATCCCGCAGCTCATGCTAGCGCATACGACTGCGGCACCTGCGGATTTGACTTTATGGCATCGTTCTGCGCTTTGAGCTTCTCGTTCTCTATAACGAGCTCGAGAAGCTTCTTTTCCATAAGGCCCCATTTGGCCGTTACGGACTTAATCGTGGCCTTGTTTATTTTATTATTCTCGCTCAAAAGAGCCGATTCGAGGTCTGACCTCAGCTTTTTAATCTCGTCGAGGTGAGAGCCGCCACAGCTCTCCGCCTCCATTGCTGACCCTTCCGAGTCTGTTTGCGTCACTGGGGTAGTTGTCCCCCTCAGCCTTTTCCTCTTAGGGGCACTGGTAGACGCCTTCCTCATTACACCAGCGCTCATCCCTGTCTCATCATCAGAGGAGCTGGTAGTGGTCAGCTCCACTTTGCTTACTTGTTTTGTTGGTTTACGTGTTAGTTTATTCATGTTTAATGTTGGGCCCACTTCAACATGAGAGCATCCATGGGCCCCAAAAGTTACGTATGAAAGGAGGTCGATTTGGGCAGAGCATCGTTACCCAAACAAGCCAATATACCACCGGGGATTGGCAGGTTCCCGGGGACCGGACGCTACATACAGATGCACCCATCTGTACACGCTACGGTGCCTAGTCCGTCTCGTGCCCCGTCGCCGCGCCCGCACAGCTTGAGGTTAAGGACGCTTTTATAGAGGCGCACATCCTCGCGGTTTATCCGGTAAAGGCAAGACCCCCGCTCCTGCGAAACATGACCACATGTTTACGGTGTGTTCGTGACTCAAGTAACCCCGGTTCGTTAGGCCCGTACTGCAACACCGAAGCACTGTCTTGCGATAGCCAGTGTGTCAGCAGCCCCTGAGGTGTTTAGTTTCTCTTTCGGGGATCCCATTTCAGTTGTGTACATTCTGTCATAGGCATTCCTTATTTCAAATCTCATCCAGTGATTTCATTCATTGGCTACTCTTATTTCGCCTTTGGTGGCCCCGTCCACCGGTTCGACAATATCTCTCGCAATTGTAGATGCCCCGATAGAGAGCTGGATGACGGCCGTGGGTTCCACGCCACGAGGACCCTTCGAAGGATCCCTACGATCCATGTTCATCACCAAGCCTCACGTCGTAACAGAGCACTTGAT